>SJYW01052133.1:2154642-2197498 GCA_006410735.1 Raphicerus campestris
ATCCAAGTCTATGCCCCAACCAGTAATGCTGAAGAAGCTGAAGTTGAATGGTTCTATGAAGACCTACAAGACCTTTTAGAACTAACACCCAAAAAAGATGTCCTTTTCACTATGGGGGACTGGAATGCAAAATTAGGAACTCAAGAAACACCTGGAGTAACAGGCAAATTTGACCTTGGAGTACAGAATGAAGCGGGACAAAGGCTAATAGAGTTTTGCCAAGAGAATGCACTGGTTATAACAAACACCCTCTTCCAACAACACAAGAGAAGACTCTACATATGGACATTACCAGAGGGCCAAGACTGAAATCATTGATTAAATTATTTGCAGCCAAATATGGAGAAGCTCTATACAGTCAGCAAAAAAAAAGAGCAGGAGCTGACTGTGGCTCAGATCATGAACTCTTATTGCCAAATTCAGACTTAAATTGAAGAAAGTAGGGAAAACCACTAGATCATTCAGGTATGACCTAAATCAAATCCCTTATGATTACACAGTGGAAGTGAGAAATAGATTTAAGGGACTAGATCTCATAGACAGAGTGCCTGATGAACTATGGATGGAGGTTTGTGACATTGTACAGGAGACAAGGATCAAGACCATCTCCACGGAAAAGAAATACAAAAAAGCAAAATGGCTGTCTGAGAGGCCTTACACATAGCTGTGTAAAGAAGAGAAGCAAAAAGCAAAGGAGAAAAGGAAAGATATACGTATCTGATTGCAGAGTTCCAAAGAATAGCAAGAGAGATAAGAAAGCCTTCCTCAGTGATCAATGCAAAGAAAGAGAGGAAAACAACAGAATGGGAAAGACCAGAGATTTCTTCAAGAAAATTAGAGATACCAAGGGAACATTTCATGCAAAGATGGGCTCGATAAAGGACAGAAATGGTATGGACCTAACAGAAACAGTAGATATTAATAAGAGGTGGCAAGAATACACAGAAGAAGTGTACAAAAAAGATCTTCATGACCAAGATAATCACAATGGTATNCTTTTTCCTTTGTCCCAAATGTTTGTTGCGTATGCCACTTCTTCTGTCTTCCAGCCCTTATTATCCTGCTTATTTTCTACTGACCCATTTTCCACTTTACTTTTTCTTCTGCTGTGTCAAATCTACAGCTAAACCCATATATTGAGTTATTTTGAATTACATTTATTTTCCTTTAGCTATTCCATTTAATGTATTTTTTAAAGATTACCGTTAGTGGTATTTCCATCTTGTCATTTATTCTCTGGAAAATATTTATTACTGTTTTTTCTAGAACTATATTTTCTAAACTCAATAGCTGGGTCATTTATAGGTCTGCTTCTGTTTTCAATGTTTTGGCTTCTTTTTGGTAATATGAAAGACAAGACAATATGAATATCTTGAATGGTATATAAAAAACTACCAAGTCTCTACATGTAAATCACTCTCAAAAGAGAGTTTATCATATACTTTAATTGAGAGATTGGATGGATGAAAAGCACCTACAATCTAGTAAAATTCCGAGCTGACTTGTCATTTGGGTTAAATTGTTTATAAGGCTAGGTTCATTTCTGCCTCCTTTAATCCACATTGCCTTTGGATAACTGTCTTCAAACCAAAAGAAATCGCAAAATTATAGAATGTTGGATATGGTGTGTACCTTAGAGATGATAAACCCAGTGCTATCATTTTTTATGGTAGAAGGAATGCAGAAATGCATTCCATACACATTTCTTGTGTATTACTTGACAAGATTTTGTACTGATACTATGTAGAAATTTCCAAACTGGAGCCCGAATACCTTGTACCGCATGTGCTATTTTTATACCTACTGAAGTGGTAAATTTTGTGCTCTGCTGGTGCATTGGTCAAGATCTTGTAACCTAATTCAGAAATCAGCCCCTCTTAACTTAAGCTGATGTACAGTTTGCTGCTGCTGCTGCTACTAAGTCGCTTCAGTCGTGTCCGACTCTGTGCCACCCCAGTTTACTAGAGTTTTACATTCTAGCTCATAACATTACTGGAAAACTGGAGAGCAAGGCTCAGAAAATGTTCCGAGTCTAAGATAGGCAGCAGAGACAGTGGACCTCCTGTGTCCTGCTAGATACAGAATCATCCCCAGACTGTTGGTTTGTCTTTGCTTTGCTTACTCAAAGTTCAGAATTCTGGAAAAAGCACCTTATTAGCCAATTTTTTGTCACATGGTGTTTTCATAGGAGTACCAAGTACAGAGTTATAAATTCACATTGAATTATTATTTTAGTGTGGTATACAGAGATCTTTCAGTGAAAAAACTTGGTTTTACATTTAAAATGCAGATGTTAAAATATTTAGACAATTAATAGGAGCTCTGATTGTCTTTCTTTTCTTATCTGTAAAATAAGGATAGTAACCCTTGCCTGTTTGTCACTCACAGAGATACTACAGAGGTCTTAGAAGTCATACACAGTAAATGGGATAAACATATTTTTTTATATAATGTACCATAAAATAATAACCATCTTACTGAAGTGAATAAAGACATCATAAATTTCCTTTTTTCTCCCTATAGCTATCTTACCTATAAATTAAATGTGAACTCTGGCAAAATCAGCAAAGCTTTCATGAACATTGGAATAATAGGTTTAAATAACCATAAGTTGATTTTCAAATATTTTCAGTATATGCAAAAACCATAAANACCTATAAATTAAATGTGAACTCTGGCAAAATCAGCAAAGCTTTCATGAAAATTGGAATAATAGGTTTAAATAACCATAAGTTGATTTTCAAATATTTTCAGTATATGCAAAAACCATAAAGTATGGCTAAATTGAATATTATTTGTAGCTGAATGATGTCCATATTTTTAGTTTCATTTGAAGCCTAGTGTCCAAAATAATTTTCATTATTAAAGAGGTAGTATGTCAGTTTCTGGATTTCATTTTTTTTTTGTTAGCTGCTAGTAAGACATTTTAGTTTCCAGGACATCATTCTTAAATCCTCTGTACATTATCCATTAGAAATATGTCCATGTACTTACCCCTTGAGTGTGTTACTCTCCCATTCAAGCACTAACTAGATTCAAGTTTATTGGGTTACAGGATGCCCAGATACAGGTTTAAACTTTATTTCTGGGTGTATCTGTAAGGGTGTTTCTGGAAGAGACTTTATTTAAATGAACAGACTGAGCAAAGTGGATTGCCTTATCCAATGTGGGGGCACAGCATTCAACGCTGAGGGCCTGAAGGGAAGGAAAGGATGGAGGAAGGGAGAATTTGCCCTTTCTTTACCTGGGCACTTGAGCTGGAACATTGATCTTCTCCTGCCCTCACCATTGCTGGTTCTCAGGCCTGGAATCTACATCATCTGCTCTCTGGCTCTCAGGCCTTCAGACTGTACCACTGGCCTTCCTTGTTCTGCTGCCTGTAGACATGTGACTTCTCAGGCTCATAATTATATGAGGTAGTGTGCCTTTGTACTGTCACTTCTGCAATGCCTGACTCTTTGCGATCCTTTGGACTGTAGCCCACCAGACTCCTCTGTCCATGGGATTTTCTAGGCACGAATGCTGGAGTGGTTTGCCATTCCCTCCTCCAAGGCCATCTTCCCAACTCAGGGATCAAACCTGCGTCTCTTACATCTCCTGAATTGACAGGCAGGTTCTTTACCACTAGTGCCACCTGGCAAGCCCATTTGAGCCAGTACTTTATACTAAATCTCTTTATATAAATCCTTATATCCTATTGCTTCTGTTTCTCTGGAGGACCTTGAAGTCTTCCTACCTAGAAGGAAGTATAACTGTAGTAGGAAGTATAACTATAGTAGGAAGTCATAAGTGATAAGTATCTGAGTTTTCTCCTTTTAACCACATCTTCTACTATGTGTTACAGAAAAGAAAAGAAAAATAAATTAATGATAATTTACTGATTTTCATAGACAATGAAAGTTTAGAAAGTTCTGTGTAAAAAAAAGTCAAGAAAAAACTGAAAGCTGTCACCTCAAAATTGTCCTAAACTATAAACAAGTAATTAGTGGCTTTTCTCTTTGCATAATTAGTCATTAAAGTGACAGAAAGACAGTGATATAATAAAATCCATATTAACAATCCTTGTGTAATATTTGACATTATCCCAGAAGACTAATATATTTATGTTTACTAAAACATTTTAAAAAATTCTACTGCTTTTCTTGAACAACATATATAAAATTATTAATATATGCTATTTTTAATAATCACACTTTGGCAATGTCTTGATTTTTACTAAAAAATCAATATGAAACAGAATCATTGGAAAACTTGACTGAAAATGAGAACATAGTTTTGGAAATGTAGAGGATGCTTTATTGCAATGTTTGAAGGTAGTATAATGACACATCNATTCAAGCACTAACTAGATTCAAGTTTATTGGGTTACAGGATGCCCAGATACAGGTTTAAACTTTATTTCCTGGTGTATCTGTAAGGGTGTTTCTGGAAGAGATTTTGTTTAAATCAACAGACTGAGCAAAGTGGATTGCCTTATCCAATGTGGGGGCACAGCATTCAACGCTGAGGGCCTGAAGGGAAGGAAAGGATGGAGGAAGGGAGAATTTGCCCTTTCTTTACCTGGGCACTTGAGCTGGAATATTGATCTTCTCCTGCCCTCACCATTGCTGGTTCTCAGGCCTGGAATCTACATCATCTGCTCTCTGGCTCTCAGGCCTTCAGACTGTACCACTGGCCTTCCTTGTTCTGCTGCCTGTAGACATGTGACTTCTCAGGCTCATAATTATATGAGGTAGTGTGCCTTTGTACTGTCACTTCCACAATGCCTGACTCTTTGTGATCCTTTGGATTGTAGCCCACCAGACTCCTCTGTCCATGGGATTTTCTAGGCACGAATGCTGGAGTGGTTTGCCATTCCCTCCTCCAAGGCCATCTTCCCAACTCAGGGATCCAACCTGCGTCTCTTACATCTCCTGAATTGACAGGCAGGTTCTTTACCACTAGTGCCACCTGGCAAGCCCATTTGAGCCAGTACTTTATACTAAATCTCTTTATATAAATCCTTATATCCTATTGCTTCTGTTTCTCTGGAGGACCTTGAAGTCTTCCTACCTAGAAGGAAGTATAACTGTAGTAGGAAGTATAACTATAGTAGGAAGTCATAAGTGATAAGTATCTGAGTTTTCTCCTTTTAACCACATCTTCTACTATGTGTTACAGAAAAGAAAAGAAAAATAAATTAATGATAATTTACTGATTTTCATAGACAATGAAAGTTTAGAAAGTTCTGTGTAAAAAAAAGTCAAGAAAAAACTGAAAGCTGTCACCTCAAAATTGTCCTAAACTATAAACAAGTAATTAGTGGCTTTTCTCTTTGCATAATTAGTCATTAAAGTGACAGAAAGACAGTGATATAATAAAATCCATATTAACAATCCTTGTTTAATATTTGACATTATCCCAGAAGACTAATATATTTATGTTTACTAAAACATTTTAAAAAATTCTACTGCTTTTCTTGAACAACATATATAAAATTATTAATATATGCTATTTTTAATAATCACACTTTGGCAATGTCTTGATTTTTACTAAAAAATCAATATGAAACAGAATCATTGGAAAACTTGACTGAAAATGAGAACATAGTTTTGGAAATGTAGAGGATGCTTTATTGCAATGTTTGAAGGTAGTATAATGACACATCTCTTATATAGTGTATATGTCAGAATACATAGCATAAAAAGTAGATCCAGAGTTTAGAGATTAGAAATATATTCATAAAACAACAAAAACCAAACATATAAACTGAATACATTATTAAAGTTTATGTCCTGATTAAACACATACAAGCTAAGAATCTGTCTTCTAAGCATTATTGCATCAAATTGACCATGTCTGGAACTTGCCTGGTCATTTGAACTACATTTAAAATTTCTAAGTATATAAAACCAGTTTGAGGAAAATAATTCTAAAAAGTATGCAACATTCAAAGGTTTAAATTATTTAGGTAAATGGGTAATTCAAGAAGCCTAATCTGAAAATGCTATTTTGTATTAAAAATTGAATGGAATTCAGACTCTTCATGGAAAGAACTAACTGAACTTTAAGATGGAAAGTCACAAAAATATGAAATATATCCCTCACCCTATACATAGAATGTCAAGCAAACCTATTCTTCCACCATATATCGAATGATTTTATTGGTAAACATAATTGACAATTTTCTAGAGATCTTTGGACTGAAAATGGTAACACTACATCACTGAGTCATTTCCGGTACCATTAAAAAGTATTTTTGGCCACACCTGTCTAACTTCAGATCATAACCTCCTCGGTGGGAGAACCTATCTTAATCCCTGACTTTAATCCTTACTTTTCTACACAGTGAAATAGTTTGGGATTATGTTTTAAGCTTTTTCTGAAATGTCATACATTTATGAGCTAAGAATACTTTAATATGGTCTCATGAAATTTTCTTGGTCAAATTTTCTGTGTGTAAGCTAGGTAATGAGGTTGCACTGAGTTTTTCTGGGGTGGGACACTAACTGTGCAAATTGCTCCCCAAGATTATATTCTGAGGATCCCCAGGAAAGGGAGAGTTATGAAAGGACCTTGCTTAGAGAGCAAGCACACATGTGCAGGATTTAGTGAACCATGGTTGATCTGGTGAGAATCTGCCTTACATTTTAAGGGATTTTCTATGTTTTTTACTTTTTAACTTAATAGCTGGTGAAAGACTGGAATTTCCAAAACCTTCAGAAAAATAAAGATGACATTTTTGTTGTTGCTTTTGTTCTGGTGTCTGATTATCAAATGTTCATGGGTAGGGGAGAAAAGAATATAATTCTGAAGTTATTCTAGCATTAGGGATATAGTTAATAATCTGGGAATTGGGAAGATACTCATTGGTGATAGTGTGACTTACAGCATTGGAAATACTCAAAGTGTGGTGTTTTTTGGGGTGTATAAAGCACAAGTTTAAAATTTTCCTATGTTTTCATTTGAGGTGTGACTACACAACAGTATGAAATGCATCACTTGGCTATAATAGAATTAACAATATATGTGTTTCTCAATCATCAGTATCTCAAATTATATCTCTGTTATACCAAAATTCTGAGAAAAGAAGCCTGACTATAATTGATTAGCATTCAGGTTTGGGATAGTGGCAGCAGTCTGACATAGGTGTGTCAGGGGAGTGTATAATTTCCTCAGTTCTGTCTTGTTGCAGCAAAGATGGACGGTGGACCAGTGTTTCAGCTGGATTACAGCTCAGTTTTATTCAGCAAGAAAGGAGGTAAACCTTCCAGGTGTGAGGGTGGGCGGACCCAGAAGGAGAAGCCTCAGTCCATCCTGGATTCTTCTTACTCATTTGTCTCCTCCCCACTGAGCCTGCACTATGCAAATTGGGCTAGCCAAGAAGGGGGTGTGTTTATTTCGTGTGAAGTCTTCACTCCAGTCTGCAGGTTTTCTTTTGTTCCATTTTTACAGGCTTATTTCTCTTTGTCTTTTGCCACCACCATTTTTGACTCCTTTTTCCTATTCTAACTACCTAACAGGTACAAATAACCTAAAATTCAGGGATCAGGGTAAATTTCGAGCTCTGTTATTTATTAGCTTGGTTTTGGAGAAACCCCTTAGATGATGTGAGCTTTGGTTCTGTCTTCTATCTAGAGGAGGTAACTTTCTACCTCTTGGGGCTAATATGAATATCATGTAAATTGGCATACATTTTTACTAAAGAACATCATTTAATTTTTATTTGCACAGTCATGAAAAATAAACCTTTGATTCACCTTAGTTATATGGGTATCAGCATTGTTCAATTATTTTGATTCAATCATCAATAGAATTAATATTTACTTAAAATCCATTGTTAACCTCCTGAAGTCATCTGATTACCAGTTTTGGTGATTTTGTTTTTTTGAGGCTAAGGAATATTCTTTTTTTTTTTTTTTTTTTGCAATCGTGCCCATTTTATTTTTTATTTTTTTAATTTTTTTATTTTTTTTCCTTTAGGAATATTCTTATTCAATTCAATTAAATGTGTATTATTGAGNTTACCAGTTTTGGTGATTTTGTTTTTTTGAGGCTAAGGAATATTCTTTTTTTTTTTTTTTTTTTGCAATCGTGCCCATTTTATTTTTTATTTTTTTAATTTTTTTATTTTTTTTCCTTTAGGAATATTCTTATTCAATTCAATTAAATGTGTATTATTGAGCATTTTCTAAGTATAAAGACTAACATGGGAAGACAGAGAGGGAGAGAGAGAGAAGACAAGGAGAGAGGAAGGATTCCTGGTGTAAAGGTATCTGGAGATACCCAGCACAAACAGATCATTTCAATAAAATAAAAAGGATAATATGATAATAACACCAGTTTGTATTTATTGTACACTTTGGGCCAGGGAAAAATTAATTATATTTTCATTATAACACTAACTCCTCACAGTAAATCTATGCTGAAGATACAAATATCTCCACATTCTATAAGAAGAAAACTAAAGCACAGATATGATTAACAAAAATGTTAGATTGCACAATTAGCCAGATTAATTAATTTGTGATGACTTGAACAGCTAGTAAACTGTAAAACCTGTCTTCAGTCTCCAGTGTACTGTTTGGCTATTTCGGTATTTTTGGTTTGAGAGTTCAAAGTTCAGGGTTTCAAAACCAAATCAGGGAGGACTTGTAAGGGACTTGATATTCAAATTTGACTCTTAAAAGAAAAAAAAAAAAGGCAAATATGTAAAAATGGGGATTTAAGTTTGAAAAGTGTATGAGAAGAGGCATTGATTAAAGGATAAATAACTTTTTGACTTAAAAAAACTCCAAAAANTATTTTGGTATTTTTGGTTTGAGTGTTCAAAGGTCAGGGTTTCAAAACCAAATCAGGGAGGACTTGTAAGGGACTTGATATTCAAATTTGACTCTTAAAAGGAAAAAAAAAAAAAGGCAAATATGTAAAAGTGGGATTTAAGTTTGAAAAGTGTATGAGAAGAGGCATTGATTAAAGGATAAATAACTTTTTGACTTAAAAAAACTCCAAAAATACAGAAGGTGCTTGGGCTGATGCTGATTAAGTGGTAAGGCTAGAGGGGTAAAAAGGATTGCTAATGCAAATTTTTATTGAAGAGGTATCTAGTCTTATTCTATTGTTTCCCTCTATTTCTTTGCGTTGATCACTGAGGAAGGCTTTCTTATTTTTCCTTGCTGTTCTTTGGAACTCTGCATTCAAATGGGTAGATCTTTCCTTTTCTTCTTTGCCTTGCCTTCTCTTCTTTTCTCAGCTATTTGTAAGGCCTCCTCAGAAAACTGTTTTGCCTTTTAGCATTTCTTTTTCTTGGGGATGGTCTTGATCCCTGCCTCCTGTACAATGTCATGAACCTCCATCCTTAGTTCTTCAGGCACTCTATCTATCAGATCTAATCCCTTGAATCTGTTTCTCACTTTCACTGTATAGTCATAAGGGATTTGACTTAGGTCATACCTGAATGGTCTAGTGGTTTTCCCTACTTTCTTCAATTTAAGTCTGAATTTGGCAATAAGAATTTCATGATCTGAGCCATAGTCAGCTCCCAGTCTTATTTTTGCTTACTGTATAGAGCTTCTCTATCTTTAGCTGCAAAGAAAATAATCAATCTGATTTTGGTATTGACCATGTGGTAATGTCCATGTATAGAGTCTTCTCTTATGTTGTTGGAATAGGGTGTTGGCTATGACCAGTATGTTTTCTTGGCTAAATTCTGTCAGCCTTTGCCCTACTTTGTTTTGTACCCCAAGGCCAAATTTGCCTGTTATTCCTGGTAGCTCTTGCCTTCCTACATCTGCATTCCTATCCTCTATAATGGAAAGGACATCTTTTTTGGGGTGTTAGTTCTAGAAGTTCTTGTAGGTCTTCATGGAACTGTTCAACTTTAGCTTCTTCAGCATTACTGGTCAGGATAGACTTGGATTACTGTGATATTGAATGGTTTGACTTGGAAATGAACAGAGATCATTCTGTCATTTTTGAGATTGCATCCAAATGCTGCATTTTGGACTCTTTTGTTGACTGTCATGGCTACTCAATTTCTTCTAAGGAACTCTGGCCCACAGTAGTAGATAAGTGGTCATTTGAGTTAAATTCACGCATTCCAGTACATTTTACTTCACTGATTCCTAAAATGACAGTGTTCACTCTTGCCATCTCCTGTTTCACCACTTCCAATTTGCCTTGATTCATGGACCTAACATTCAAAATTAGAAATACCAAGGGAACATTTCATGCAAAGATGAGCACAATAAAGGACAGAAATGGCATGGGCCTAACAGAAGCAGAAGATATTAAGAAGAGGTGGCAAGAATACACGGAAGAACTGTACAAAAAAGATCTTCATGACTGAGATAACCACGATGACATGATCACTCACCTAGAGCCAGACATCCTGGAATGTGAGGTCAAGTTTGCCTTAGGAAACATCACTATAAACACAGCTAGTGAAGGTGATGGAATTCTAGTTGAGCTATTTCAAATTCTGAAAGATGATGCTGTGAAAGTGCTGCCCTCAATATGTCAGCAAATTTGGAAAACTCAGCAGTGGCCACAGGACTGGATAAGGTCAGTTTTCATTCCAGTCTCAAAGAAACGCAATGCCAAAGAATGTTCAAACTACCGCACAATTGCACTCATCTCACATGCTAGAAAAGTAATACTCAAAATTCTCCAAGCCAGGCCTCAACAGTATGTGAACCGTGAACTTCTATACGTTCAAGCTTGATTTAGAAAAGGCAAAGGAAGCAGAGATCAAATTGCTAACATCCGTTGGGTCATGGAAAAAGTAAGAGAGTTCCAGAAAAACATTTATTTCTGCTTTATTGACTATGGCAAAGCCTTTGACTGTGTGGATCACTACAAACTGTGGAAAATTCTTAAAGAGATGGGAATACCAGGCCACTTGATCTACCTCTTGAGAAATCTGTATGCAGGTCAGAAAGCAACAGTTGGAACTGGACATGGAACAACAGACTATTTCCAAATAGGAAAAGGAGTACGTCAAAGCTGTATATCATCACCCTGCTTATTTAGTCTATATACAGAGTATATCATGAATAATGCTGGAGTGTATGAAGCACAAGCTAGAATCAAGATAGCTGGGAGAAATATCAATAACCTCAGATATGCAGATGATACCACCCTTATGGCAGAAAGTGAAGAAAAACTAAAGAGCCTCTTGATGAAAGTGAAAAAGAAGAGTGAAAAAGTTGGCTTAAAACTCAACATTCAGAAAACTGAGATCATGGCATCTGGTCCCATCACTTCATGGCAAATAGATGGGCAAACAGAAGAAACAATGACAGACTTTATTTTGGGGGTTCCAAAATCGCTGCAGATGGCAACTGCAGCTATGAAATAGATGCTTACTCCTTGGAAGGAAAGTTATGAATGTAGACAGCATTTTAAAAAGCAGAGACATCAGTTTACCAACAAAGGTCTGTCTATTCAAGGCTGTGGTTTTTCCAGTAGTTATGTATGGATGTGAGAGTTGGACTATAAAGATAGCTGAGTGCCGAAGCATTGATTCTTTTGAGCTGTGGCATTGGGGAACACTCTGAGAGTTCCTTGGTTTTCAAGGAGATCCACCAGTCCATCGTAAAGGAGATCAGTCCTGAGTGTTCATTGGAGGGACTGTTGTTGAAGCTGAAACTCCAATACTTTGGCAACCTGATAAGAAGAGCTGAGTCATTTGAAAAGGCCCTGATGCTGGGAAAGATTGAAGGTAGAAGGAGAAGGGGGCATCAGAGGATGAGATGGTTGGATGACATCACTGACTCAATGGAAATGAGTTTGGGTAAACTCCAGGAATTGGTGATGGACAGGGAGGCCTGGCCTGCTGCAGTCCATGGGGTCACAAAGAGTGGGACACTCCTGAGTGAATGAACTGAACTGAATAATCATTTTAGTAACTACTTAGAGTCTGTTAGGGGTAATATTACGTTTAGAGTGTGTGTGGTGTGTGTGTGTGTGTGTGTGTGTGTGTGTGTATGTCTTTAATCCTCCTACTATATCTATATATTCAGTATATAATCAACGTATATATTTAATCCTTCTACTAAATCACCAGACTAGTTCTTTGTGAGCAGATGCTGACCATTGTTGGTTTTGTTGTTCAGTTGCTAAGTCATGTCCAACTTTTTGCTACCCCATGGACTGCAGCATTCCAGGCTTCCCTGTACTTCACTGATTCCTGAAGTTTGATCAAATTGGTACATAACAAATAAATACTTTGTTGAATGAGTAATTGAAATGAACAAGACTGTGGAAGATGCATTGTTAATAGTACAGAACAGATAAGAAAACCAAGCACAGGGAGGAGTAAGTTCAATTAGCCATAGAGTGATGAAGCAAAAATGTGACAACTGGGTTAGTTCACTCCAAAGTTCCAGATCTTTACCACCATGCTAACAGCTCCACAATTAATAGATTAACAGGAGTTATCATTTTTTTAAAGAAAAAAAATTTGAGGGTATCTGTTAGGAATATACAGTTATTTACTTCTACTGAAGGAATGAAAATAAATATAGTTGTATGAAAATGTAACCTTTCATGCTCCACGCCTATACAGTGTCCTCATTTATACCAATGGTGTTCTCAAAAAGGATCATCACATTCTGGAAATAGTTTGTGGAGGGTGTTTAGGTGGGAGGTGAAAGGCTGGAAGAGACTGGTGTCAAGCTGGAAGAACCTGTCCCTAGTTTAGAAAATTATGAACATAAACTGAAGCTTTTTGTCCTTTATTCTTGGTGACATTTTTGAATTATACTAAAAATTGTATACTGTCCAGGAACAGTGAGGAAATATGTTTAGAGATGCAGAAAGGGATGTTCAGTTAATTTAGTTCTGAGTAGTGAGAATGCTTTTGGCTTACTCTGAGAACCTTATCTGTGTTTTAGCTACCTGATTATCATTACTGTTTATAAATTTCATTCACATAGGACCTTGAAGTCCCAGGGCCATATTTCCACTTACTTGGTGCCCCCAAAGTCTTTACTTTTTTGGTCCCAACTTTCAATGAGAACATGAGAGCAAGTAGAGTGTAAAAAAAAGCATATAAACTGAGGGGTTATATAGATGCAGCACTTATGATTTTTTATTGATACAATGAAGGAAATTTAAAAGTATGTGAGAGTTTCTTATTTTTGATACATATCCGGTCACAAAGTAGAAAACTGGAGTTCATTTGCTTGGCTACTTGCCTATTGATCTATTTACTTGGGCATTAGAAAAGATAAATTAAGAGTATATCAGAGTTTGGCCTTTATTCCTAAATGTATTTCATAAACTCTTAAGAGAGATTACAAGGGCAAAGTCATAGAGAAAATACACTGTGATCACATAAAATTAATTGATCATTGATCAACAATGCCATTCCCCAGCTATGTCAGGTAGAATCATTTCTGTTATTTTTAGAGGATTTATAATATATTTCACATAGAAGCAGCCCTGTCAATGAGGTAGAAGGCATGTTGACTTATGTATGCATACATTTATTCACATAAATGAATGCTTGCATGCTAAGTTGCTTCAGTTGTGTCCGACTCTTTGTGACCCCATAGACTGTAGCCTGCCAGCTCTCTCTGTCCAGAGGATTCTACAGGCACAAATACTGGAATGGGTTGCCATTTCCTCCTCCAGGAGATCTTCCTGACCCAAGGATCAAATCTGAGTGTCCTATGTCTCCTGCACTGCAGGTTCCACATACAACCATATTTATATATGCACAACAAATTAAAAGGAGAAAATTAATGAGTTTGTTTAACCAGTGGGTTATTTAGAAATCAGTGGGTTACTAATTGACAGTTTAGTTATTGGTTGAGTTTAACTAGTTGTCTTTGAAGTAAATTCGTAGAGGTCAGTCTCCATTTTTTACCATGTTGATTTGTGTGTCAAACAAAATGAGAGTGAAAAATTCATCATCAAACTTGACTGAATTAGCTGCTTGATTACTGTGCTCTGTGACTCTAGATCATCTTTAACTTTCCTAATAATTAATGAATTTGAATACTGTATCAAAGTGATTAGTAACATAGTCATTTTGTCAGGGTGAATGGATTAATCAGTCAAATAATGAATATTTACTGATTGATGACTTAAACTTATCACTGTGCATGAGATATGATTATTATACTTAAATTCTCCATACAGATCAACAGGAAAGAAAACAGGTACCTTGAGATTATGGTCTAACTTTTCCTCCAACTAATTGTGTGATCTTGTCCTAGTCATTTATCTTTGAATGTTCTCAGTTCTATGAACAATATCACCTGTGATAAGATAACCATAGTTTTTTAATGTTCTAATATTCTAAAGGATTCTATGCATGATAATCATAATTATGGAAAGATGATAATAGCAAGTCATGCAGGTTGAATGTTTATTATGTTTGAGAAGTATAGTAAATCTTACATGTATTATAATATTTAATCTGCACAAAAATTTCAGGATAAGAATAGCTAGTTTTGTCATATTATAGAGAAGGAAACTGAATTTGAACACTGCTAAAAATTTAACAGAAGTTCACATAAGTGCTGGAACAGATCTAAGTAAATTTCTGCTCACACAAATTTTGTGATCCTTCATCTCTATTCTACAGTCATTCTTCACACACACCATCCACTTATTTTCCCTTGTTCTAGGCATGAATAAAACATTGGTCACTGCCTCAAACTTTAGGAAGGAAAAAAAAAAAAAGTCTACTGTGACTCCATTAGCTGACCATGGAGATGGTGACTTTATGGTCAGAAGTAAAGAAGTGGCGGAACTGACACATGAGAGGTAGGAATTACCTCTGTGTCCAGCTTTTGCCACTTGGGCATTATTCAAAAAAGACCACTGCCCAGACAGTTGGTAGAGGCTTGGAAAACCTTAGAAACCCAGACACAACTGCAGAAATGAAATTCATTAAACCTACTACTTTAACCCAGTGGTTTGACAGCAGCTTCTTCTTACAACGCAGAATAATTATGCAGAACATGAGACTTTTTTTTATAAAGAAGGCTCTCTCTGCTGTTTGCTGCTGACCTAGAATTTGAAAGCTGCTTCAGCATGTATTGCCTCTTCAGAGCAAGATCGGTTCCACTGATGTATTTTCCCCTCATTGCACAGGGGAGATCCGCATAAAACCCAGCACTTTTGNCAGTGGTTTGACAGCAGCTTCTTCATACAACTCAGAATAATTATGCAGAACATGAGACTTTTTTTATAAAGAAGGCTCTCTCTGCTGTTTGCTGCTGACCTAGAATTTGAAAGCTGCTTCAGCATGTATTGGCTCTTCAGAGCAAGATCGGTTCCACTGATGTATTTTCCCCTCATTGCACAGGGGAGATCCGCATAAAACCCAGCACTTTTGCTAATGCCCAGTGGAGCACAGGCACCTGGAAGAGAGAAGTAACACCTTCAGGTTTCCACTGGTGAGCAGGAAAGAGAAGGAGAACCATTGAGACCAGGAGGAGGAAAAGATTAATAAGTGCTGCCATCAATTGCAGGAAAAGGGATTTTTTTTTAAACAACAATAAAAAGTGCCTCTAGGACACTCACACAATATTCTTTTCTTCTACTTAAAAGGATAAACATGCCCAAACAGTACACAAAGAGGACTGGAAAAACATGCCAAAATAGAGATGCAAAGAGGACTGGAAAAAGAGGTGGATGAAGAAGGGGTCAAGCTCCTGGAATTATTAAAAAAAAAAGAAAGTATAAAAGCAAAACCAGAAGAAAGTGAGAAGGAAATTTAATTTCTTTGATTAATTTTTAATTTCCTATGTATTATATATGTGCAGGTATTTGTAACTGGGGCATGGGACTATCATAATTCTGTATAGAAAACAGCTCTGGTTGTAAAAATAGATTAAGCACATAGGAATTTATGCACTCTAGGCGTTTGTGCATTCCAGACTGTCAAGTGAAGGCTCTCTAAAAGATTCCAAGGCACGACTTTGAAAAGAAAACAGTAACAAGTCATTGATTTAGAAAAAAGAAACAAAGTGTAATCTTTTATAACTTCTCTCACTAATGATCTATTATTTACATGTTCTTCCTTGACAACAAGTATTAGTTTGTTCCTCAAAATATGGTTGTTTCTCTCTCTCTTGCAGTTTTAAAATTGAAGATCACTAATTTTATATATTTTTATAGAGGATTCTAACATAAAGTTGTTATATGCATTTAATATAAACACTGGAATGTGTTTTCCTTCTACATATATATATATATATATTTTAAAGTATAGTCTGAAATTGTCATTAGAATATTTTTCATATACCTTTCAGAATCTAGTAAAAAAATACTAATATGGCTATAGTTAAAATGAAATAAAGATTCTGTGTTTAATCTAATATTGTCAACCTCTTTTTCTGTCATCAACCCATAGTAACAGTATCTCTGTTGATGAAAATTAGGCTGCCTGTCTGATATCATTAAGTTAGATAACTCTTCTGCTTCACGTTGTATACCCTCTAGTTTTACACATTACAGTTACTTGATAATATATTTCACTTATTAAAAAAATATGAAGTGAATTAACTGATAGTCTAGATGCAGTGTATCATGATTTTGGAAGAAAAAAATAAGCTTCCTGGAGCCTCAGAATAGACCTTTCTTGCTAGGTTGTCCACAGAAAAGAGAAGAGTTACATTTTAGTGATTTAGTTACTGTTCTACTCTTCATTACATATGTGGCTTAACATAGCATACAGAACAGCAGAAATGACAGTATAGTCATCTCCCTCCTGTTGAAACATACAGAAAAGTTTTCAATTTATTGTTGTTGCTGCAGAAATGCCCACATTTTCTCTGGAAGGAGAAAACATGACTCAGGTGCTATATTGCCAGTTTTATCAGCATATGGTATGCAAGATGCCCATATATTTCAGTGCTATTTTAAATATTAGCATAACGAGGCCTGTTTTCTATGCCCTTTGGAATTATCAGAGACCTCTAGAATTGTTTGTTTGCAAAGGACATGAGATGTTATCAAATCTCCTCTTTCTGCATTATTAAGTAAAGGGGCCTGTGGATATAACCTCAGGAATTGATAACAATTGCTAAGCACCCTTCTTGTTTATAAACAAACTTCTCTTACAAACTGCTTACAACTTATTTCTTGACTTTTGATATTTGTAAATGGTTTACCAGTCTGCCCCAGCTTTCTCTGCTACATTCATCTTCCTAACAAAAAGTTCTTACACTACTAAAACATTACAAAAAAGGAACTGTGTTCTTTTCGATGCCTATTAAATGAAGGGTGACCTCCTTCTGGTCTGCTTGCAAACCATAGCTAATTCTTTCTGTACCCTCTCACTGTCGTTGCACTATGACATATTTCAAATTGCCCTTTATTCTCCATTGTGGGCTCCATACAACCTTCTCTCTGTTTCACTCGCCTAGAATTTTCATCCGTTGTCTGCTTCCATCTCTCTTCAGGTAAGCAAATCCGGCCTTTTAAGATTCAAAATATACCAGCATGTTTATTTATTCTGTTATTTTAACCATCACTCACAGGCTTCTGTCCTGTAATAGGTACAGCAGTTACAGTGGTGATTCAGATGAATTTACCCATTGTTTTCATTTACTTACAGGCTAGGGATATTTACTCCCCTAATAGCAATTTCTTTCTTTCTTTCNCTTATTTCTTGACTTTTGATATTTGTAAATGGTTTACCAGTCTGCCCCAGCTTTCTCTGCTACATTCATCTTCCTACCAAAAAGTTCTTACACTACTAAAACATTACAAAAAAGGAACTGTGTTCTTTTCGATGCCTATTAAATGGAGGGTGACCTCCTTCTGGTCTGCTTGCAAACCATAGCTAATTCTTTCTGTACCCTCTCACTGTCGTTGCACTATGACATATTTCAAATTGCCCTTTATTCTCCATTGTGGGCTCCATACAACCTTCTCTCTGTTTCACTCGCCTAGAATTTTCATCCGTTGTCTGCTTCCATCTCTCTTCAGGTAAGCAAATCCGGCCTTTTAAGATTCAAAATATAGCAGCATGTTTATTTGTTCTGTTATTTTAACCATCACTCACAGGCTTCTGTCCTGTAATAGGTACAGCAGTTACAGTGGTGATTCAGATGAATTTACCCATTGTTTTCATTTACTTACAGGCTAGGGATATTTACTCCCCTAATAGCAATTTCTTTCTTTCTTTCTTTCTTTTTTTTTTTCTTCTCTCTCTTCATAGCTTCTTTGGCAATGCAATTTACTCCTATGACCCTTTCTTTCTATAGTACATCTTGTTTTTACCTCCCAGAAGTATGTGTAACACATGATATGCATGTTTATATTAAATTTATGTTTATATCATAATGAATTTTTCCTACTTATCTATTGCTAACTGAAAGATTACCCCAAAGCTAAATGTCTTGAAATTTCATTTTCTGTCTCATAATTCTGTGAAATAGGAATTTGGTTAGCATGGCAGTAATAGTTTATCTCTTTTCCATGATAACTCAGCTGAAATGGCTCAAATGCCAGGAAGCTGGGAAATCCAAGGACTTGCCAAGCATCTTTCTCCACATAGTCTCTCCATGAGAAGGTTAGCTTGAGCTTCCTCATAGCATGATGGACTCGAGCTTCCTCATAGCATGATGGACTCAGGGAAGGTGAAGTTCTTATGTAGCTGTTCAGGACTTTCAAAGATAAAACTTCCAAAAAAGCCCAATTAGAAGCTTTCTAGAAACTGAGCATCAGAAGGCATTCATTCCATAGTTTATTTCTGAGGCAAGTTAAGACAGCTAACCCAGATTTAGGATGAGTTTAATATCTTAAAACATTAGTCAAGTATACTTGCTGCCCATGTAAGAGTTTGGAAGTTGTCATTCTGTCCTAACAAGTAAAAAGCTAAACACGAAATGTATTTTCAAACTATAAACAATAAAAAATATAGAAAAAAATTCCTAAAAGAAATCAGAAAAAACTTTATATATCAAGGAACAAAGGTAAAAATTCTATCCTACTTCCGCTAGAAAACCTACAAATGAGAAGACAGTATGGAGAAATATTTCAAGTGTTGAGCGGAAAAGCCACCAACAGGGAATTCTTGCACTATCCTTCCAAAGTGAAGGCAAAATGAACTTTTTAGAGAAGCAAAAATGCAGAGAATTTGTTTCCAGCAGACCTGCCTTACANTTAGAAAACCTACAAATGAGAAGACAGTATGGTGAAATATTTCAAGTGTTGAGCGGAAAAGCCACCAACAGGGAATTCTTGCACTATCCTTCCAAAGCGAAGGCAAAATGAACTTTTTAGAGAAGCAAAAATGCAGAGAATTTGTTTCCAGCAGACCTGCCTTACAAAATTATTGAAAGACGTTCTTTAGACAGATGGCAAATATTGTAGGTCAGAAGCTCAGATTTACATAATGTAAGGGAGAGAAACAAAAAAGGAATAAGTGCAAGTAAAATACATATATTTTTATTTTTAATTTACTTGACAAGTGTGCCATGCTGTACTTAGTCACTCAGTTGNTTTGTGACCCCATGGACTGTAGCCCACCAGGCTCCTTGGTCCATGGGATTCTCCAGGCAAGAATACTGGAGTGGGTTGCTGTTTTCTTCTCCAGGGGATCTTCCGGACCCAGGGATCAAACCCAGGTCTCCTGCATTGCAGGCAGACGCTTTAACCTCTGAGCCACCAGGGAAGCTCATATAATAATAATAATTTTTTTATTGAGCAGTTACTGGGATACACATGAGCCCTTTGTGCACCAACTCATTTAAATGTAATCAGTGCTCTAAATTTGCTATTAATATTTTTCCAAGTGTAAAATTAGTGATTGAGTCTTAGAGAGGTAAAAGATATTACCCATAAATATATACCAAAGGAATGGAAAAGAAAGAGTTCAAACACAAGTTGAAATTCCAAAGCCCATGCTTTTAATTATTAGAGTATGCTGCTAAGTCGCTTCAGTGGTGTCCGNATGTAAAATTAGTGACTGAGTCTTAGAGAGGTAAAAGGTATTACCCATAAATATATACCAAAGGAATGGAAAAGAAAGAGTTCAAACACAAGTTGAAATTCCAAAGCCCATGCTTTTAATTATTAGAGTATGCTGCTAAGTCGCTTCAGTGGTGTCCGACTCTGTGTGACCCCATAGATGGCGGCCTACCAGGCTCCCCTGTCCCTGGGATTCTCCAGGCAAGAACACTGGAGTGGGTTGCCATTTCCTTCTCCAATGCCTGAAAGTGAAAGTGAAGTCGCTCAGTCATGTCTGACCCTCAGCAACCCCATGGACTGCAGCCTTCCAGACTGCTTCGTCCATGGGATTTTCCAGGCAAGAGTACTGGAGTGGGGGGCCATTGCTGCCACTTTAATCTTGTGACTTAAATACTGGCTGTAGGAAACAGGATGTTCTTTACTTCATTTAAGTAGAAGAACAGTTGAATAAATTGTATTGGGAAGCTCACAGAAGCTCCAGAAGGGACAGAGTCAGGCTTGGAGGCTACTCTTGAAGGATAAGCTATTTACACTGTGGGGAAGTCCAGGGAGGACTCACTATAGTATCTGTTGGGCACAGGCATTGAAAGTCACACCACTCACATCCTCACTGCCACTGCTGTCACTTCAAAGCATGGATTCTCTAGCTGCTACTTCTTCACGTTGTTCTGTCTGCTTAAATCCCCTCTCAAGTGTCTAAGGAAGTCTACGTACAAGGAAAACTTAGAAAGAAAGTTCAGGAAAAATCTTTCCCAAGGCCTCATCAGCAGCATTGTTTTCCTTAGTCCCCTATGGTTCTTTGTGTTTTCACAACTGAGCAGAACCCTGTGAAGCCTTCATGAGACAGGTACCCTCCCCCTGCACCCATCATGTTCTCCACTTGACTCTTGTTTGTGAAAAACAAACAAACAAACAAATAAACAAAAACTTTAGCCATAGAATAGATTTAATCCAGGAAGTGAGAAAATGTAGAAGCAAAGAAAACAGTCAAGCAAGACAAAATAATGTTTAGCCATTAAGCAACTTCATAGACCTTTAGTTCCTCCTAAGGGCTATACATAGTTTTCTGAGCCATATCCTTTGAGCTGTTTTGCAAATATTGAAACCCCCACCTTTTGGAAGAAATTAACATGATGACAAGACTATAGTCATAATATAAGCTACTCCATTTTACATAATTCCAAGAACTGGCCTCAAGAAATGGGAATAAACTGACCCTCCAAGTAAAGATTAACTATACTTAATGAAGATGATGCTGATCATATCACCACATGACCAATTGAAAGATAATTTTTGGAGTTAGTTGTGCTGTTCTTCATGTAACTCCCTTCCACCATATCCTCCCATACCTGTGCACCCCTGAAATTCCCTTTTAAAAGCTCTTTTCTCATGATAAGCAGTGAGAAATTGGTTCTTTGGGACATGAGTCCCCCTTCTCCTTCTCCTCCTTTATTAAGTTATCTTTCCTTTTATCCAATGCTTGTCTCTTAGTATTGGTTTCTTGAACAACAAACAGCTAAACCTGAGTTTGGTAACATTTTGTGTTCAAAATATGTACTCTGTACTATACTTAACCTTGTGTGCATTTGTATTTTTCAGTGTAAATATTTAGTTCAGGAGTAGATATAAACATTTTTGCCTCTCCCAGTGATCCTAGCCCAGTACCTTGCATATAATTTATTTATCATCATTTCTTTTAGGGGATTGAGCTGAATATTGCTCTTGGAATAAAGATGATACAAAGATAGAGCTACTGGAATAGTTCCTGCCAAGGGAAATGATGAGTCATATTTCTCAGTTCCTGTTCCAGAATGCTTTAACCATGCAATGGTAAGTTGTACATAAATTACCTCCCTCTACCTTCCTAATCCTCGGCTCAGTTCAGTTCAGTTTAGTCGCTTAGTCATGTCTGACTCTCTGTGACCCCATGAATCGCAGCACACCAGGCCTCCGTGTCCATCAGTAACTCCCGGAGTTCACTCAGACTCATGTCCATCGAGTGAATGATGCCATCCAGCCATCTCATCCTCTTTTGTCCCCTTCTCCTCCTGCCCCCAAATCCCTCCCAGCATCAGAGTCTTTTCCAATGAGTCAACTCTGCATGAGGTGGCCAAAGTGCTGGAGTTTCAGCTTTAGCATCATTCCTTCCAGAGAAATCCCAAGGCTGATCTCCTTCAGAATGGACTGGTTGGATCTCCTTGCAGTCCAAGGGACTCTCAAGAGTCTTCTCCAACACCACAGTTCAAAAGCATCAAGTCTTAGGAATCCTAGGCGGAACTATTTCCCTCTTCAGGTTTTTAGTAGTGTCTTTCTATTTATGTGGTTAGAAGAATGGGTACACTGTTTGCTCATGATCATTGAAGGTAATGATAGTAAAATTTTATTTGATACATTGTAGACTCTTCAGGCTAAGGACAAAAAATCATTTATTATGTTAGAAAATTGGAGAAAAAGAAAGGCTGAGCAAAGAGACTATGAAATGACCTCTTTCTCTTGTACTAAATTAAGCTGGGATGCTGTGTATTCCTACTGAACTTTGTTTTTGAGTATAAGAACCCTTTCTGCCCATTGCATTTATCTGGTTAGAAGTTGTAATGTGCAGTAGACTCAGAATTTGATTAATTAATTAATTATGTTTTGAGAAACTTTTATACACTTTTAAGGTTACGTTATGTTTACAGTTGTTACAAAATATTGGTTGCATTCCCCATGTTCTTCAATATGTCCTTAGCATACCTTGGGAGGTACAAATTATTAAGTATAAGATAGAGTCAGAACTTCTTGAGATCAAGTACCATGTAATAGGTACTTCATAAATCAGTGTTAATTGTGGGTGAGAAGAAACAACCTCTTTGATTATTATGTTCTTCTTCTTATCCATTATTTGTCTCTTATTTGTAAATAACTTAAATATCACAAGGACCAAAATATAAGAGATTTGATCTTAAAGAGAATTGTATAGTTTTAGGCATTCTTGCTCTGAATGAAATTACTCAAGCTAAAAGACCTCTACTAAATCATATAAGGTAACATCAGGAAGAGCTTTTTGGTTACAGTGATGAAGATCAGGGTGGCTCAGACCAAGCTCACTGCAGCAGCATTGGAGCATCAGAAGAGAGAAGTTTGGGATTCTGGATATATTTTGAGACTCAAACTAATGGCATTTCCTAATGAATTCATGAAGTTTGTGAGATAAAAAAGGGAATCAAGGATGATTTCAAGAATTTTGGTCTGAGTCACTAGAAACAAGAAGGAGGAAACTTCCTGAGTTGTTGAAAAGAGCTCAAGATAAGATTTGATGGGAAGATTGGGAGTTAGTATCAAACATGCTGAGTTTTTTCTTATTGCATCTTTGTCAGTTTCATTTTTAGACCTAAGCCTTAAAAGGGTCGAGGAGAACATCTTCCTCCCCCACAACACTGATAGGTAGTGGATGTAGAAGTTAACTTTGGAAGCTGTATTAACCTTTGCAGAGAATTAGGTTTGTAATTTTGAGGAAAGAAAAAATGATATGGTGTAGTTCTGTAGGAGAGATAAATGGGTCAGGAAAACAGTCAGATTATTAGGCAGCAAAAGGATCCACTTGAATTTGTGGTTGTGAATTGAACGAAACCAGTCATGGTGGACATACAGCCATGTTTAAAGACAGGAGAACAGTCTGTTCTGTGGATTTTATTGCAGTATGATTTTTTGCCAAATAAATACAGTGAAGCAGGAAAAAAGCATGTGTTTGGATGGTTTAGGCAGATGAATGATTATAATAAACAACATAATTAAACTGCCTAAAATGGGGGATTAAGTCATTAATGAATGTGATATACAAAATTATTTAATAAGGGTATCCATTCAGGTACAGAATCTGGTGTGGTGGAATGCTTCGGAATTTTGGTTTTAAATCAAGAGTGTAAATGAGACAAACTTGCTATAACTTTTAAATACTATTGGTCCAAAAAAGCAAGCAAACATGCACACACACACACACACTCTCTCTCTCTCTCTCTCTCTCTCTTAACATTATTATGGTATCTTTCTTTTCACTCTGTCTCAAGATATTTGTTTGGAAGATTGAAATTGTGGATAGTCTTATTCATGGAGAATATCTCACATCTTTTTTAATGAGAGAGAATGATGAGGTATACTGTCATCACCACATCAAGATGGACTGAGTGGTGGAATGTGATTGCCAACAAAGAGAGCGTACAAATAAACAAGCATATTCTTGCAAAAAAAAAAAAAATCCACAGAATCAAATGTTCAGTGCTGTGGTTGTTACAGTCCTTTCATTTATCATTTCAAGCTGCGTTATTTTGATGGCTTTTCAGCTGTGAGATGACTGGTGCTGATGCAGAGATAATGAAATACTGAAAGCCCCAAACAACAGAAATGTCTGTAACTGGTAATGGGCATCCTCCTTCAGTTTATTAACTCCAGCTGTGCATGTTGACTATTTTTGTGAAGAGGTGCCACATGAGACGAATACTGAATGGGAAAAACAGGATCTGATGTCAGAAACAACTGGTCACATGAAGCCTGTATTACAAGATAGATTGAGGAAACTGACCCTGCTACCCACCACTGCCTTGAAGAACATCACTGTGTTCATCAAGATAAAATGTGACCAATGTAAGTTTCTCTCTGTGGAGGTATGTCAACCTCAGTGTTCACAGTGGTACTTAATAATAAACCTACTGATTATGTACCCGCCAGCACTCTGAGCAGTATCACCTAATAGTCAAGGTATTNGGAATCCTAGGCGGAACTATTTCCCTCTTCAGGTTTTTAGTAGTGTCTTTCTATTTATGTGGTTAGAAGAATGGGTACACTGTTTGCTCATGATCATTGAAGGTAATGATAGTAAAATTTTATTTGATACATTGTAGACTCTTCAGGCTAAGGACAAAAAATCATTTATTATGTTAGAAAATTGGAGAAAAAGAAAGGCTGAGCAAAGAGACTATGAAATGACCTCTTTCTCTTGTACTAAATTAAGCTGGGATGCTGTGTATTCCTACTGAACTTTGTTTTTGAGTATAAGAACCCTTTCTGCCCATTGCATTTATCTGGTTAGAAGTTGTAATGTGCAGTAGACTCAGAATTTGATTAATTAATTAATTATGTTTTGAGAAACTTTTATACACTTTTAAGGTTACGTTATGTTTACAGTTGTTACAAAATATTGGTTGCATTCCCCATGTTCTTCAATATGTCCTTAGCATACCTTGGGAGGTACAAATTATTAAGTATAAGATAGAGTCAGAACTTCTTGAGATCAAGTACCATGTAATAGGTACTTCATAAATCAGTGTTAATTGTGGGTGAGAAGAAACAACCTCTTTGATTATTATGTTCTTCTTCTTATCCATTATTTGTCTCTTATTTGTAAATAACTTAAATATCACAAGGACCAAAATATAAGAGATTTGATCTTAAAGAGAATTGTATAGTTTTAGGCATTCTTGCTCTGAATGAAATTACTCAAGCTAAAAGACCTCTACTAAATCATATAAGGTAACATCAGGAAGAGCTTTTTGGTTACAGTGATGAAGATCAGGGTGGCTCAGACCAAGCTCACTGCAGCAGCATTGGAGCATCAGAAGAGAGAAGTTTGGGATTCTGGATATATTTTGAGACTCAAACTAATGGCATTTCCTAATGAATTCATGAAGTTTGTGAGATAAAAAAGGGAATCAAGGATGATTTCAAGAATTTTGGTCTGAGTCACTAGAAACAAGAAGGAGGAAACTTCCTGAGTTGTTGAAAAGAGCTCAAGATAAGATTTGATGGGAAGATTGGGAGTTAGTATCAAACATGCTGAGTTTTTTCTTATTGCATCTTTGTCAGTTTCATTTTTAGACCTAAGCCTTAAAAGGGTCGAGGAGAACATCTTCCTCCCCCACAACACTGATAGGTAGTGGATGTAGAAGTTAACTTTGGAAGCTGTATTAACCTTTGCAGAGAATTAGGTTTGTAATTTTGAGGAAAGAAAAAATGATATGGTGTAGTTCTGTAGGAGAGATAAATGGGTCAGGAAAACAGTCAGATTATTAGGCAGCAAAAGGATCCACTTGAATTTGTGGTTGTGAATTGAACGAAACCAGTCATGGTGGACATACAGCCATGTTTAAAGACAGGAGAACAGTCTGTTCTGTGGATTTTATTGCAGTATGATTTTTTGCCAAATAAATACAGTGAAGCAGGAAAAAAGCATGTGTTTGGATGGTTTAGGCAGATGAATGATTATAATAAACAACATAATTAAACTGCCTAAAATGGGGGATTAAGTCATTAATGAATGTGATATACAAAATTATTTAATAAGGGTATCCATTCAGGTACAGAATCTGGTGTGGTGGAATGCTTCGGAATTTTGGTTTTAAATCAAGAGTGTAAATGAGACAAACTTGCTATAACTTTTAAATACTATTGGTCCAAAAAAGCAAGCAAACATGCACACACACACACACACTCTCTCTCTCTCTCTCTCTCTCTCTTAACATTATTATGGTATCTTTCTTTTCACTCTGTCTCAAGATATTTGTTTGGAAGATTGAAATTGTGGATAGTCTTATTCATGGAGAATATCTCACATCTTTTTTAATGAGAGAGAATGATGAGGTATACTGTCATCACCACATCAAGATGGACTGAGTGGTGGAATGTGATTGCCAACAAAGAGAGCGTACAAATAAACAAGCATATTCTTGCAAAAAAAAAAAAAATCCACAGAATCAAATGTTCAGTGCTGTGGTTGTTACAGTCCTTTCATTTATCATTTCAAGCTGCGTTATTTTGATGGCTTTTCAGCTGTGAGATGACTGGTGCTGATGCAGAGATAATGAAATACTGAAAGCCCCAAACAACAGAAATGTCTGTAACTGGTAATGGGCATCCTCCTTCAGTTTATTAACTCCAGCTGTGCATGTTGACTATTTTTGTGAAGAGGTGCCACATGAGACGAATACTGAATGGGAAAAACAGGATCTGATGTCAGAAACAACTGGTCACATGAAGCCTGTATTACAAGATAGATTGAGGAAACTGACCCTGCTACCCACCACTGCCTTGAAGAACATCACTGTGTTCATCAAGATAAAATGTGACCAATGTAAGTTTCTCTCTGTGGAGGTATGTCAACCTCAGTGTTCACAGTGGTACTTAATAATAAACCTACTGATTATGTACCCGCCAGCACTCTGAGCAGTATCACCTAATAGTCAAGGTATTGCAGTGTGACAGTATTTTCTCATATCAAGATGTTCTGATAGGATAAAACTTTAATTTCATGTAGAGTAAGATTGAGAATACTTACTACCTTATTCTTCACCTTTCTTTTTAAATTGAATATTGCATTCTGATTTCATGGCCATTTTAACTACATAGAGAAACAAACAAACAAACTAAAAAGAAGTAACTTAGGGGATGGGAGGACTTTCCTGGTGGCTCAGATGGTAAAGAATCTGCCAGCAATGTGGGAGACCTGGGTTCAGTCCCTGAGTTGGGAAGATCCCCTGGAGAAGGGAATGAGAAATGCACTCTAGCGTTTTTACCTGAATAATCCCATGGACAGAGAAGCCTGGCAAGCTTCAGTCCATGGTGTCACAAAGAGTCAGAAATGACTGAGCAACTAAGTGTTACTCTCATGCTTACAATAAAATAACTGAACAAAGAGCGAGTTTACACCTTTTCTCAACCTCTCAGAGAGCTGAAGTTACAGAAGAACCAGCTCACCCCAAATCTAAGGAGAGGAAGAAGCTGGCAAGGAGAGACAGGACATGAACTTGACTTATTTGGGCAACGTGCAGTGGGACATTTGTGAGAAAAGATCATCCGGGTGTTTGCCAACTGTTGTGAGGTCATTCAAGTAGGCTGACTTCTTGGAATGAGAATCCTGAGAAAATCTCCTTGATGGTACAGAACTTGGAAAAATGAGCAACAGCCAGTGCAAGAACAATTGAAAACTCCCCTGGAAACCTCCTCCTCTTAATCTGTGGGAGGAAGGGCTACAAACACTGTTATCTTCCAGGCACTAGGAAAAGGGAACAGTAGAAATAAATAAACAAACCAAATGTCTGCAAACCCCTGGGGCAGAGTCATGAATACATGCTGAACTCAGACTTAAATGAGGTGAGGGAGGTTAAGAGCATCAAGAACACATCTCTGAAACCCAGTCAGCTGGTGCCAACCTGCATCTAAGAATCAGAATTTACAGAATAACAGATCCTCTCTTCTCTTTCACACAAATGCACATGCTTCACATCAAATCCCCTGTCAAGTTATAAAGAATTGAGCTATTAGTAACTGCTGCTGCTGCTAAGTCGCTTCAGTCGTGTCCGACTCTGTGACCCCATAGACGGCAGCCCACCAGGCTCCCCCATCCCTGGGATTCTCCAGGCAAGAACACTGAAGTGGGTTGCCATTTCCTTCTCCAATGCATGAAAGTGAAAAGTTAAAGTGAAGTCGCTCAGTCGTGTACCACTCCTAATGACCCTGTGGACTGCAGCCCACAAGGCTCCTCCATCCATGGTATTTTCCAGGCAAGGANTGCCATTTCCTTCTCCAATGCATGAAAGTGAAAAGTTAAAGTGAAGTCGCTCAGTCGTGTACCACTCCTAATGACCCTGTGGACTGCAGCCCACAAGGCTCCTCCATCCATGGTATTTTCCAGGCAAGGATACTGGAGGGGGTTGATTAGTAAGATAGAATCCCTCTCTGAAGTTTATTGCAAAGGGAAGACCTAAAAGTAAGGGTAGATCTAAATTGTAACACACACACACACAACATATTTACTCAACATAAAAATTAAAATTAAAATAAAAACCTTTGACACACCAGACACTCCTCTCTCCCTCAAAGAGAGAAAAATGTTAAATGTTAAAGAATATTATTTTTTTCAAAAGGAATACTATGCCATTCAGAAGCTTGTAGGTATATAAAGAAATAAAGACAAAGATAATGGAATAAATGAAGGTAAAATAAAATCATTTGACTTCATTTTTTATTGATGTATAACAAATTACCACAGATTTTATGGCATAAAATACCATCCATTTGTATCACACAGTTCTGTAGGTTAGAAGTCTGGGAATGCATAACTGAGTTCTCTGCTTGGGATCTTCCAAGGCCGGTGCTAAGATCTCATCTGACATTCAGGATCCTCTTCCAGATCCACCCATTATTACCAGAATTCAGTGTCCTGAAGTTGAAGTATTTAAATCCCTGTTTTCTTGCTGATTGTCAGTTAGGCCTGCTCTCAGTTGTTAGTGGTCAGTGTCAAATTCTCACCCTGTTCTCCCTCTGTGTGTAGTTTACACCTTTCTGTTAACTGCTCCCAGACCAGTAAGGAGGCTCTTGCAGAAACTTAACCCTTGTTCAATAACCTCGTTGTTAGGTAAGGTCCACCCAGAGCAATCTCTCTTTTGATTAATGGAAAGTCAAATGGTTAGGAAATCTATTTATATCGGAAAAACATTTTCTGTCATATAGTATGAAACAATCTTGGGAGAGATCTCTTCATATATGTAAGTCTTCTCCAACTCAAGAAATGTGGATTACAGAGTGAAAAGGTCAGTTTTCATTCCAATTTCAAAGAAAGGCAATGCCAAAGAATGCTCAAACTACTGCACAGTTGCACTCATCTCACATGCTAGTAAAGTAATGCTCAAAATTCTGCAAGCCAGGCTTCAGCAATATGTGAACCGTGAACTCCCTGATGTTCAAGCTGGTTTTAGGAAAGGCANATGGAATTGTTTCCTTAATTTCTCTATTTTCTCATTATTAGTGTATAGGAATGCAAGGGATTTCTGTGTGTTGATTTTACATCCTGCAACTTTACTATACTCGTTGATTAGCTCTACTAATTTTCTTGTGGAGTCTTCAGGGTTTTCTATGTAGAGGATCATATTGTCTGCAAACAGTTAGAGTTTTACTTCTTCTTTTCCACTTTGGATTCCTTTTATTTTTCTGCTCTGATTGCTGTGGCCAAAACTTCCAAAATTATGTTGAATAGTGGTGGTGAAAGTGGGCACCCTTGTCTTGTTCTTAACTTTAGGGGAAATGCTTTTGATTTTTCACCATTGAGGATAATGTTTGCTCTGGGTTTGTCATATATAGCTTTAATTATGTTGAGGTATATTCCTTCTATTCCTGCTTTCTGGAGAGGTTTTTTTTTTTTTAAATCATAAATGGATGTTGAATTTTGTCAAAGGCTTTCTCTGCATCTATTGACATAATCATATGGCTTTTATTTTTTAATTTGTTACTGTGGTGTATTACATTGATTGCTTTGCAGATATTGAAGAATCCTTGCATCCCGGGGATAAAGCCCACTTGGTCATGATGTATGATCTTTTTAATGTGTTGTTGGATTCTGATTGCTAGAATTTTGTTAAAGATTTTTGCATCTATGTTCGTCAGTGATATTGGCCTGTAGTTTTCTTTTTTGGTGGCATCTTTGTCAGGTTTTGGTATTCGGGTGATGGTGGCCTCATAGAATGAGTTTGGAAGTTTACCTTCCTCTGCAGTTTTCTGGAAGAGTTTGAGTAGGATAGGTGTTAGCTCTTCTCTAAATTTTTGGTAGAATCCAGCTGTGAAGCCATCTGGATCTGGGCTTTTGTTTGCTGGAAGATTTCTGATTACAGTTTCTTTTTTTTTTCTTTTTTTAATTTTATTTTTACTTTATTCTACATTACAATACTGTATTGGTTTTGCCATACATTGACATGAATTGGCCACAGGTGTACACGAGCTCTCAATCCCGAAGCCCCCTCTCACCTTCCACCCCATATCATCTCTCTGGATCATCCCCATGCACCAGCCCCAAGCATCCTGTATCCTGTAGAGCTAACACCTATCTTACTGAAACTATTCCAGAAAATTGCAGAGAAAGGTAAACTTCCAAATTGATTACAGTTTCAATTTCTGTGCTTGTGATGGGTCTGTTAAGATTTTCTATTTCTTCCTTGTTCAGTTTTGGAAAGTTGTACTTTTCTAAAATTTGTCCATTTCTTCCAAGTTATCCATTTTATTGGCATATAATTCCTGATAGTAGTCTCTTATGATCCTTTGTATTTCTGTGTTGTCTGTTATGATCTCTCCATTTTCATTTCTGATTTTATTGATTTGATTTTTCTACCTTTGTTTCTTGATGAATCTGGCTAATGGTTTGTCAGTTTTATTTATCCTTTCAAAGAACCAGCTTTTGGCTTTGTTGATTTTTGCTATGGTATCTTTTGTTTCTTTTGCATTTATTTCTGCCCTAATTTTTAAGATTTGTTTTCTTCTACTAACCCTGGGTTTCTTCATTTCTTCTTTTCTAGTTGCTTTAGTTATAGAGTTAGGTTATTTATTTGACTTTTTCCTTGTTTCTTGAGGTATGCCTGTATTGCTATGAACCTTCCCCTTAGCACTGCTTTTACAGTGTCCCATAGGTTTTGTGTTGCTCTGTTTTCATTTTCATTCATTTCTTTTCATATTTTGATTTCTTTTTTTATTTCTTCTGTGATTTGTTGGTTATTCAGAAGCGTGTTGTTCAGCTTCCATATGTTGGGATGTTTAATAGTTTTTCTCCAGTAATTGAGATCTAATATTACTGCATTGTGGTCAGAAAAGATGCTTGGAATGATTTTGATTGTTTTGAATTTACCAAGGCTAGATTTATGGCTTAGGATGTGATCTATCCTGGAGAACTTTCTGTGTTGAATTGAGAAAAAGGTGAAATTCATTGTTTTGGGGTGAAATGTCCTATAGATATCAATTAGGTCTAACTAGTCTATTGTATCATTTAAAGTTTGTGTTTCCTTGTTAATTTTCTGTTTACTTGATCTGTTCATAGGTGTGAGTGGGCTATTAAAGTCTCCCACTATTACTGTGTTATTGTTAATTTCCCCTTTTCATGTCTTACATATTGTGGTGCTCCTATGTTGGGTGCATATATATTTATAATTGTTATATCTTCTTCTTGGATTGATCCTTTGATCATTATGTAGTGTCCTTTTTTGTCTCTTTTCACAGCCTTTGTTTTAAAGTCTATTTTATCTGATATGAGTATTGCTACTCCTGCTTTCTTTGGTCTCTATGTGTGAAATATCTTTTTCCAGCCCTTCACTTTCAGTATGTGTCCCCTGTTTTGAGGTGGGTCTTTTGTAGACAACATATATAGGGATCTTGTTCTTGTATCCATTCAGCCAGTCTTTTTCTTTTGGTTGGGGCATTCAAGTCTTTCACATTTAAGGTAATTATTGATAAGTATTGTAAGTAAGTATGGTATGATAAGTAAGATTCTTTAAATTCTCAATTGCCATGGGATATTGAATCTAATATAAGTAAAGAGACCTCAACATACATATTTAATAGGTTTTGTGCAAAACTAGAAACTGAACTGCAAGAGATCTGAAAAACAGAAATTCATCATCACAAGATGTCTCAAGCTTTCATAAAAGTACACAGGATTTTTTTTTTTCAGCTAATTGCATGTTCTTTAGGAGATGTAAATGGATATATATGCTTCTGGTGGTCTTCATCAAATTTTCTGACATAAAATTAGGGATTCATTACTCCCAACTCATCTTTCCTATATTCTCTTTAGGTACATGATTTAAAAAAAAAATTGCTAAAGAACACCAAATTTGAGCTGTGCACCCTCAACAAATTTTTAAGTCTGCAATGTATTATCATTGACTACAGGTCAGGTATGGATGTGAGAGTTGGACTGTGAAGAAGGCTGAGCACTGAAGAATTGATGCTTTTGAACTGTGATGTTGGAGAAGACTCTTGAGAGTCCCTTGGATTGCAAGGAGATCCAACCAGTCCATTCTGAAGGAGATTAACCCTGGGATTTCTTTGGAAGGACTGATGCTAAAGCTGAAACTCCAGTACTTTGGCCACCTCATGCGAAGAGTTGACTCATTGGAAAAGACTCTGATGCTGGGAGGGATTGGGGGGAGGAGGAAAAGGGGACGACAGAGGATGAGATGGCTGGATGGCATCACAGACTCGATGGACGTGAGTCTGAGTGAACTCTGGGAGTTGGTGATGGACAGGGAGGCCTGGCATGCTGTGATTCATGGGGTTGCAAAGAGTCAGACTTGACTGAGCAACTGAACTGAACTGAACTGACAGGTATAACCACTCTTCTTCTCTGCATCAGATTTATAGAGTCAAAGAGTGAAATGGTTCCTGCATGTGAGTTTTATATTCTAATACAAAGGGTAACTATTGGGTGATACCTTAAGCCAAGTGACACAGAGGTGCTCTCTTATGCCTGTCCTATCCTTATTTGCCTTTTGACTCATCCACACATCCCTGGGACAAGAGGTTTTGTTAACTTATAAAAATCATATTGAAGAAGGCAAAAACTTTTAGAAAGAGGCCTGAAGCCTTCTTTCCAGAAAAGAATATGAATTTGATAGGCTCTTCATATCTCAGACATACACCATTATTGCATACCTCCGCAGTGTGATTGAGGAATGTACTAGATATCCAGACAATAAAAACCAAAACTAACTTTCATTAATCATACAGCCTAGACTATATAGTGCTTTTCTCATTTGGAATATCTAATGAACTAACTCAATTCTTCACTTTGCCTAGTACATTTAAGCATTTATCCAATTCCTTATCTTTAAACNACTAGATATCCAGACAATAAAAACCAAAACTAACTTTCATTAATCATACAGCCTAGACTATATAGTGCTTTTCTCATTTGGAATATCTAATGAACTAACTCAATTCTTCACTTTGCCTAGTACATTTAAGCATTTATCCAATTCCTTATCTTTAAACTTTGAATAAGAACTTCATTCAGTTTCTCAGTATTTTTTTAAAAAATAGATGACAGAATATAAAAATATGTTTTTTTTTCCTATTTGGCCAAGTTTTTACATATTCACACATAGAGGCATATCTCATTTTGCTGAATAGATATGTTTCTGAATAGTTGCCTATGAATCAAATTCCTGTGTATTAAAATTGATTTTCTTATTGGCTTTTATTATAAACTTAGATATGCCTGGAGNGTTTTTTTTTCCTATTTGGCCAAGTTTTTACATATTCACACATAGAGGCATATCTCATTTTGCTGAATAGATATGTTTCTGAATAGTTGCCTATGAATCAAATTCCTGTGTATTAAAATTGATTTTCTTATTGGCTTTTATTATAAACTTAGATATGCCTGGAGATATACTCTTCCAAGGAATTAAAAATAAACTAGCTCTAAAATGTAAATGAATGGCATCTAAAACTGCTGCAAAAATGTTAACTTGGGCATTTAAAGAGTAATAGCACTCTTAAAGTTTAATATTATTTAAAATAATAACCCAAGAGAAATTTTACTTATTGCATGATTTCTTATATTCCATATCTTAAAATTTGGAAGGTAAAAACAAGATAAACTACCTTGGAAAAATATGAAATAAAAAATCCCTTCTATAATTGTCATTCTTCCTCTTCTGTGTTCTGTAATCAGAAAGGAAAGTGCAACCAGTTTGATTTTAAGGCTGTATACAAACTAGTAAAGTCTGTTGTGCTATAAGTGAACAACAGAAGCACATTCAGGATGATGTATAATTACTGTCAATGATGTTTGACAACTTGTGTCTTGGTGAGAGTCAGGAGCCCACAGTATAAATGCCAGTCATTGCAACTGGTTCCTAATTGTTGGTAAATGAAAGCACTCCTTTTGCTGGGCTTCAGTATCTTGTCATTGAAAACAGAGTTTTAGGGTTAGGGAAGAAAAATAGATGGAAGAAGAAGGAGTAACATCTGTGTCAAGAACAGATCTAGAAAGACCTAAAGACCCAGAAACTTTATAAATTCTGCCTCACACAACTCTCACCACAGACTTGTTAGGGAATTATTATTTTTATATTTATTGTTGGAAAAAAAATGAAGCCATCTAGGCAAGAACAATTAGCCAGGCTATAAATTCAGTACTGTTATACTGCATATTCTGTATTTTTTCCGTAATAGAGACTTCACTGCAGTGTTTCTGAATGCAGGTATCAGGCAAAGTAAGAATAAATTAAAAATAAAATAAAAATGGAATCCTTGAAGAATTAAATTATATAGCACAGGTGCAAGGAAAGACTAAAACAACCAAAATAACAAAACCAAACATCCTTACCATACTGAGGAATATTTAATATTTCTATTAAGTAAACTGAGCCTTTCTCTGCTATACCTTGATACCTCAGAGATTATTTCTTATTTTACTTTCTACTTCTGTCTTCCTTTCTGCGAAGAAGCATACATTGTCATCATTATATACTTTAGAAGTCTTGAGAAATAGATTATCTGACATCATTTTAGACTGACTCTCCTTATTCTCACAATATACTTATTAGAAACGGGAAATGTTAAATTTAAATTGTATGTTATTTCCAAAATAAATATTTTTCTTTCAGTAGTAATAATGCAGAATCATACAACTTCAAAATAGCACAATTAGTTGAGACACCTTAGTAATAAAACCCAAGAAAGTATATGTTCTAAGAATTAACAGTTTTTACATTGGCTGAAATGTCAGAGAGAATACAGCTAGTGCCAAAATGATTTTACTGCTGAAACTTTCTGCCAGATCTGAAGTCAAAGAATGTATGCCTTGAATTTAGAATTTGTAGATAAGAGACAAAATCTTTAGATTGCAACCAACGTGAAGAATTTCCTGGAAAATTCAAACTCTCCAGCTGCAGTGTAAAGGGTGATAAAGAAATAAATCCTCCTGAGGAGAATGCAACACTCAGAGGCTTTTCTGTCTCTCTCTCAAAGTTGGCACTATAGCAAGAGGAAAAATTATGTATTTCCACTGAGAATTCATAACCGTGGGCATCCTATGCCTTTGCAATGAAATTTAAGATTCTCCTATTTTCAAGAAATTCCAAAAGGTATTTTAATTTAAAGCAGTGCCAAAGTGATGCAGCTCATGGGTAACTGGCAAATGCCAAGACATTATTTTTTATTTTAATTCATTTTTAATGTTTTCCTCTTTGTTACATTTTTTAGATTAATCAAATATTTGTTTTAGACTCTATCTTCACTATTAACAAATTAATTACTTTTTCTATTATTTCAGTTATTACCCGGGGCTTTGCTGTGAAATGTAGTTTCTGAATTTGCATTGTTTTTTCATGTTTTAAAACTCTAGATATACTTAACTACATACTCTGATTAAAATATACAAATATATCAATTCATCTGTTTTCTGCCTTTTCCTTAAAGGTCAAGCAAGAATCTTATCTTTCCTTGAAATTGGATATACTGAAGATTTCTCTGAACAGTGCATCAGTACTGGTTTGGATCATCCTTCCTTATAGCATTTGCTCCTCAACCAAAGCTGAGTGGGGTCCTATACAGTAATTGTGTCTGGTAAATGTTGCTTGGGAAATTACACTGATGATTCTGACTTCATTAAAGTCAAACCTAGGATGAAATTGTCTCCAGGATTTGAAGCTTCAGCAAGTTCTCCTATCCTGTGTTTTTCTTGTGACATACTTCAATTTTTTAAATTGTTATCTAAATATCATCTCCTTTTCAAAGTTCTGTGCTGAGTTGCTCAGTCATGTCAATACTTTGTGACTCCATGAACTGTAGCCCACAAGATTTCTCTGTCCATGAAATTTTCTAAGCAAGAATATTGGAGTGGGTGGCCATTTCCTACTCCAGGGAAATCTTCCTGACTCAGGGATTGAGCAAGCAACTCCTGTGGCTCCTGCATTGGCAGGCAGATTCTTCAACACTGAGACACCTGGGAAGCCATTCATAGATGAGGTCTAAATCCATATCTCTATCTATCTATATATAGATATATAGATTATCTGTTTATTAATGACATTTTATAATATCTTCAGCCAGTTTAAAATCCAAACAGTAGGAAAAAGCAACACATAGAAAAGTGCTATTTTCTCTGTTTTTATCCATCCCCAGTAATTCTTATTTTTCCATTTTAAATTGATACTATCTTCTAGAAATATTTTTGTATCCATAGAAGAGATCATCCCAATCCTAATGTATACCTTTGCATGGATAAACCTGTTTATTTAACCAAGTCACAAGTGGTTGTTTCCATTTTTGATACTAACCACATTCCAGTGAACAGCATTACACTCAGTATTTTGTGTGTATGCAAGAAGACCAATAGGATAGAGTGCTGTAAATGAAATTTTTNAGCAGGGGAAGGAGAGGGTAGAACAAATTGCAGTAGCATTGACATATACACCCTACCATGTGTAAAATAGATAAAAAGCTGAAAGCTGCAGTATAATACAAGGAGTCCACCATACTCTGTGACGACCCAGATGGGTAGAATGGGATGGGGGTGGAGGGAGGCTCAAGATAGATGGAGATTATATATATATATATATGATTTGTGTTGTTGTATGGCAAAACCCACCACAGTACTGTAAAGCAATTATCTTGAAATTAAAAAAATAAAGATTTAAAGGGGCGTTATTTGTCCAAGTGACTCTCAAAAGTTTCAAAAAATGTATGTTTGTGTGTGTTTGTGAATGAGAGAAAGAGAGAGCAAGAGAATGAGTGAATGTTGGAGTAACTAAGGCAAAATGGAAATGAATGCATTCATGCCATGTGCTCTTCCTAGATATTTTATTCTATTTGCACTGCTAACTTCTATGCATGCATTCTGCAGATCCAGAATTAAAACTTAGCNAGTTTTCCCAGCACCACCTGTTAAAGAGACTGTCTTTACTCCATTGTATGTTCTTGCCTCCTTTGTTGAAGATAAGGTATATCTCATTTTAGTTTATCTGGACTAGTAGCTAACCAAAGAGTAATTAAATAAAAGAAACATAAAAAATTGATATGTATATACCTTAAATATTTTTCCTTGAAACATATTAAAATAGAGTGAAATCAGTCTTAACTGAAAAAAGCAGACATGGATATCTTAAGCATTTTAACTTATAATGTACAGAATCTCTCTTATCTGACCTCATAATTTACTCACCTATGTTCTTAAATGCTTTTTCTTTTTAAGCATGATGATACATTCATTATGGCTAACTAAGATACTTGTGAATATGCCCATGTTCCCATCAGACATGTTAAATATTTAATGTCATTTTTGTTTATTTTCATATAGATTTTAAGCTCCTGACTTTCATATTATAATTAGTTAATAAAGCTAACTCAGGGCTGCCATGTAACAATACTCCAGAGAGATAATCACATTGTGATGAAGTCCTGGATACCAATAAAATATGAGGGAAACAGAGATAATATACTTTGAAAACACCTGATATAGTCAAGTAGCTTAAGAAAAATTGCCAAATTAAATTTAAGTGAAACAATTATAAAGTTCAGAAACTACTTAAAAGGTAGTATTATCTTTCCACTTACAAGAAATTGAAACTAAAGTCCATCCATTATGAATGCAAGTTTTCTAACATAATTAACTGCAAACTGGTACTGTGATATATATACACTTTTAGTATTTCTTCAGAAACAGATGAATATGGAATCATTTTAAAAGCTTTTATACAGCAAGAAAAATAAACAAGATTAAAAGACATCCCTCAGAATGGAAGAAAATAGTTGCAAATGAAGCAACTGGCAAAGGATTAATCTCCAAAATATATAAGCAGCTCATATAGCTCAATATTACACAAGGGCCTAATCAAAAAATGGGCAGAAAACCTAGGAAGACATTTCCCCAAAGAAGACATGCAGATGGCCAATAGGCACATGAGAAGATGCTTATTGTTGGAGAAATGCAGATCAAAACTACAATGAGGCATCATTTCAAACCAATCAGAATGGCCATCATCTAAAAAACTACAAACAATAAAAGTATACAGGATGTGGAGAAATGGGAACTGCACTGCTGTGGAGGTGGAAATGTAAATTGGTACAGCCACTATGGAAAACAGTATAGAGATTCCTTAACAAACTAGGAATAAATATACCATCAGTTCAGTTCAGTCGCTCAGTCATGTCTGACTCTTTGCGACCCCATGAATTGCAGCATGCCAGGCCTCCCTGTTCATTACCATCTCTCGGAGTTCACTCAGACTCATGTTCATTGAGTCCGTGATGCCATCCAGCCATCTTATCCTCTGTCGTCCCCTTCTCCTCCTGCCCCCAATCCCTCCCAGCATCAGAGTCTTTTCCAATGAGTCAACTCTTCGCATAAGGTGGCCAAAGTACTGGAGTTTCAGCTTTAGCATCATTCCTTCCAAAGAAATCCCAGGGTTGATCTTCAGAATGGACTGGTTGGATCTCCTTGCAGTCCGAGGGACTCTCAAGAGTCTTCTCCAACACCGCAGTTCAAAAGCATCAATTCTTCAGCACTCAGCCTTCTTCACAGTCCAACTCTCACATCCATACATGACCACAGGAAAAACCACAGCCTTGACTAGACGGACCTTATTCGGCAAAGTAATGTCTCTGCTTTTCAACATGCAATCTAGGTTGGTCATAACTTTTCTTCCAAGGAGTAAGCATCTTCTAATTTCATGGCTGCAGTTACCATTTGCAGTGATTTTGGAGCCCCCCAAAACAAAGTCTGACACTGTTTCCACTGTTTGCCCATCTATTTCCCATGAAGTGATCCCAATCCCACTACTGGGCATATACCCTAAGAAAACCATAATTCTAAAAGATACATGCACTGTTCATTGCAGCATTATTTACAGAAGCCAGCGCATGAAAGCAACCTAGATGTCCATCAACAGATGAATGGATGAAGAATTTGTGGTATGTATGTGGAATGTTACTCAGCCATAGAATGAAACAATTTGAGTCAGTTGTATTGAGGTGGATGAACCTGGAGCCTGTTAAGCAGTGAAGTAAGTAAGAAAGAGAAAAAAAATCACATATTAATGCATATATATATAAGATCTAGAAAAATAGTACTTCTGAACCTATTTACAGAGGAGAAATAGAGACACAGATGTAGAGAATGACCTGGAGGACATAGCAGGGGAAGGAGAGGGTAGAACAAATTGCAGTAGCATTGACATATACACCCTACCATGTGTAAAATAGATAAAAAGCTGAAAGCTGCAGTATAATACAAGGAGTCCACCATACTCTGTGACGACCCAGATGGGTAGAATGGGATGGGGGTGGAGGGAGGCTCAAGATAGATGGAGATTATATATATATATATATGATTTGTGTTGTTGTATGGCAAAACCCACCACAGTACTGTAAAGCAATTATCTTGAAATTAAAAAAATAAAGATTTAAAGGGGCGTTATTTGTCCAAGTGACTCTCAAAAGTTTCAAAAAATGTATGTTTGTGTGTGTTTGTGAATGAGAGAAAGAGAGAGCAAGAGAATGAGTGAATGTTGGAGTAACTAAGGCAAAATGGAAATGAATGCATTCATGCCATGTGCTCTTCCTAGATATTTTATTCTATTTGCACTGCTAACTTCTATGCATGCATTCTGCAGATCCAGAATTAAAACTTAGCTTCTGTGGTCCCCTAAGTACCTTGTTAGTTTTTCTCATAGAAAAGTGTTTTACCTATGTGGCTTTTAGAGTAGTAAGTACAGATGGTCCCAAACTTATGATGGTTTGCTTATAATTTTTCAGCTTCACAGCAGTGCAGAAGTGATGTACATTCGGTAGAAACCATACTTTGAATTTTGATGTTTTTCTGGACTCCTGATACTGATACATACCATCCTCATGGCTAGTGATAGTGAACCTCAACTCCTGGTCAGCACAAGATCAAGAGAGGAAACAACTAATATACCTGCACCCTTCTGTAACCATACAACCATTTTGTTTTCCACTTTCAGTACAGTATTCAATGAGTTATGTGAGATGTTCAAAACTTTATTATAAATTAAACTTTGTGTTAGATGATTTTGCCCATATGTAGACTAATATAAGTGTTCTGAGCACTTTTATGGTTCAGTTCAGTAGCTCCTTGCAACCCCATGAATTGCAGCATGGAGTCAAAAAATAAATCTGACATTGTTTTCACTCTTTCCTCATCTATTTCCCATGAAGTGATGGGACCAGATGCCATGATCTTCCTTTTTTGAATGTTGAGCTTTAAGCCAACTTTTTCACTCTCCTCTTTCACTTTCATCAAGAGGCTTTTTAGTTCCTCTTCACTTTCTGCCATAAGGGTGGTGTCATCTGCATATCTGAGGTGACTGATATTTCTCCCAGCAATCTTGATTCCATCTTGTGCTTCTTCCAGCCCAGTGCTTCTCATGATGTACTCTGCATAGAAGTTAAATAAGCAGGGTGACAATATACAGCTTTGATGTACTCCTTTTTCTATTTGGAACCAGTCTGTTGTTCCATGTCCAGTTCTGTTGCTTCCCGACCTGCATATAGGTTTCTCAAGAGGCAGGTCAGGTGGTCTGGTATTCCCATCTCTTTCAGAATTTTCCACAGCTTATTGTGATCCACACAATTAAAGCCTTTGGCATAGTCAATAAAGCAGAAATAGATGTTTTTCTGGAACTCTCTTGCTTTTTCGATGATCCAGTGTTTGTTGGCAATTTGATCTCTGGTTCCTCTGCCATTTCTAAAACCAGCTTGAACATCTGGAACTTCACAGCTGACGTATTGCTGAAGCCTGGCTTGGAGAATTTTGAGCATTACTTTACTAGCATGTGAGATGAGTGCAATTGTGCGGTAGTTTGAGCATTCTTTGGTATTGCCTTTCTTTGGGATTAGAATGAACACTGACCTTTTCCAGTCCTGTGGTAAGCTTACTTTTATGGTAAGCTAGTCTAAGCTATGAGGGTTAGTAGATTAGTTCTATTAAATGCCTTTTTGACTGAGATACTTTCAATTTATGATGCATTTATTAGGAATAATCCCGTGGCATCAGGAATATCTGCTAAATTCATGTTTTTAAAAATTATTAGTCTGTTATCTCTCACTTTGTTAGATTGATGGTGAGCTCTATGAAAAGAGAGTTCATGGCTTTTAATTATTTCTCTATCCCTAGAACTTTATATGTTGTCGATGCATGGTAAGCACTTCACAAATTGGATTAAATAAGTTAATGAATATGGTAAAAAACTCTTTTCATTGTTTGAAACTTTCAGGCTCAGAAATTTGATAGATTATTCTATAAAAGAATAAAACACTTTTCTCACTCTTCTATATTCGTCCATCTCAAACCATATATAAACCTGTGTCTCTCCATTAAATTTTCAAAACTTAATATGAAACTGATAGCTAATCCATTAAGACACATGGTCAAGACTGAGCATACCTTCTATCAGGGACTGGATTGTTGAATGACACAGCTGGGTTTGAGAGGTTTGTTTGCAGACAATGGATATAGTGGAGCCAAGTCTTACTGATGAAGAATGGAGATTATTGAGGAAAGGAAATACAGAAGGCAAAGCATATTTTTGTACTCTGATACAAGACAGAAGTTGAAAATTGTTTGACTGTATAACTGATTTGTTTGGGCTGCTTAGAGATTTAAAAATAATTAGATTTGCTGTGAATGTTTTATAGTCAAGAAGGTTAACATAAAAATCATGGTGTCTTTTCTTAAAAATCTAATCTAAAATATTGGATTTATGTTTGTGCTTGCAATTAGAAGAAACAAGATGCTGCCTCTCACTTTTTAAAAGAAACTGCTCTTCAGTTTACCAGATTCCCAACCCTACTGCTTTTATTCATTTTACTTGGCTGGCTCCTGATGACATTTGAGTTTGTAAATCCTGCTATACAGGAATTTTAAAGAGCAATGAAAATAGGAATATTTTGTAATGCTAAATTTAGGTTAATCAACTTACTAGTATTTCACTGTTACAGATTTTGGAAATATTCTGCATCTTTATTTTATATGTAATTACATTTTTAAAGTAATTATATTTACTGCTCAGTGATGCTTGTAAAAAATAGCTCCTTTCTTTTTCTCCTTCTTTATCTTTTCTTTCTTTACTACTTCCTATCTCCTTCCCTCCCTTATTCCCTCCCCCTTTCTTTTTTCTTT
>SJYW01052144.1:0-16885 GCA_006410735.1 Raphicerus campestris
TTAGAGATATCAAGGGAACATTTCATGCAAAGATGGGCTCGATAAAGGACAAAAATGGTATGGACCTAACAGAAGCAGACATTAAGAAGAGGTGGTAAGAACTGTACAAAAAGGATCTTCATGACACAGATAATTATGATGATGTTGTCAGTACTCTAGAGCCAGACATCTTGGAATGTGAAGTCAAGTGGGCTTTAGAAAGCATCACTATGAACAAAGCTAGTAGAGGTGATGGAATTCCAGTGGAGGTATTTCATAGTTTGAAAGATGATGCTGTGAAAGTGCTGCACTCAATATGCCAACTAATTTGGAAAAAATCAGCAATGTCNTAGAAAGCATCACTATGAACAAAGCTAGTAGAGGTGATGGAATTCCAGTGGAGGTATTTCATAGTTTGAAAGATGATGCTGTGAAAGTGCTGCACTCAATATGCCAACTAATTTGGAAAAAATCAGCAATGTCCACAGGACTGGAAAAGGTCAGTTTTTATTCCAATTCCAAAGAAGGCAATGCCAAAGAATGCTCAAACTACCACACAATTGCACTCATATCACATGCTAGTAAATTAATGCTCAAAATTCTCCAAGCCAGACTTCAGGAATATGTGAACCATGAACTCCCAGATGTTCAAGCTGGTTTTAGAAAAGGCAAAAGAACCAAAGATCCAAATGCCAACATCTTCTGGATCATGGAAAAAGCAAGAGAGTTCCAGAAAAACATCTATTTCTGCTTTATTGACTATGCCAAAGCCTTTGACTGTGGGTACTATAGCTCAATTCCAGTCAACTCATCACTTCTGAAATTCTGCAAGTTTTATTTTTTCCACATTCTAGCATTTTAATTAATGTTTATTTTTCAATGAATTAATTTATTTTAATTGGATGATATTATGTTTTTGCCATGCATCAATATAAATTGGCCACAAGTATACATGTGTCTCTCCCATCCTGAACCCTCCTTCCACCTCCCTCCCTACCCTATCCTTCTGAGTNAATTAATTTATTTTAATTGGAGGATATTATGTTTTTGCCATGCATCAACATAAATTGGCCACAAGTATACATGTGTCTCTCCCATCCTGAACCCTCCTTCCACCTCCCTCCCTACCCTATCCTTCTGAGTTGTCCCAGAGCACAGGCATTGGTGCCATGCTTCATCATCCAATGTACATTGGTCATCTATTTTATGTATGGTAATATACATGTTTCAATGCTATTCTTTCAAATAATCCCATCCTCGCCTTCTCCCACTGAATCGAAAAGTCTGTTCTTTACCTGTATCTCCTTTGCTGCCCTTCATGTAGGATCATTGTACCATCTTTCTAAATTTCATATATAGGAGTTAATATTCAATATCTGTCTTTCTCTTTCTGACTTACTTAACTCTGTATAACAGGCTCCAGGTTCATCCACCTCCTTAGAACTGACTCAAATGTATTCTTTTTTATAGCTGAATTGTGGTGTTGGAGAAAACTCTTGAGAGTCCCTTGGACTGCAAAGAGATCCAACCAGTCCATTCTGAAGGAGATCAGCCCTGGGATTTCTTTGAAGGAATGATGCTAAAGCGAAACTCCAGTACTTTGGCCACCTCATGCAAAGAGTTGACTTACTGGAAAAGACTCTGATGCTGGGAGAGATTGGGGGCAAGAGGAGAAGGGGACGACAGAGGATGAGATGGCTGGATGGCATCACTGATTCGATGGGTGTGAGTCTGAGTGAACTCCGAGAGTTGTTTTTTCACAGGAAGGCCTGATATACTGCGATTCATGGGGTCACAAAAAGTCGGACATGATTGAGTGACTGAACTGAACTGAACTGAACATTCCATTGTGTATATATAACACAACTCCATTATCCATTCAACTGCTGGTGGACATCTAGGTTGCTTCTATGTCCTAGCTATTGTAAATAGTGCTTTAATGAACATTGGGGTGCTTATGTCTCTTTCAATTATTCTTTCCTCAGTGTATATTGGAGAAGGCAATGGCACCCCATCCAGTACTCTTGCCTGGAAAATCCCATGGATGGAGGAGCCTGGTGGGCTGCAGTCCATGGGGTTGCTGAGAGTCAGACACGACTGAGCAACTTCACTTTCACTTTTCACTTTCATGCCTTGGAGAAGGAAATGGCAACCCGGCAACCCACTCCAGTGTTTTTGCCTGGAGAATCCCAGAGACGGGGAAGCCTGGTAGCTGCCATCTATGGGGTTGCACAGAGTTGGACACGACTGAAGCAACTTAGCAGCAGCAGCAGCAGCAGCAGCAGCAGCAGCAGCAGCAGCAGGGTATGTGGCCAGCAGTGGGATTGCTAGACCATATGGCAGTTCTATCCCAGGTTTTGAAGGAATCTGCATACTCTTCTCCATAGTGGCTGTGCCAGTTTGCATTCCCACCAACAAGAGGGTTTCCTTTTCTTCACACCTTCTCCAGCATTTATTGTTTCTAGACTTTTTGATGATGGCCATCCTGACCAATGAGAGATGACACCTCATTGTGGTTTTCATTTGCATTTCTCTAATAATGAGTGATGTTTAACATCTTTTCAAGTGTTTATTAGTTACCTGTATGTCTTTGGAGAAATGTCTTTTTAGGCCTTTTGCCCACTTTTTGATTGGGTTGTCCATTTTTCTAGAATTGAGCCACATGAGCTGCTTGTATATATTGGAAATTAATTCTTTGTCAATTGTTTTGTTTGCTATTATTTTCTCCCATTCTGAGGGCTGTCTTTTCACCTTGCTTATAATTTCCTTCATTTTGCAAAACCTTTTAAGTTTAATTAGGTTCCATTTATTTATTTTTGCTTTTATTTGCATTACTCTGGGAAGTGGGTCATAGAGGATCTTGCTGTGGTTTATGTTGGAGAGTTTTCTGCCTCTGTTTTCCTCTAAGAGTTTTATAGTTTCTGGTCTGACATTTAGGTCTTTAACTCATTGAGTTTATTTTTGTGTATGGTGTTAGAAAATGTTCTAGCTTCATTCTTTTACACATAGTTGATCAATTTTCCCAGCACCACTTGTTGAAGAGACTATGTTTTCTCCATTGTATATTTTTGCCTCCTATGTCAAAGATAAGGTGTCCACAGTTGTATGGATTTATCTGTGGACTTTCTATTTTGTTCCATTGATCTATATTTCTGTCTTTGTGCCACTACCATTCTGTCTTGATAACTGTAGCTTTGTAGTATAGTCTGATGTCAGGAAAGTTGATTCCTCCAGTTCCATACTTCTTTATCAAGATTGCTTTCGCTATTTGGGGTCTTTTGTTTTCATACAAACTGTGAAATTACTGTTCTAGTTCTATGAAAAATACCGTTGGTAGTTTAATAGGGATTGCATGGAATATATAGATTGCTTTGAGTAGTGTATTTATTTTCACTATATTGGTTATTCCAATCCAGGAACATGGTGTATTTATCCATCTATTTGTGTCATCTTTTTTCTTTCATCTGTGTTCTATAGTTTCAGAATGCAGGTCTTTTGTTTCTTTAGGTAAATTTATTCCAAGTATTTTATTCTTTTCATTGCAATGGTAAATGGGATTGTTTCCTTAATTTCTCTTTCTGCTTTTTCATCATTAGGGTATAGGAATGCAAGGGGTTTCTGTGTATTGCTTTTATATCCTGTGACTTTATTCATTGATAAGCTCTAATATGAAATTCTGCAAGTTTTAAAGAAACTGGAAAAAATTGCTCTAGACTAGTAGTTGTGTTTCTGTATGTATGTGTTTGTGGTATATGAGTGTTAGCATTTATCTCAAATTATCTGTCACTTTCTGGTTTTGTTCTTTGACTAAGAAATAATAAGTGAGATTATAAATTCTGGTAGCTAGAAAAAAATACGTTTAAAATATGCTAGTTTAAGTTACAAAAGTCTAAAGCAAATTTAATTTCTATGAGGCACTTAATATCTTTCTGGAAAGCCAGTTCAGCTGTATTTCTGTTATACCAAATGGATTTAATGAGATACACCAAAGAATTTATTTGTGATGCATATAATTGAAGTTAGAAGCAACATTCTGAATTCTTATTAATCTTTGACTAGTTGTTTTAATTAATCTTGATATTTCTTATCAGTGGGCATAACAAAACTGAAAATGAAGAATCCTATAGTGGACGCTCATCTCTTGGAGGGCAGGATGCATGATTCTGTGTCAGGAGCCAGCAGAAGGTTTTGGAAATACTGATAAGGTTGACAAATTTGTGTTTGTTGCTCTTCCATGCTTTTTCATTGCTGTTTTTTATTGCTTTTATATTGTTCCTCCCCTACTTCTAATCCTCTTGTCTTATCCTTTTGATGTCTCTTCCTTAAGTCCTGAGATCAAGGCTGCTATGCATTGTCATTTAGATTATGTACTTCACAAGGGCACCGGACATAAAAGGGGTACTGGTTACATTGTATGTATCATGGATTTGTATATTTTCTGCAAATTTCTGAAATATATCACTAAGTGTCTTGGTCTAAATAAATAAATATAATATGAAATCTTTTTGAAAGATGAAGATAAAGTTTCCTAAGGAACAAGAGCTTTATAATAGTTTATAAAATAAGTCTGTTAAGTGAAAGGGGTATATGTTCAAAACTACTCTCAAAATACCATAGGAAGACATATGTTTACAAATTATAAATAGAATCAGATTAGATCTATATGACTATTTTATCTGCTAGTATATGCAATATATCACTAATTCCCTTGCTTGTGTGTAGAAGAATTCATTGACTTGTTGTAAAAGATCATGGTTACAAAATAATATACATCTGAACACTTAGATTTGCATCTAAGATGTCAGAAAATTTACATCCTAAATGGCGTACAAGACCACTGACTAAAGGATGAAAACATTTCACTCTTAGGCTAATTCTCAATAAATCATTGGCAGGCAAATTACCAGTATAACTTATCCTGTTTTTTTTTTCTTCTCTCCTATCTCTCTCCATGTACAATGGAATTGGTATAAGTTAAAAAGAAAAAGAAAAAAACAATACAAGTTCAGAATATTTTTCGTCTGAATGGGTATTTAATGTTCCCCAAATCATGCCATGCTGGGTTTTAAAAGGAAGTTTGTCTCAGTGGGATACAGGGGCCAAATCAATAGATATCTGTTTGATTATTTATAAAGTGCTCATAGTATATAAACAAAAATCGGTATGAAACAGCTTTCAGGCCCTTTTACGTTTCTTTGCATAGTATACCATTAGTTTTAATAGTGAAACACCACTTTTGTCTATTGTTCAAACATTTTCTACTTTTAAAATAAACCTAATGAATAATTGGCTTCCCCAGTAGCTTAGCAGTAAGGAATCCACCTACAATGCAGAAGCTACAGGAGATGCAGTTTCCATCCCTAGGTGGGGAAGATCCCCATGGAAAAGGGCATGGCAACCCACTCCAGAATCCCATAGACAAGGCAGGCCTGGAAGGCTGCAGTTTATAGGATTGCAAAGAGTAAGACACAACTAAAGGGACTTAGCACACATGCACTGAATAATTAGGAATACTAAGAAGTGACACAATAGAGATGCAGTATTATAGTAGGAAAATGGAGAAGTTTGACCTGGAAATAAGCATTTAGTCTCCCCATTTTATAGGTTACAGTACACTTGCCCAGGGATATTAGATTAATGACTTACTTGTCCAAGGCCATGATTTAAACAACTATCATACATTCATCTGTCTATCTGCCTATCCTCTTTTTTATGGTTTTTACATACTCTTCGTATAATAATTATAAACCATAGAAGCAAAAGCTTTCTGAACTTTGGCAAGAAAAGCCAAAAAATTGTAGGTCTTCCTTACATTTTCTTGAAATTTTGCTAGGCATTCAAGATGAGGAGCACTATCTGATACTTCATAGTCTCTTGTTTCATGTAGACACAGGGAAAACATAAATGGGCTATCAGGATGCTTCAGTTCAGTTCAGTTCAGATGCTCAGTAGTGTCTGACTCTTTGCAAACCCATGAATCGCAGCACACCAAGCCTTCCTGTCCATCATCAACTCCTGGAATTCACTCAAAGTCGTGTCCATCGAGTCACTAATGCCATTGAGCCATCTCATCCTCAGTTGTCCCCTTCTTCTCCTGTTCCCAATCCCTCCCAACATCAAAGTCTTTTCCAATGAGTCAACTCTTCGCGTGAGGTGGCCAAAGTACTGGAGTTTCAGCTTTAGCATCATTTCTTCCAAAGAAATCCCAGGGCTGGTCCCCTTCAGAATGGACTTGTTGGATCTCCTTGCAGTCCAAGGGACTTTCAAGAGTCTTCTCCAACACCACAGTTCAGAAGCATCAATTCTTTGGTGTTCAGCTTTCTTCACAGTCCAACTCTCACGTCCATACACAGCTACTGGAAAAACCATAGCCTTGACTAGACAGACCTTAGTCGGCAAATTAATGTCTCTGCTTTGAATATACTATCTAGGTTGGCCATAATTTTTCTTCCGAGGAGTAAGCGTCTTTTAATTTCATGACTGCAGTCACCATCTGCAGTGATTTTGGAGCTTCAAAAAATAAAGTCTGACACTGTTTCCACTGTTTCCCCATCTATTTCCCATGAAGTAATGGGACTGGATGCCATGATCTTCGTTTTCTGAATGTTGAGCTTTAAGCCAACTTTTTCATTCTCCTCTTTTACATTCATCAAGAGGTTTTTTTAGTTCCTTTTCACTTTCTGCCATAAGGGTGGTGTCATCTGCATATCTGAAGTTATTGATATTTCTCCTGGCAATCTTGATTCCAGCTTGTGTTTCTTCCAGCCCAGCGTTTCTCATGATGTACTCTGCATACAAGTTAAATAAGTAGGGTGACAATATGCAGCCTTGACATACTCCTTTTCCTATTTGGAACCAGTCTGTTGTGACATGTCCAGTTTTAACTGTTGATTCCTGACCTGCATAGAGATTTCTCAAGAGGCCAGTCAGGTGGTCTGATATTCCCATCTCTTTCAGAAAATTTTCTACAGTTTATTGTGATCCACAGAGTCAAAGGCTATGGAATAGTCAATAAAGCAGAAATAGATGTTTTTCTGGAACTCTCTTTCTTTTTCCACGATCCAGCGCATGTTGGGAATTTGATCTCTGGTTCCTCTGCCTTTTTTAAAACCAGCTTGAACATCAGGGAGTTCATGGTTCACGTATTGCTGAAGCCTGGCTTGGAGAATTTTGAGCATTACTTTACTAGCATGTGAGATGAGTGCAATTGTGCAGTAGTTTGAGCATTCTTTGGCATTGCCTTTCTTTGGGATTGGAATGAAAACTGATCTTTTCCACTCCTGTGGCCATTGTTGAGTTTTCCAAATTTGCTGGTATATTGAGTGCAGCACTTTCACAGCATCATCTTTCAGAATTTGAAATAGCTCAACTGAAATTTCATCAGCTCCACTAGCTTTGTTTGTAGTGATGCTTTCTGAGGCGCACTTGACTTCACATTCCAGGATGTCTGGCTCTAGATGAGTGATCACACCTTTGTAATTACCCAGGTAATGAAGATCTTTTTTTTTACAGTTCTTCTGTGTATTTTTGCCATCTCTAATTAATATCTTCTGCTTATGTTAGGTCCATAACATCTCTGTCCTTTATCGAGCCTAACTTGGCATGAAATGTTCCCTTGGTATCTCTAATTTTCTTGAAGAAACCTCTAGTCTTTCCCATTCTGTTCTTTTCCTCTATTTCTTTGTGTTGATCGCTAAAGAAGGCTTTCTTATCTCTTCTTGCTATTATTTGGAATTCTGCATTCAGATTCTTATATCTTTCCTTTTCTCCTTGGTTTTTCACTTCTCTTCTTTTCACAGCTATTTGTAAGGCCTGCCCAGGCAGCCATTTTGCATTTTTGCATTTCTTTTCCAGGGGATAGTCTTGATACCTGTTTCCTGTACAATGTCACGAACCTCATCCCATAGTTGACCAGACACTCTATCTAGCAGATCTAGGCCCTTAAATCTATTTCTCACTTCCACTTTATAAGCATAAGGGATTTGATTTAGGTCATACCTGAATGGTCTAGCAGTTTTCCTTGCTTTTTTCAATTTAAGTCTGAATTTGGCAAGAAGGAGTTCATGATCTGAGCCACAGTCAGCTCCTGGTCTTGTTTTTGTTTACTGTATAGAGCTTCTCCAGCTTTGGCTGCATAGAATATAATCAATCTGATTTTGGTGCGACCATCTGGCGATGTCCATGTGTAGAGTCTTCTCTTGTGTTGTTGGAAAAGGGTGTTTGCTATGACCAGTGCATTTTCTTGGCAAAACTCTGTTAGTCTTTGCCCTGCTTCATTCCACATTCCAAGGCCAAATTTGCCTGTTACTCCAGGTGTTTCTTGACTTCCTACTTTAGCATTCCAGTCCCCTATAATGAAAAGGACATCTTTTGTGGGTGTTAGCTCTGAAATGTCTTGTAGGTCTTCACAGAACTGTTCAACTTCAGCCTCTTCAGCATTACTGGTTGGGACATAGACTTGGATTACTGTGGTACTAAATGGTTTGCCTTGGAAACAGAGGTCATTCTGTCATTTTTGAGATTGCCTCCAAGTACTGCATTTTGGACTGTTTTGTTGACCATGATGGCTACTCCATTTCTTCTGAGGGATTCCTGCCTGCAGTAATAGATATAATGGTAATCTGAGTTAAATTCACCCATTCCGGTGCATTGTAGCTCACTGATTCCTAGAATGTCGATGTTCACTCTTGCCATCTCTTGTTTGACCACTTCCAATTTGCCTTGATTCATGGGTCTGACATTCCAGGTTCCTATGCAATATTGCTCTTTACAGCATCAGACCTTGCTTCTATCACCAGTCACATCCGCAGCTGGGTGTTGTTTTTGCTTTTGCTCCATACCTTCATTCTTTTTGGAGTTATTTCTCCATTGACCTCCATTCACATATTGGGCACATACCAACCTGGGAAGTTCCTCTTTCAGTATACTATCATTTTGCCTTTTCATACTGTTCATGGAGTTCTCAAAGCAAGAATACTGAAGTGGTTTGCCATTCCCTTCTCTTGTGGGCCACATTCTGTCAGACCTATCCACCATGACGCGACTGTCTTGGGTTGCCCCGTGGGCATGGCTTAGTTTCTTTGAATTAGAGAAAGCTGTGGTCCTAGTGTGATTAGAATGACTAGTTCTCGGTGAATATGGTTTCAATGTGTCTGCCCTCTGATGCCCTCTTGCAACACCTACCCTCTTACTTGGCTTTCTCTCACCTTGGATATAGGGTATCTTTTCACAGCTGCTCCAGCAAAGCACAGCTGCTCCTTACCTTGGATGAAGGGTATCTCCTCCCATCGCCCTTCCTGACTTTCCATCAGGATGCTTAGGGTCAATATTAGTGAATACAATCTGCAATTTATTAGCATAATTTTTTTGAATTTCTAGTCCAAGTTGATCTTTATACAAACTTGCAGATTTCTGTAGCCTTTTTAACCTCTCTTCCCCTGTTAATAGTTGAAATAGTTTCCTTCTCCTTAGCATATTCTTGCTTAAGATTCTGGATCTTTGCAGTCAGTGCCTCCACTTTCTGGTTTTGTTTTGTTTTTTTCCTTTTCCTTCAGTAATAAATTTTTAAATACTTTTTTCCCCTTGAATGAGCTTATTCTGGATTCTATCTGCTTATCCTCTTTATGAAGGTGAAAGTGGAGAGTGAAAAAACTGGCTTAAAACTAAAAAAAAAAAAAAAAAAAAAAAAAAAAAACCACTAAGATTTTGGTATCAATTCCCATCACCTAATGGCAAATTGATGGGGGGGTGGTGGTGGTGGTGGAATGGAAACAGTGACAGATTTTCTTTTCTTGGGCTCCAAAATCATTGTGGATGGTGACTGCAGTGATGAAATTAAAAGACACTTGCTCCTTGGAACAAAAGCTATGACAAACTTAGACAGCATATTAAAAATCAGAGACATCACTTTGCCAACAAAGGTCCATATGGTCAAAGCTATGGTTTCTCCAGTAGTTATGTACAGATGTGAAAGTTGGACCATAAAGAAGATTGAGAAATGAATAATTGATGCTTTCAAATTGTGGTGCTGGAGAAGACTCTTAAGAGTCCCTTGGACTGCAAGGATATCAAACCAGTTAATCCTAAAAGAAATCAACATTGAATATTCACTGGAATGATGGGAGCCAGAGTGAGGAACTCTGCCCGTGGCAAAGGTCATGAGGAAGGAGGCTTTGGCATACGCAAAGGCGAGATCGAGCCTCAGGAAACCCCCTGTTCTCGAGCATCTACCTCCAAAACCAGAGTCTGCCTACTTTAATGCTTTATGCCCTCACCTATACCTCTGACTTTACAGGGGGGCTGTCCCCCACTTCTCTTGGAGAAGGAGTTAACATAAAGCTCCAGTTAATAAAAATTCCTGAGCGTGACAAGTGTGTCTCAGGTCAAACCTCTCTGCTGGCAGACTAGTTTAGCTTGTGTGACAGGATTATGCACACTCTTGCTACCCTGTATATGATTGTTTACAACCTCTCAACCATAAACAGCACAGAGAGTTTGGAGTATTTTGAAAGTCTTAGTTAGCATTGAATTTTTCTAAAGATAAAAATCATGTTGGTGAAAGGTTTTTCATTTATTGGGCCAATGTTTGCTGCTAAATCCCCTGCCCTTATACATGTTAATGAATATATAACTAGCATATAGGAGAAATAAGTATTAACCTTTAAGATTAATCATGTTAAACCTTAGACTAAGTAAATTCCTTTCTTTATTGTAACCCACTACACCCTCACCCTATAGGAATGCAACTTTTTCTGGTACCTTCAGAGGGTGGTGCCTGGCTTAAGAAAAATCACCCCTGGAAAGTAAGTTTCTGGTTGACTGACTGTTATCAGAAAGAAAGGATCATAAAATGTTAGCAGCCCCCCTGGCCAGAAGATAATGTAAAACCACTAAAGACCTTTTTGTATACATTTATATGAAGCACCTGATTTTGATAAAGGTCAGGACTGCTGACCCCCATGTGACTTTATAATTTCCATCTGTCTCTATGTGTAACAAAAGGTATATAAGCAAACCTGAAAATAAAGAAATCTGATCAGTTTCTGGAAAGACTAATTCCCCCGTGTCTTTCTTTTTTGTTCTCCATTTTTTTGGCTGAATTCCCATCTGGAGCATGGGTCCTCGCCAAGTCTGCTAATTTTTCCCTGGCTTCTAAGATCCATGCGAGAGGGAGCCCAAGGAGGAGTACCCTCCGCTATTCAAGTGGGTGCTGGTGGCCTACGTAGGTTGTGCAAATCTCTTGTCTTGAGATTTTATTGTTATCCCACATAAACCAAGTTATTTAGTATCTTTTTCTCCAATAGTATTTTCCTACTACACTATTTCTTTCTAATCTCCCTCCATATCTTTAACTAAGCAATTAATTCCTAGGACACTGACTCCATCCCTGCTTCAAATTACCCTGTATCCACTGGGGCTGGACCGCGACACTGGAAGGACTGATACTGAAGCTGAAGCTCCAAAACTTTGGCCACGTGATGCAAAGANGCAGAAGAAGAACCTAGGACACTGACTCCATCCCTGCTTCAAATTACCCTGTATCCACTGGGGCTGGACCGCGACACTGGAAGGACTGATACTGAAGCTGAAGCTCCAAAACTTTGGCCACGTGATGCAAAGAACCAATTCATTGGAAAAGACCTTGATGCTGAGAAAGTTTGAATATGGGAAGAGAAGAGGGGTGACAGAGGATGAGACGGTTGGATGGCATCATTGACACAATGGACATGAGTTTGAGCAAACTCCAGTAGATTGTGTAGGACAGGGAAGCCTGGAGTGCTGCAGGCCATGGGGTCACAAAGAGTCAGACAGTACTGAGTGACTAAAGAACAAAAATCTGCCTATCCATCCATTTATTCATTCACAATGTATTGAATATCTCGTATGTAGTAGCAACAGAAGGATGCACTCAGATACAAAAATGAATTAGGAACCTCAAGGGTATTATGACCTATAAAGAGCCATAAAAATTCACTATTTCCTGTGTTATATTGTTATAATATGAATATGCAGAAGGAATAGAAGAGAGTACAAAACAATGTTACAATACTTAGCTTGGGGTAGAAAGGGCTGTCAGATAAATAACCCTGAAGAATTTAATACATAAAATAGAAGACAATGAACAGACTAGAGTAAAACAAGAGGAAATTTGTCATAGGAAAGAAGGAGCAAAGGCATGGAGATGAGAAAAATCACGGTGTGTGGTTTGTGTGTGTGTATGTGTGTATGTGTGTTTGAACTGCATGCAGTTTAGGCTTGTTGGATTAGGAGTGTATATTGTCAGTCAGATTTGAGGGTAGGTCGATATGGCTAGAGAATATGGTAGAGACAGTGGAAATGTTAGTATTTTATATTTTAAATCCTAAACTTTTTTCTAGAGCTTATCAAGAAATAAGTTTTCTTATATTTTCTGTGAAATATCTGGAAAATAATTTCTAAACTTTCTAGAAATATTTTAAATATGCATATCATCATAGTCTTAGTANAGAATCCTTTTTCTATATTAGAAAAAATTAAAACTAGCATGCTATTCTAGATTTTCACTCTTTAGTATAAATTATATAATAATTTGGCTTAAGTGGCTGGACTCTAACCAACTTGTAAATTACTGCATGGCAGCATGAGTAGTATCATGTGAAACCATAAAGAGAGTTATAACCTTTGATACTTGTGGATTAGAATAATGAAACTTTTGTCCCAATTCTTTTCCTATATATTTTATTTATGAACAAAATGTTGATCATTAGCTTAACTGTATATCTCTCTGAGAACTTACGGTGGAGCAAAAAAACAGACTATATGCTTCCTATCTAGATTAAGTAAATTCTTCTTAATGCCAAATAATGAAAAATTTTACCCATTGTTACTGGTATGCACAAGACCTTTTTTTCTTTTTTTTCTCCTTGGATAACAAAACTATTTCCACCTAGAAATAAGTTATTTCTGCCTGTTTATAGCCCACTGAGAATTATTTCCCAGCAGTTTTATAGACTACTGGAAAAGAGAGAAACAAAAAAAGCAAAAGGCAAAGGAGAAAGGGAAAGATATACCAAACTTAATCCAGAGTTCCAGAGAATAAAGAGGAGAGATTAAAAAAAAAAAAAAAAAAAGCCTTATGTGAACAGTGCAAAGAAATAGAGGAAAGTGTTAGAATGGGAAAGACTAGAGATCTCTTCAAGAAAATTGGAGATGCCAAGAGAACATTTCATGCAAGAATGGGCACCAAAAAAACAACAGAAGGGCAAGGACCTAACAGAAACAGAAGAGATTCAAAAGAGGTGGAAAGAATACAGAGAAAAGGGCTTCCTTGATAGCTCAGTGGTCAAGAATTTGCCAGCCAATGCAGGCGACATGGGTGCGATCCTGGTCCAAAAAGATCCCACATGCCACTGAGCAACTAAGCCTGTGTCCCCCAATTATTGAGTCTGTGCTCTAGAGCCCAGGAACCACAAATACTGAGCCCTCATGTCACAACTGCTGAAGTCCACACACCTTGTATGCTCCACAACAGGAGAACCCACTGAAGTGAGAAGCCCATGCATCACAACTAGACAGTAGTCCCTGCTTGCTGCAACTAGAGAAAAGCCCATGCAGCAATGAAGATACAGCACAGCCTCTCTTCCTCTCTCTCTCTCTCTATATATATAGATATAGATATAGATATAGATATAGATATAGATATACACGTATATATCAGTTCAGTTCAGTCGCTCAGTTGTGTCTGACTCTGCAGCCCCATGAATCGCAGCACGCCAGGCCTCCCTGTCTATCACCAACTCCCGAAGTTCACTCAGACTCACGTCCATCGAGTCCATGATGCCATCCAGCCATCTCATCCTCGGTCGTCCCCTTCTCCTCCTGCCCCCAATCCCTCCCAGCATCAAAGTCTTTTCCAATGAGTCAACTCTTCACATGAGGTGGCCAAAATACTAGAGTTTCAGCTTTAGCATCATTCCTTCCAAAGAAATCCCAGGGCTGATCTCCTTCAGAATGGAATGGTTGGATGTATAAATAATTATAATAAAAGAGAATACACAAAGAACTACACCCAAAAAAAGTCTTAATTACCTGGATGGATAACCACTATTGTATGGTCACTTACCTAGAACCAGAAATTTTGGAATGTGAAGTCAATTGGATTTTAAGAAGCACTACTAAAAACAAAGCTAGTGGAGGTGATGGAATTCCACCATCCTTTTGAAATAGCTGGGATACTTCAAAAACTAAAATATGATGCTGTTAAAGTGCCACACTCAATATGCCAGCAAATTTTGGAAAATTAAACAGTGGCCACAGGACAAGAAAAGATCAGTTTTCATTCCAATCTTGAAGAAGAGCAATGCCAAAGAATGTTCCAACTACCATACATTTGCACTTATTAAACATGCTAGCAAGGTAATGACCAAAATCCTTTAAGCTAGGCTTCAGCAGTACATGAACCAAGAACTTTGAGATGCACAAGATGGATTTAGAAAAGTCAGAGGAACCAGAATTTAAATTGCCAGCATATGCTGTAACATTGAAAAAGCAAGGGAATTCCAGAAAAACATCTACTTCTGCTTTACTAACTACAGTAACACACTTTGTGTATATCACAACAAACTGGAAAATTCTTAAAGAGATTGGAATATCAGACCACTTTGCCTGTCTCGTGAGAAACCTGTATGTAGGTCAAGAAACAACTGTTAGAACTGGACATGGAACAATGGACTGATTCAAGATTGGGAAAGGACTATGTCAAGGCTGTGTATTGTCAGCCTTCTTATTTAACTTATATGTGGAAGACATCATGGGAAATGCTAGGCTGGATGAATCCCAACCTGGAATCAAGATTGCCAGGAGAAATATCAATAGCTTCAAATATGCAGATGTTACCACTCTGATAGCAGAAAGTGAAGAGGAACTAAAGAGCCTCTTGATGAAGGTGAAAGAGGAGTGTGAAAAACCTGGCTTGAAACTCAAAGTTAAAAAACCTAAGATCAGTTCATGGAAAATACAAGAAGAAAAGGTAGAAACAGTGGCAGATTTTTTTTCTTGGTCTCCAAAATCACTGCATTCAGTGACTATAGCCACAAAATTAAAAGATGCTTGCTTCTTGCAAGGAAAGCTATGCCAAAACTAGACAGCAAATTAAAAAACAGAGACATAACTTTACCAACAAAGGTACACATAGTCAAAACTGTGGTTTTTCTAGGATGTGATAGTTGGACCATAAAGAGGGCTGAGCACCAAAGAATTGATAGTTTCAAATTGTGGTACTGGAGAAGACTCTTGAGAGTCCCTTGGACAATAATGCAATCAAACCAATCAATGCGATAGGAAATCAACTCTGAATATTCACTGGAAGGACTCATTCTGAAGCTACAATACTTTGGCCACCTGATGCAAAGAGCTGACTCACTGGAAAAGACCCTGATGCTGGGAAAGACTGAGGGCATGAGGAGAAGGAAGTGACAGAGGATGAGGGGCTTGGATGGCATCATTGACACAATGGACATGAGTTTGAGTAAACTCAGGGAGATAGTGAAAGACAGGGAAGCCTAGCTTGCTACAGTACATGGGGTTGCAAGGAGTTGGTCATGACTTTGTGACTGAGCAACAAATTTTGTAGACATGTCACATTTTCTCCCAAGTAATCAATAGAACCCCTAGGCAGCCTTGAGTATCTCTACACAGTGAAAATGACACTGAAAAATAAGTTTGCTCAAGAATTTTCTAGATGATGAATATATGAATAAGAAGTTTAGCCAATTATGACTGAATGACTGTCACTCACTCACTGATGTCAATCAATACAACTCTTGCTGATTTGGTGTTCACGTCACAAATTATACTAATTGGTACACCAGCTAAGTCAAAGGCAGAATAAGCCATGGAAATGGAACACTTCTTTTGTCACTCTGAGTAGTGATCTCAATTGTCTCTCCCTGTTTACTTTTTAAAAGTTTTTCTTTCTCTGTCTCACTATTGTTTCCATCAAATTTTCCAAGAGTACTTGCAATTTCTAAAATAAATAACAAATAAAAATATTACAAAACAAAATATATAAGGCTTTAATAAATTATTATTGAAGTAATATGTTATTATGCTGAACTAGAGTATGTTGTATTATAAATACGTCATACCTGTATACCTCTTCCCCTGAATTTAAGAAAGGGTATATATATTTTTGAAGCTCAGGACTCAAGACTGATATTCATACTGCCATTTTTATATAAGAGATGGTAGGGTGAAACAAGTTAGAGAAATATGTAAAAATAAAACCAAGGAAACAGGGAGTGGAGATAAAAGTAACAGTGCTGTGGATAGTAGGTCAGTAAAATCACACCATGAAGAGTTCTTATAATCATCATTGCATTTAGCCTCATTAGAATCAAGTTGGATGGGGCAATATAACATTATTTGTTCTGTAGTTCAGTTCAGTTCAGTCACTCAGTCGAGTCCAACTCTTTGTGACCCCATGAATCGCAGCACACCAGGCCTCCCTGTCCATCACCAACTCCCAGAGTTCACTCAGATTCACATCCATCGAGTCAGTGATGCCATCCAGCCATCTCATCCTCTGTCATCCCCTTCTCCTCCTGCCCCCAATCCCTCCCAGAATCAGAGTCTTTTCCAATGAGTCAACTCTTCGCATGAGGTGGCCAAAGTACTGGAGTTTCAGCTTCAGCATCATTCCTTCCAAAGAAATCCCAGGGCTGATCTCCTTCAGAATGGACTGGTTGGATCTCCTTGCAGTCCAAGGGACTCTCAAGAGTCTTCTCCAACACCACAGTTCAAAAGCATCAATTCTTCGGTGCTCAGCCTTCTTCACAGTCCGACTCTCACATCTATACATGACCACTGGAAAAACCATAGCCTTGACTAGATGGACCTTAGTCGGCAAAGTAATGTCTCTGCTTTTGAA
>SJYW01052144.1:20891-52738 GCA_006410735.1 Raphicerus campestris
TTATAGATAACTGGACTCAGATATTCAGGAGCATTTTATGAATTTCTTATGTTTGGGGAATGCCCAACTAAAATTGCAAGATCAGTTCTCTGAAGAGATACAAGGAAATTTTATGGAGGAAAAGAATAGGAGCTAGAGTGAGGTTAGATTAACGCAGACTATGAGCCTGAGCCCAGCTTGGATACTGTTAGAAATTGAATGGAAGGGAGATATGTGGCAGTAGAATATCACCTGTGGAATAATAGAGATGAGTTCCTACGTGAGATGTGTTGAGAATTTCTGATACCTAAGCTTCTGAAGCATGGGGAAAGGCTTTTTCAGAGAAGGGCTGAGGAAGACTGGCCTAGTGTCCCATGATACATTTTCAAAATAGAATTTGGCAAATACAGGCATCGATGTCCAAGGGAATCTAATGTGGTGAAAAGGATGTGGTGTTGGAATTGTAAGAGAGAGACATTACTTGAATGAGTACTCAGAATACTTACAGTGTCATCCCTTCAATTGACAAGGGAGACAAACAATGCAATTGATCTTCATCTCCCTTCCCTAGTGTATTTCATTTTATTTTATTTTTAAATTTATTTTAATTGAAGGCTAATTACTTTACAATATTGTAGTGGGTTTTGCCATACATTGACATGAATTAGCCATGGGTTTACATGTGTTCCCCATCCTGAAGCCCCCTCCCACCTGCCTCTCTGTGTATTTTAAAAACAGCTGGAGATGGTCCGATTGACTACAACTTGGTTCCCACAGAGTATTAGAGTGCAACTCAGGTTGAATTAGGCAAAATCCCAATTCTTCGGTCTGAACACCAAAGAATGTCTTAGTTCATTTGGGCTACTGTAACAGAACATTGTAGACTGGGTAGTTGATAAGCAACAGAGATTTATTTCTCAAATTCTTGGAGAGTTCAAAACCAAAATCCTGGCAAATCCAGTGTCTGATGAGGTCTTTCACCCTGGTTCACTTTCTTGCTGTATCCTCATGTGGTGGAAGTGGGGAGAGAGTTCTCTGAGTCCTGTTTCATAATGGCACTAACCTCATTTTTGAGGGCCAAACCCTCATGACACCCTAAAGGCCAGGCCTCCTAATACCATCACTTTTAGGGATCAGAATCTCAAAATACAAATTTGGGGGTGTCAGCTTAAAGAAAAACATACAACACAAGAAATGTGAGTTTAAGTTTTATTCAGATAATTCATAAGTTATTTGTTTATGCTGAGAACTATAGCCTGGGACAGCTGCTCAGTTAGCTCTGATGAAACACTTGTGAACAGGTGAGAAAAATCCAGTTTATATATGATTTTTGACTAAGAAATATGTACAATCAAGCATATACAGTGGTAAAAGATTACTGCTAATCACGAGAAACAGATAACTCAATTTAGTGATTTTAGTGTTTTTCTACATATAAGAATATGTGAAAATCTAGGGTTATTAATATTCTTCCTCTGATATACATCAAAGTATGTGAGGGGTCTGATTATCCAAAGCACAGAGTGCCTCTTCCTGTTACTATCTTAATTTCCACTCAGTGTGCACTTTGGTCAGTGAATATAGCGAGCTATGACTTAACCTTTACAAAACTGGTTGGTGAGCATACTTTATGTTCTTTGTTAACAAAGAGAGACATGAACATTCAGATTATAGTAAGGAAGATGTGAGTGTTTATGCCAGAGACACAACAACCCAGGTCGGTGGTAGGAAGGAAAATTCCAATAGAAATTTCTTTGGTTTTTCAGTTAAGTGAGAGGAGTTTCTGGGCTAGGTAGTAACCAAAGAATCAACAGTACAATGAGGCTTCTCTTAGCCACTGCACAACTGTGATGCTGTTTTATGGAACAAAAAGGAATATCACCAAACCCAAAGGAATATCATGGAAAGCAAAAACAAAGTTTAGTCAATTAATAAGCCTAATAGAAAAGTGATCCATCCAAAAAGCAAGTGCTGTAGTATGAAAACAAAGCAAAATCCAAATGAGTGCCAACGTAGTTAAAGGTGGCAGAACTGGACACTGAATGTGCATATTTCCTCAGTTTATAAATGCCCAATTTTTATTCAGCCACTATTATGTTCAGAGGTCAGGGGTATAGGACAATTAAAATTTTCAGGCTTCTATTATTTTGGATTTTTCATCAGACTTGCTTGACATAGGCATCAGGATTCAAACTGAGAAGAGTTGAACTATTTTCTTTGGAAATTGCTAAGAAACTAATAGGGCTTGCTTTCATTCCATTTAACATAGACTTCTCAACTCTCTGTATAAACACCCCCAAAAATAAAGTACAAGAAAATACTTCGGTTTGAACCTCATTTCAATTCTTTTAGCATCTCATGCCTTACAAGAATTCATCACTTTAATAAGGGATGGATTATACAGAGCAGTAACTTCCTGTTAAATGTTAAATAAGTATTACATAGAAGAATATCTATCAGTTTCAGACATAATCTCGGAAAAAAATATATATATAATCAGAGTTCTTCAGTGGTTCAATTAAGTAACCAGTCATGTTTGATTTCTTGAGGTCATAGTTGAGTGTGTTGTACTAACCAAGGAAAGATTTAGATAAAAGTAGGGTTGGATGTGGTGAATTGTTTCACTTATTTAAAGCAACTAAAGACAATATAAAAATTGTTTCACCTAGATAGTGTGTAGATTTTAGAAGTAGAAAGCAGAGAACACTTGACCGTAGAGTTTTATTACAAAGGTGCTATCAAAAGGGAGATGCATTGTCCCATATTCTATGGGACTATATGCATTTCTGAATAAGATACTCCTGTGGGCACTGGGATTAAGCACAGGTTTAAAAGAAAAGTGTAAATCCAACATCTAGCTTAGTGCTTTAATATGGTTCACAGTAAAATATACTATTCAAGTAAGGACTTGGTTGAGGCCATAATTTTTAATTTTACAACTGGTAAAACTGAGTGTAGTTAATTATTTTTAAAACCTCAGGAATTCAAACCTTTATCATCATCATGCAGATTGAAGTGCTTGAGGGAACTTGAAACTAGAATCTTCTGAGGAATACAAGATGAAGAGAATCATTTTGTTAAGTTGCAGCTTAAATTTTCAAGGTAACAACTAGTACTAGGCATTTAATTATACTCTCTCCTAATTCAAATACTCTTAGGAAGTAAGTTTTGCATTGCATGTAATTATGCATGTAAAGTACACCTTGGGAACATAGTGTTCATTCTCTGAACCAGACCATACTTGCTTATCTTCACTAGCTGTTTTTGATTCAAGCCAATGGTTGGACATCTTCAGCTTGTTGGCATAAGATTTGTCATTCAATCAATATGTTCTCCAAAGAATTTATAAATTTATATGGTTTGAATCATGGAATTATACAGGCACTTTGCTTCAGCTATTTTAGCAGTGTCAAAATCATCTTCTCAGAATAGTTTGGCCAAAGAAAGGCAATGATTTTAAATTATTTTCCTTGAAATTTGAATGCTTTGTTTCCACACTTGCTACTGAGGATCAGCAGTTCTTAATGTAGGTCCATGGGCCTGTTACTGACCTGGGTTCTTGAATTCTTTACTCCATAGCAATTAATATGAGAACAGAGAAGGAACTCAGGCAAGGCTTTATTGTGACTTGTGCTGCAGCAAGAGGAAGCAAAACTAAGTAACAAGTTCCCTTGCTTGGTCCCTCATGGTGGTGAGGGGGCTAGCCAGTTCCTCAGATGGGATGAGGGTGGGCAAGTCAGTAGGCTGGCCTGTATGGGTGACTTAGGTGATCTATCCACCTTCTTGGTGGTGCTGTGTACAGGAATCATACATGATATCCTGCTTTTGCTCCTTTCACCACAGAAGTGGTGGTTGGGTTTTGGCCTTTTTTGCATTTTGTTGTTCATAATTTGTCCCAACTGCACACACGTGCAATTATTTTTAGTCCCTTATAGTTTCTTCATATTCTGGTGCTGCAAGGACTGTAGTAGAGTTCGCAGGCTGCAGCTTGTCTCAAACCTAAGATACTACAGCAAGTGTTGATATTTGCATTCAACATTTTATGAATATATGAAACTGCTAGAGAAAAAGTCAAAATTTTCATGAGATATTCAGAGGTCTGTGAACCAAAAATTGATAAGAACACCTACAGTGCGCAAGTGACCAATTTTAATCTCAAGGATTTGTTTCTAACTGAAATTTAACAGTATTCAAACTATGAGTGGGTTAACAAAATAAAGATTGCTTAGGGTTTCATGCATTTAAAAGTTCTCAGTAATCCTGACCTAAGCATAATCCCAAACAGGTATCATCCAAGAAGAAGAGCACCAGGTGCCCCTGGCAGCTCTGACTTGTGCTCCCTCAGTTGAAGTGCCTAGTTTATTCCCTGGCATGGAGTTTCACCATCTCAAAATATCCCGAGTTTTACAGCTGCTATTTGATTTCCGTGTGGCAGCTATGGAGAGCTGTCATCCAATGGTATTAAGATGAATGTTACAACAATTTTTCTTGTGTCTTTCAAGCAGTCTACACAATCTAATAGACAGGATAGCAGCAGACTGATCCCATCCTCAAAGGCCGCTTTATAAGTCCGCTTGAGACAGCCTAAGAGGGTATGATTATGCCTTTTCTTTCCAGCATACAAGTGTTTATTCATTGCTTTAAACCATAGTATATGGATCTGAAGCTATTTCCAAGTGCTCCTTTACATCTGCTTAGTAGTTAGGATCAACTGAGATGCCCTTGCTTCTGCTCCTATAATTTTAATTAGAGGTAAACAAAGGTGGATGTATTTCTGTGAGAGCTGTGGTTTCAGGAGAATCCTTGCTGTTTCAAACTGACAGAAAAGCAAGCATCTTTTAGTCTATTTTATTCCACTGAGTAGTCTTGATTTCTTTTCCAGGTTCAGTGTTAGAATGTTCTTGATTTGTATATTTTGAACTCCATCTTATAAATAACCCTTTAATTTCTGCTTTAAAGGAAAATAGGGAAATCTTTATGGGCTTTAATGAATTTGGGGCATTAATTTGGTTCAGCATTAAATATCAGGAGGGATGCTTATTTCCCATTTCTCAAAAATGAATTTTACCAATAGAACTGGTTATCAGTGAATTTGGAGTCAGATATTATCCTTTTGTCCCATGAAGAAGAAGAGACAGAGAAAAAGGGGTCATAATGGTCATACGAGGAAAAAAAGACTGGGTCCTTGGGGACATGAGCTCTCTCTAATATCTTGTATGTTTATGGTTCTGACTATGTAAAATCGCAACAACTCAATGGGAATAAATTATTAGCCAATATTATGATCAGTTTGCATATATCATATCAAACAATAAAATTAACTTTCATTCCTATACTCCCAGTTATCTTTTCTCTTCACATGCTGCTTTATCGGTAAGAATTAGTGGCACCAATACATGATACAGAGTTTATATTTTATAAATCAGAGACACCTCACTGATTTTTCTTGGATTATATTTACAAGTAGGAAAAATATGTGCATGTATTAGAGAGATGGTTAAAATGGGTTAAAATTTATTTGAACCTGGTACTGTAGGATTAACAGATTTTTCTTAGCAGCCAAAAATAAACTCTACCTGCTATTTTGGCTGTGCAACAATCTATTTAGGTTATTCATTTTGAGATTTTTTTTTTACTATCTTTTTTTTTTCCATGTGTTTGGGATGGAATGTGAGGAGAGTCATATAAACAGACATAAACATGTTCTGACCTGCTGTGATCTATATATCTATATTATACTTTGAGTCTTTTGTATTTTCAAAACTGACAAAATATGAGTTTTCCTGAAAGTGGGACAAAAGATTAAAAACATTTTCTACATGTGGAAATAGGAAAAAAAAATAGCTAAGGAAGAAGAGATTATGTGGAAAACCCAGTCTACAAATATTTGCTTCTCTGTTTTTTCCTGATTTGCCTAATTAGTCAGTAATATTGATAGTTACAATATTTTCCACTTGTTAAAATTTCAATGAAGAATAAAAAAGAGAGACTAGATTTGAAACAAGACAATGACAAAGCAAAAAAAGACAAAACAAAACAAAACAAAACAAAAAAACAAAAACAGATTAAAAATGACTGAAATGAACAAAAATCTGAGTCTAACTAGTCTAACTAGAAGTAAACCACAAATTAACTTAGAAAAGAGAGTACAGAAAAAGAAGGGACGTCATCATCAGGTACCCATGGAAAGGCTTCCCACCTTGTACCTATGCTCTGTCTCTGAAAAAAATCGATCAATCCATTGCCTTCAAATGTGTACCAGACTTTCTTTTCTTCATTGAGCAATAAGTACGTAATGAGACAAATTATCTCCAGCAATTGTGCCAATAATATATTGAAGTAATTAATCCCACACGTATTTTTTGACGAGGTTAGGTTAAAGACAATTTTCTATTAATGGCTGAAGTCCAGAAGAAACAAGTAATGAGAGAAGATATTTACTTTCTCACTATAAACTGGCATTAGATCTGAAAAGGAATTCAATATTCCTACATATAATGGGGTAAAGGGAGGGAGGCTGTCTCTTATACACATCTACAAAGCAAAATCCAAATGAGTGCCAACGTAGTTAAAGGTGGCAGAACTGGACACTGAATGTGCATATTTCCTCAGTTTATAAATGCCCAATTTTTATTCAGCCACTATTATGTTCAGAGGTCAGGGGTATAGGACAATTAAAATTTTCAGGCTTCTATTATTTTGGATTTTTCATCAGACTTGCTTGACATAGGCATCAGGATTCAAACTGAGAAGAGTTGAACTATTTTCTTTGGAAATTGCTAAGAAACTAATAGGGCTTGCTTTCATTCCATTTNGGTCAATACTGGTGGATGAATGCAGTTACACTTTATTTCGACATAACAGATTTTTAAGTGTTGTTTTGTGCTTAAGTGTACTACATAAATCAAATAAAAACTTTTCTATATATTCCTCTGATAATAATAAAGTAAATCTTAACCCTTGTTCCTTGTAAGAAAAGTTGCCACTGACCTAGACACCATGTAAAAAGCAGAGACATTACTTTGCCAACAAAGGTCCATCTAGTCAAAGCTACGTGTTTTCCAGTAGTCATGTACGGATGTGAGAGCTGGACTATGAAGAAAGCTGAGCACTGAAGAACTGATGCTTTTGAACTGCGGTGTTGGAGAAGACTCTTGAGAGTCCCTTGGACTGCAAGGAGACCCAGGCAGTCCATCCTAAAGGAAATCAGTCCTGAATATTCATTGGAAGGACTGATGTTGAAGCTGAAACTCCAATACTTTGGCCACCTGATGCAAAGAGCTAACTCATTGGAAAAGACTGTGATGCTGGGAAAGATTGAGGGCAGGAGGAGAAGGGGACGACAGAGGATGAGATGGTTGGATGGCATCACCAACCCGATGGACGTGAGTCTGAGTGAACTCCGAGAGATGGTAATGAACAGGGAGGCCTGACATGCTGCAGTCCATCGGATCGTAAAGAGTCGGACATGACTGAGCGGCTGAACTGAACTGAACAGATATAAAGTTATTTTTATTTAATAGCTAACTGCTTTCTCTCCTATTATGTAACACACTTAAAAAGCATTGCAGAATTTAACATTTTAAACTAAACTCATTATATAAAAATACCCAAAAAGTGTAACACAGATTGCTATAATTCGACCTTTCCTCTGTGTGTGTGTGTGTGTTTGATTATAGAAGTGTGCTTCCCTTTTGGAACTGTTCTTCTGGACAATGCAATCCATGAAGTCCTAAGCAGAATCCAGGAACACCACTGGCTTTATATTACTCTGGGCATACACAACAACATACTACATTCTATAAATTATATTGCATGTTATAAAAAGCAATAAATTATTAATTTTCTTTTGAATTATAACCATTAAATACTTTATTTGTCNTGGGCATACACAACAACATACTACATTCTATAAATTATATTGCATGTTATAAAAAGCAATAAATTATTAATTTTCTTTTGAATTATAACCATTAAATACTTTTGTACCTAACTGCACGAGTGAGTTCCTATAATTCCATTACATATTCTCTCATTAATAATTTCAGCATCTGCTGAATCAAGAACTGTAGATGGTAGTGGTTGATTAGGTAGCACAATTGCTTTAAAGCTGCAAAATCAGAGATAAAACTACTTTCCAGTGAAAATATAATGAACTAACAGCCAGCGACTATATCAGTGGACATTTCTAACAAACAATCTGGGTTCCCTTTTTCATTTATTTTATTCATATTTGCATAACAGAAATCAATGAAAATTCATCTAAACACAGAATGTTAACTTCTAATCAGTAAGACAGTCTTGTAGGAAAATCTTGTAATATTTGTGTAGGTAATCATGATCAAAATCAATATATGATTTTCAAACACATAAATGTTCTTTTTCTTGATTTAGCATTTGAACTGATAGAAAGTCTCTACTTGAAAACCTTTCAAAATATTTGTATTAGTATTATGGAAGGTTAGTAAAAAGTCAGCTAGATTTTCAGATGTGTGGCCATATGGTTTTGCAAAGATGTACCTGATTATAATTGCATTGAATAGTAAATGAAAACAAACAAGTAATCAAACAAAATCTCTCAAGTACCTCTAACTTTAAAATTCACCAGAACATTAGGTTCTATTATTTAGAACTCACACTTCACATGATGATTTCCTTTACCATATTTTGTCTTTTTTAAATCTGTTATCAACTATCTGTGTTTCTGGCAATCAAATGTTACCAATATGAAAATTATAATAAGCATCATGGAAATTGAATTCAAATTAGTGAAATAATTTCTTTTATAGTTTTCTTTCTAGTCTGTGTAAGATCAATCTTTCCTCTGAAGAAGAGTTCAGCAATGCTAGAATTAGCAAGGATTTGAAAGATTTCTTGGTACTGCCACACCTTTTATTTTATGTCTTACTTCGGAGATTATCTTCTTTTGCCTTCTCAAATTTAGTATTTTAGAGCTACTTCTCCAAATATCTTGTTAATCTTTTTATCTTAAGCATGATAATTTGATGTCTATGATTAAAATTAATGTTAACATCTTGCTAGCCATTTTTGTTACATTATAACAAAAAACCTTGTAATGGTTTTAAAATGACTTCAGTATTTATGACTAAAGTTTGCCATCTAGTGGGAATACTGTATAAAATGGTANCATGATAATTTGATGTCTATGATTAAAATTAATGTTAACATCTTGCTAGCCATTTTTGTTACATTATAACAAAAAACCTTGTAATGGTTTTAAAATGACTTCAGTATTTATGACTAAAGTTTGCCATCTAGTGGGAATACTGTATAAAATGGTACAAAAGTGTTTTGCAAAACGGAGTTTTTTGAGGATTCAGCTTTACGTGAACCGTGGACTTTCAGATGTTCAAGCTGCCTTTCGAAAAGGCAGAGGAACCAGATATCAAATTGCCAACATCTGCTGGATCATCAAAAAAGCAAGTGAGTTCCAGGAAAATATCTATTTTTGCTTTATTGACTATGCCAAAGCCTTTAACTGTGTGGATCACNCATTCTCAATGGTAGAAAAGTGAAAGCATTTCCATTTCCAAGAACTAGACAAGGATGCCCACTCTCTCCACTTTTATTTAATATAGTTTTGGTAATCCTAGCCATGGCAATCAGAAAAGAAAAACAAATAAAATGAATTAAAATTGGAGAAGAAGATGTTAATCTGTCACTATTTACAGATGACATGTTACTATACTTAGAAAATCTTAAAGATACTACCAGTAAACTACCAGAGCTCACAATGAATTCAGTACAGTTGTAGGATACAAAGTTAATATGCAGAAATCTGTTGCACATCTGTATTTTTACCATGAAAGATTGGAAAGAGAAATTTAACAATTCCATTTAACATTGCACCAAAAAAAAAAAAAAACTTATGAATAAACCAAAGGAGGCAAAGGATTTGTAATCAGAAAACTATAAGATATTGATAAAAGAAATCAAAGATGATGCAGACAGAGAGATATACCAAGTTCTTGGGTTAGAAGAACCCAAATTGTGAAAATGACTATACTACCCAAAGTTATCTATAGATCAGTGAAATTCCTATCAAATTACCAATAACATTCTTCACAGATTTAGGATAAAAAAGATTACAATTTGTATGGAGAACGCGAAAGACCCCAAATAGCCAAGGCAATTTTGCTACAGTAAAACGGAGCTGGAGAAATCAGGTTTCCTGACTTGAGAAAATACTACAAAGCTGTAGTCATCAGGACAGTATCATACTGGCACAAAAAGAGAAATATAAATCATGGAACAGGATAAAAATCACAGAGATAAACCCACAATTTTGTGGTCATCTAATTTCTGACAAAGGAGATAAGAATATACAATAGAAGAAGAAGAAGAAGAAGAAGAAAGACAGCCCCTTCAAGAAGTGATGTTGAGAAAACCAGACTTCTGCATGTATAAGAAATTAATTAGAACATTCCCTAACACTACACACAAAATTATACTCAGAGTGGGTTAAAGATCTAAATGAAAGATTGAATAATACAAATCAAGTTGTTTTTTCAATTGATACTGGTATGCATGTACTGCTTGTATGTTTTTAATATTAATACTTTAGAGGTCATACCCATAATGCATCCAATCCAGTTGTGGATGTGTCTGGTGGAAAAGTGAAGTCCTATGCTGCAATGAACTACATTGCATAGAAGCCTGGACTGTTAGGTCCATGAAATCAAGGTAAACTGGAAGTGGCAAACAGGGTGGCAAGAGTGAACATAGACATGTTAGGAATCAGTGAAATAAAATGGACCGGAATCAGTTGAGTTCAGTCACTCAGTCATGTCCGACTCTTTGGGATACCATGAACTGCAGCATACCAGGCCTCCTTGTCCATCACTAACTCCTGGAGTTTACTCAAACTCATGTCCATTGAGTCGGTGATGCCATCCAACCATCTCATCCTCTGTCGTTCCCTTCTCCTCCTGCCTTCAAACTTTCCCACCATCAGGGTCTTTTCAATAAGTTAGTTCTTCACATCAAGTGGCCAAAGTATTGGAGTTTCAGCTTCAGCATCAGTCTTTCCAATGAATATTCAGGTAAAATTTCCTTTAGGATGGAATACTTGGACCTCATTGCAGTCCAAGGAACTCTCAATAGTCTTCTGCAACACCACAGTTCAAAATCATCAGTTCTTCAGTGCTCAGCTTTCTTTATATTCCAACTCTCACAGTCATACATGACTACTGGAAAAACCATAGCCTTGACTAGACAGACCATTTTTGGCAAAGTACTGTCTCTGCTTTTTAATAAAATGCTGTATAGGTTGGTGATAACTTTTCTTCCAAGGAGTAAACATCTTTTAGTTTCATGGCTTCAGTCACCATCTGCAGGGATTTTGGAGCCCCAAAAAAGTCAGCCACTGTTTCCCCATCTATTTGACATGAGGTGATGGGACTAGATGTTTAATGTTGAGCTTAGTTTTCTGAAGATTGAGCTTTAAGCCAAAATTTTTGCTCTCCTCTCATTTTCATCAAGAGGCTCTTTCTTTCTTCACTTTCTGTTTTAAGGGTTGTGTCAGCTGCATATCTGAGGTTATTGACATTTCTTTTGGCAATCTTGATTCCAGCTTGTGCTGCATACAGCCCAGCATTTCTCATTATGTACTCTGCATATAAGTTAAATAAGCAGGGTGACAATATACAGCTTTGACATACTTATTTTCCTATTTGGAATTAGTCTGCTTTTCCATGTTTAGTTCTAACTGTTGTTTCTTGACCTGCATACAAATTTCTCAAGAGGCAGGTTAGGTGGTCTGGTATTCTCATATCTTTAAGAATTTTCCACAGTCTGTTTCAGTCTGTGGTGATCCACACAGTCTGTGGTGATCCTGTGTGGTGATCCACACAGGCCGCCTTGGGTGGCCCTACATGACATGGCTCATAGTTTCATTGAGTTAGACAAGGCTGTGGTCCATGTGATCAGATTGGTTAGTTTTCTGTGATTGTGGCTTTCTGATTGTTGATGGGAATGGGGGAATTTAATTTAAAAGACCATTTTATCTTCTACCGTGGGCAAGAATCCCCTAGAGGAAATGGAGTAGCCATCATAGTCAACGAAATAGTCCAAAACGCAGAGGATGAGATGGCTGGCATCTCACTTGCTTTGGCATAGTCAATAAAGCAGAAGTCGATGTTTTTCTGGAACTCTTTCTTTTTTGATAATCCAACAGATGTTGGCAATTTGATTTCTGGTTCCTCTGCCTTTTCTAAATCCAGCTTGAATATCTGGAAGTTGATAGTTCATGTACTGTTGAAGCCTGTCTTGCAGAATTTTGAGCATTGCTTTATTAACATGTGTGATGAGTGTGATTGTGTGGTAGTTTGAGCATTCTTTGGCCGTGCCTTTCTTTGGGATGGAATGAAAACTGACCATTTGCAGTCCTGTGGCCACTTCTGTTTTCCAAATTTTCTGGCTTATTGAGTGCAGCACTTTTACAGCATCATCTTTTAGAATTTCAGATAGCTCAACTGGAATTCCATCATCTCCAGTAGCTTTATTCATAATGATGCTTCCTAAGGCCCACTTAAGTTCACATTCCAGGATGTCTGGCTCAAGGTGAGTGATCATACCATCATGCTTATCTCGGTCATGAAGATCATTTTTTGTATAGTTCGTCTGTGCATTCTTGCCACCTCTTCTTAATATCTTCTGCTTCTGTTAGGTCCATACCACTTCTGTCCTTTATTGTGCCCATCTTTGTATGAAATGTTCCCTTGGTATCTCTAATTTTCTTGAAGAAATCTCTAGTCTTTCCCATTCTATTGTTTACCTCTATTTCTTACACTGATCACTTACGGAGGCTTTCTTATCTTTCCTTACTATTCTTTGGAACTCTGCATTCAAATGGCTATATATGTTCTTTTCTTCTTTGCTTTTCACTTCTCTTATTTTCACAACTATTTGTATGGCCTCCTCGGACAGCCATTTTGCTTTTTTGCATTTCTTTTCCTTGGGGATGGTCTGATCCCTGTCTCCTGTACAATGTCACAAACCTTCCATAGTTCATCTGACACTCTGTCTATCAGTTCTAATCCCTTGAATCTATTTCTCATTTTCATTGTATAATCGTAATGGATTTGATTTATGTCATACCTGAATGGTCTAGTGGTTTTTACCAACTTTCTTCAATTTGTATCTGAATTTGGCAATAAGGAGTTTATGATTTGAGCCACAATCAGCTCCTGGTCTTGTTTTTGCTGATTGTGTAGAGCTTCTCCATCTTTGACTGAAAAGAATATATCTGATTTTGGTGTTGGCTATCTGGTGGTGTCCATATGTAGAGTCTTATCTTGTGTTGTTGGAAGAGAGTGTTTGCTATGACCAGTGCTTTCTCTTGGAAGAACACTACTTAGCATTTGCCCTGCTTCATTCTGTACTCCAAGGCCAAATTTTCCTGTTACTCCAGGTGTTCTTGACTTTCTATTTTTGCCTCCCAGTCCCCTATAATGAAAAGGACATCTTCTTTGGGTGTTGGTTCTAGGTCTTGTAGGTCTTCACAGAGCCATACAACTTCAGCTTCTTCAGTATTACTGCTCGGGGGCATAGTCTTGGATTACCATGATATTGAAGAGTTTGTCTTAGAAATGAACAGAGATCATTCTGTGGTTTTTGAGACTGCATCCAAGTACTGCATTTTGGACTCTTTTGTTGACTCTGATGGCTACTCCATTTCTTCTAAGGGATTCTTGCCCACAGTAGTAGATATAATGAAATTCTCCAATTACAGTTCATTTTAGTTTGCTGATTCCTAAAATGTCAAAGTTCATTCTTTCCATCTCCTGTTTGACCACTTCCAATTTGCCTTGATTCATGGACCTAACATTCCAGGTTCCTATGCAATATTGCTCTTTACAGCATCAGACATTTTTTCTATCACCAGTGACATCCACAACTGGGTGTTGCTTTTGCTTTGGCTCTGTCTCTTCATTCTTTCTGGAGTTATTTCTCTTCTGATCTCCATTAGAATATTGTGCACCTACCAACCTGGGGAGTTCCTTTCAGTGTCATGATTTTTGCCTTTTCATACTGTTTATGGGGTTCTCCAGGCAAGAATACTGAGGTGGTTTGCCATTCCCTTTTCCACTGAACCACATTTTGTCAGAATTCTCCACCATGACTCATCCATCTTGGGTGGTCCTACATGACATGGCTCATAGTTTCATTGAGTTAGACAAGGCTGTGGTCCATGTGATCAGATTGGTTAGTTTTCTGTGATTGTGGCTTTGTGATTGTTGATGAGAATGGGGGAATTTAATTTAGAAGACCATTTTATCTTCTACTGTGGGCAAGAATCCCCTAGAGGAAATGGAGTAGCCATCATAGTCAGCAAAAGAGGCCAAAATGCAGCACTTGGTTGCAATCTTTTAAACGACAGAATAATCTCTGTTCTTTTTCAAAACAAACCATTCAATATCATAGTAATCCAATTCTATGCACCAACAACTAATGCCTACAAAGCTGGTTGGACAGTTCTATAAAGATTTTTGGGACTGTATAGAACTAACACCAAAAAATGATGTCCTTTTTATCATATTGTTGGGCAGTCACCCAGTCATGTCCAACTCTTTGTGACCCCATGGATCACAGCATACCATGGCTCCCTACCCTCACCATCTTCCAAAGTTTGCCAAAGTTCATGTCTGTTACATCAGGTAATGCCATCCAGCCATCTCATTCTCTGACATCCTCTTATCCTTCTGCCTTCAATCTTTCCCAGCATCAGGGACTTTTCCAATGAGTCAGCAGTTCACATCAGATGACCAAAATACTACAGTTTAAACTTCAGCATCAGTCCTTCCAAAGAGTTTTCAGGGTTGATTTCCCTTAAGATTGACTGGTTTGATCTCCTTTTTGTCCAAGTCACTCTCAGGCGTCTTCTCCAGCACCATGTTCTAAGGCATCAGTTCTTCAGCACTATGCCTTCTTTACAGTTCTACTCTCACAACTGTACATGACCATAAGGAAGGACATTGGCTTGACTATACTTTGCTTATCATAGGGGACTGGAAAACAAATGTAGGGAGTCAAGAGATTCCTGGAGTAACAGGCAAGTTTGGAATTGAAATACAAAATGAAGCAATGCAAAGGCTAACAGAATTTTGCCAAGAGAATACACTTGTCATAGCAAACACTTTCTTCCCGTAACACAAGATATGACTTTACATAAGGACATCAACAAATGGTCAATACCAAAATCAGATTGATTATATTCTTTACAGCCTAAGATAAAGAACTTCTATACAGTCATCAAAACGAGACTGGGAACTGACTGTGACTCAGATTATGAACTCTTTACTGCAAAATTCTGACTGAAATTTAAAAAAAAAAAACAAAAAAAACAAGGAAAACCACTAGGCCATTCAGGTATGATCTAAATAAAATCTCTTGTGATTATACAGTGGAAGGCAGAGGAACCAGAGATCAAATTGCCATGGATCATGGAAAAAGCAAGAGAGTTCCAGAAAAACATCTATTTCTGCTTTATTGACTATGCTAAACCCTTTGACTGTGTGGATCACAATAAACTATGGAAAATTCTGAAAGAGATGGGAATACCAGACCACCTAACCTGCCTCTTGAGAAAGCTGTATGTAGACCAGGAAGCAACAATTAGAACTGGACATGGAACAACAGACTGGTTCAAAATAGGAAAAGGAGTATGTCAAGGCTGTATATTGTCACCCTGCTTATTTAACTTATACGCGGAGTACATCATGAGAAATGCTGGACTGGAAGAAACACAAGCAGGTATCAAGATTGCTGGGAGAACTATCAATAACTTCAAATATGGAGATGACACCACCCTTATGGCAGAAAGTGAGGAGGAACTAGAAAGCCTTTTGATGAAAGTAAAAGAGGAGAGTGAAAAAGTTGGCTTAAAACTCAGCATTCAGAAAATGAAGATCATGACATCTGGTTGGTCCCATCACTCCATGGAAAATAGATGAAGAAACAGTGGAAACAGTGTCAGACTTTATTTTTGGGGGGCTCCAAAATCACTGCAGATTGTGACTGCAGCCATGAAATTAAAAGACGCTTACTCCTTGGAAGAAAAGTTATGACCAGTCTAGATAGCATATTCAAAAGCAGAGACATTACTTTACTGACTAAGGTCTATCTAGTCAAGGCTATGGTTTTTCCAGTAGTCATGTATGGATGTGAGAGTTGGACTGTGAAGAAGGCTGAGCACTGAAGAATTGATGCTTTTGAACTATGGTGTTGGAGAAGACTCTTGAGAGTCCCTTGGACTGCAAGGAGATCCAACCAGTCCATTCTGAAGGAGATCAACCCTGGGATTTCTTTGGAAGGAATGATGCTAAAGCTGAAGCTCCAGTACTCTGGCCACCTCATGCAAACTGTTGACTCACTGGAAAAGACTTTGATGCTGGGAGGGATTGGGAACAGGAGAAGAAGGGAACGACAGAGGATAAGACTGCTGGATGGCATCACTGATTCAATAGACGTGAGTCTGAGTGAATTCCGGGAGTTGGTGATGAACAGGGCGGCCTGGCGTACTGCAATTCATGGGGTCGCAAAGAGTCGGACACGACTTAGTGACTGAACTGAACTGAACTGAACTTCGGATGTGTGGAGATTTTAATAAAATTGATTATTCTCACTGATGAGTACAGAATATCTTTCCAAAAATTGGTGTCTTCTACAATTTATTTTATCACTGTCTTATAGCTTTAAGCTATAAGAGGTGTTTCATCTCTTTGGTTACATTTATTCCTTAGTATTTTATTGATTTTGCTGCAACTGTAAATGAAATTGTTTTCTTAATTTCTCTTTTTGATGTCCAATGTTAGCCCATGATGGTGATTTAGCTGCTCTGATTTGTCCAACTATTTGCAACCCCATGGACTGTAGCCCACCAGCCTCCTCTGTCTGTGGGATTTCCCAGGCAAGAACATTGGAGTCGATTGCCATTTTCTAAATTTTTCTATATTAATATTGTATCCTAAAACTTTACTGAATTCATTTATTAGCTTTGACAGTTTGTAGTATAATCTGAAGTCAGAAAGGTTGATTCCTTCAGTTCCATTCTTCTTTCTCAGGACTGCTTTGGCTGTATGGGGTCTTTTGTGTTTTTACATGAATTGTGAAACTTTTTCTTCTTGTTTTGTGCAAATTTATTAAATTTGGTAATTTAATAGGCATCACATTCAATCTGTAGATTGCATTTGGTAGTATAGTCATTTTCACCATATTTATTCTTCCTGCCAAGGAACATTGAATATCTCTCCATCTGTTTATGTTGTCTTTGATTTCTTTCATCAGTGTTTTATACTTTTCTGTGTACAGTTCTTTTGTCTCCTGAGGTAAGTTTATTCCTAGATATTTAATTCTTTTTGTTGTAATGGTGAATGAGATTGATTCCTTAATTGTTCTTTCTCATTTTTCATTGTTAGTAGAATGAAATGGGAGTGATTTCTGTGTATTGATTTTGTGTCCTGCAACTTTGCTAAACTCACTGATTAGCTCTAGTAATTTTCTGATACTATCTTTAGGGTTTTCTCTGTACCGTATCATGTCATCTGTAAACAGTGAGAGCTTTTCTTCATTTCTGATCTGGATTCCTTTCATTTTATTTTTCTTCTATGATTGCTCTGGCTAGGATTTCCAGTACTATGTTGAATAGTTTAGAAAGTGGACACCCTTGTCTTGTTCCTGATCTTAGTGGAAATGCTTTCAGTTTTTCACTGTTGAGAATGAGGTTTGTTGGCTTATCATATATGGACTTTACTGTGTTGAGATAGGTTCCTTCTATGCCCATTTTTTAAAAGAGTTTTAATCATTAATGGGTGCTAAATTTTGTCAAAGGCTTTTTCTGCATCTATTGAGATGATCGTATGGGTTTTATCTTTCAATTTGTTAATATGGTGTATCACATTGATTGATCTGTGTATATTGAAGAATACTTGCATCCCTGGAATAAACACAACTTGATCATAGTATATGAGCTTTTGGATATGTGGCTGAATTCTGTTTGCTAAAATTTTGTTCAGTATTGTTGCATCTATGTTCATCAGTGGTATTGGCCTATAGTTTTATTTGTGTGTGTGTGTGTTCCCTTTGTTTGGTTTTGGTATCAGGGTAATGGTGGCCTCATAGAATGAGTTTGGAAGTGTTCCTTCCTCTGCAATTTTTGGAAAGAGTTTTAAAAGCATATGCATTAGCTCTTCTCTAAATGTTTGATAGAATTCTCTTGTGAAGCCATCTGGTTCTGGGATTTTGTTTTTGGGGAGATTTTTGATCACAGCTTCAATGCTTGTAATTGGGTTGTTCAGAGTTTCTATTACTTCCTCTTTCAGTCTTGGAAGATTGAACTCTTCTATAAATCTGTCCATTTCTTCCAGGTTATTCATTTTATTGCCATATAGTTGTCATAATAGTCCTTTATAATCATTTGCATTTCTGCATTTTCTGTTGTAACTGCTCCTTTTTCATTTCTAATTTTGCTGATTTGGTTCTTCTCTCTTTTTTCCTTGATGAGTCTGGCAAAAGGTTTGTCAATTTTATCTTCTCCAAGAACCAGCTTTGGGTTTTATTAATCTTTACTATTGTTTCTTTCATTTATTTTTCATTTATTTCTGTTTGGATCTTTATGATTGCTTTCCTTCTACTAATTTTTGTTGTTGTTGTTGTTCTTTTTTCAGTTAAGGTGTAAAGTTAGGTTGTCTACTCGATGTTTTTCTTATTTTTTTCAGGTAGGATTGTATTGCTATAAACTTCCCTCTTAGGAACTGATTTTGCGCATCCCATAGATTTGGAATTGTGTTTACATTGTCATTTGTTTCTAGAAATTTTCTGATTTTCCTTTTGATTTCTTCAGTAACCTGTTGGTTATTTAGAAACATGTTGTTTAGTCTCTATGTGTTTGTTTTTCTTACAATATTTTTCTTGTAATTGATATCTAGTCTCATAGCATTGTAGTTGAAGAAGATGCTTAATATTATTTCCATTTTCTTAAATTTACTGAGGTTTGATTTGTGCCCCAAGATGTGATCTATTTTCAGAATGTTCCATGTGCACTTGAAAAAAAGGTGTACTTTTCTGCATTTAGATGTAATGTCAGGCAGATATCAATGACATCCATCTCATCTAATGTAACATTTAAGACTTCTGTTTCCTTATTAGTTTCCTGTTTTGATGATCTATCCATTGGTGTGAGTGGGGTATTAAAGTCTCCTACTGTGAGTGTTTTACTGTCAATTTCTCCTTTTAGTTCTGTTGAGGTGAGGCAAGGTGAAGTCGCTCAGTCGTGCCTGACTCTTTGCGATCCCGTGGACTGTAACCTACTAGGCTTCTCCGTCCATGGGATTCTCCAGGCAAGAATACTGGAGTGGATTGCCATTTTCTTCTCCAGGGGATCTTTCCGACCCAGGGGTCAAACCCAGGTCTCCCACATTGGAGGCAGACACTTTAACCGCTGAGCCACCAGGGAAGCCCTTTAAGTCTGTTAGTGTTTGGCTTTTGTATTGAGGTGCTTATATGTTGGGTACATAGGTATTTGGAATTGTCTTCCTCTTGGATTGATCTCTTGATCATTATGTAGTGTCCTCTCTTATCTCTAATAATAGTTTTTATTTTAAGGTCTATTTTGTCTGATATGAGGATTTCTACCCCAGCTTTCTTTAGCTTCCCATTTGCATGGAATATATTTTTACAATCTCTCACTTTCAGTCTACGTGTGCCCTTAGTTCTAAAGTGGGTTTCCTGTAGACAGCATATTTATGGGTCTTGTATCCATTCAGCCAGGCTCTGTCTTTTGGTAGGAGCATTGAATCCATTTACATTTAAAGTAATTATTGATATATATGTTCCCATTGCCATTTTCTTAATTGTTTATGGTTGATTTTGTAGATCTTTTTTCTTCTCTTGTATTTCTTGAGTATATAAGTCCTTTTAACTTTTCTGTAAAATTGGTTTGGTAGTACTGAATTCTCTTAACTTTTGATTGAAAAGCTTTTTATTTCTGCATCAATGTTGAATGAGATCCTTGTCAGGTACTACAATCTTGGTTATACATTTTTTTTCAGTACTTTAAATATATTCTGACATTCCCTTCCAGTCTGAAGAATTTCAACTGAAAGGTCAGCTGTTAAGAATATGGGATTTCCCTTGTATGTTACTTGTCACTTCTCCCTTGTTGCTTTTAATAGTCTTTCTTTGTGTTTAGTCTTTTTTAGTTTGATTAATATGTGTCTTGGCATGTTTCTCCTTGGGTTTATTCTGTATGAGACTCTTTGTGCTTCATGGAATTGATTTTTTTTTTCTTTTTCATGTTGGGGAAAGTTTCAACTATAATCTCTTCAAAAAATTTCTCATACCATTTCTTTTTCTCTTCTTCTTCTGGGACCCTTACTATTCGAATGTTGGTGTGTGTGATATTGTCCCCGAGGTCTCTGAGACTATCCTCAGTTCTTTTCATTCCTTTTACTTTATTCTGCTCTTCAGAAGTTATTTCCACCGTTTTTCTTCCAGCTCACTGATTCGTACTTCTGCTTCAGATATTCTACTCTTGATTCCTTCTAGAGTATTTTTAATTTCAGTAATTGTTTTTTCTCTGTATGTTTATTCTTTAATTCTACTAGGTCTTTGTGAATTGATTCTTGCATTTTTTTCCATTTTGTTTTCAAGGTTTTAGATCATCTTTGCTATCATTATTCTGAATTGTTTTTCAGGTAGTTTGCCTATTTCCTCTTCATTTATTTGGACTTCTGTGTTTCTGATTTGTTCCTTCATTTGTGCAATATTTCTCTGCCTTTTCATTATATTTATTTTTTAAAACTTATTGTTTGAGGTCTCCTTTTCCTAGACTTTAAGGCTGATTTTTTTCTTTCTTTTTCTGCCCTCCTAAGGTTGGTCCAGTGGTTTGTGTAAGATTTGTATAGGGTGAGAATTATGATGAGGTTTGTTTGTTTGCTTTTCTTCTGATGGGGCAAGCTGAGTGTGGTGGTAATCTTGTCTACTGATGATTGGATTTGTATTTTTGTTTCTTTTGTTGTTTAGAAGGGCTTCCTTGGTGGCTCAGAGGTTAAAGCGTCTGCCTGCAATGGGGGAGACCCGGGTTTGATCCCTGAGTTGGGAAGATCCCCTGGAGAAGGAAATGGCAACCCACTCCAGAATTCTTGCCTGGAGAATCCCATGGACAGAGGAGCCTGGTGGGCTACAGTCCATGGGTCGCAAAGAGTAGGACATGACTGAGCGACTTCACTCACTTGTTGTTTAGATGATGCTTCCTGCACAGGGTGGTACTGGTGGTTGGGTGATGTTGAGTTTTGTATTCAAGTGGTTTCCTTTGTGTGAGTTCTCACTATTTGATATTCCCTAGGGTTATTTCTTTGGTAGTCTAGGGCCTTGGAATCAGTGCTCCCACACAAAAGGCTCAATGCTTGCTTTCTGGTCAGGAAAGAAGATTCCACAAGTCTTTGTTACGGCATTAATCAAGACTAATACAAATATCCAAAAACGAGAAACAAAAGATGAATCTCAGAAAAATGGCAGTTACAAAATCAGGCAAATAATAATTAAAATAATGGAATATGACTTCCCTGGTGGCTCAGACAGTAAAGCATCTGTCTACAATGTGGGAGACCCAGGTTTGATCCCTGGATTGGGAAGATCCCCTGGAGAAGGAAATGGGAATCCACTCCAAGACTATTGCCTGGAAAATCCCATGGAGAGAGGAGCCTGGTAGGCTACAGTCCATGGGGTCACAAAGAGTCGGACACAACTGAGCAACTTCATTTCACTTCCCTTCACTTCATACCCATGTGCAAAGTGAAAGCAGTCCAACAAAAATAAAGTACAGTGTGGGGCCCTAAATGGGAAACCTTAAAAACAAAGGGGCTAGCTTTGTGGTCGAAAACCAAAGATGGCATCTGGCAGAAGAGATGGGGGCATGGTCTGTGTTGTCAAAGTTTTTTATTGGCTCTCTTGATTTCCATGCATGTAGACAGTGTGTGATCTCCATAGACTCCTGTTATAATGAAGGCACATGACGATTTGACCTTAACGTGATTGGTGCAACTATGAAAAGTCCCTCCTAAAATCCCCCTGCTTGTCTATATAAGCTGGGAGTTTGCAACAATAAAGCGGAACTGCTTCGACAGAACCCCTGTCGCGTCTGATTGTCTCTCACTCACCTGGGGGCTGGGTTGGTGGACAGCAGGCTCACCTCTCCTCGGGACCCCTCGGCTTTGCTGAGGGAAGTTCCACTTCCTCTACTCTTTCTGCGGAGCGCCCCCCCACCCAGTACAGTTAATTGAGCCAGTGAACAAAGGAAATAAAAAAAATATATTTACTAGTTAAGAATAACTAAAGCAAAAACTGGAAAACAATAAAAAGCAAGGTTCCAAGTGGGTAATTAAGCAATGAAAACAAAACTAACAAATATGTTGAGAGGAAAAGAAAGAAAGAAAGGAAAGAAAGAATAGATATGCAAAGTTAAATAGAGGTAACTGAAAGTGATGTCACTCAGTCGTGTCCAACTCTTTGCGACCCAGTGGACTGTAGCCCGCCAGTCTCCTCTGTCCACGGGATTCTCCAGGCAAGAATACTGGAGTGGGTTGCCATTTCCTTCTCAAGCAGATCTTCCCAACCCAGGGATCGAACCCAGGTCTCCCACATTGCAGGCAGATGCTTTAACCTCTGAGCATATACATTAAAGATCAAACACAGTGAAAACAACAATGGGAAAGGCAAACAAAGGAATAAAAGTCAAGAAATATAATCACTTTTTTAAAAAAATTGACAATTAAAATTGTAAAAAAGAGAAAAGAAAAGAACAAAAGGAAGAAGAAAGAAAAAAGGTAAAGAAAAGGAAAACTCCACAGAACTGCAAAAGACCAATGTAGAAGCAGAGGTTTATAGCCACAATAAAAAGAGTGACTAAATATATACATATACACCCATAAGCAAAATCAAAACAGTCCAACAAAAATAAAGTAAAATAGGTTGACCCAGTGAACAGAGGAAACCACAAATTATATCTACCAGAACAAAATTAACTAAAACACAAACTGGAAAACAAAACTAGAGCAACCTGCCAGTTTGGTTCAGTTCAGCCACTCAGTTGTATCCAGTTCCCTGCAGCCCTATGAACTGCAGCATGCCAGGCCTCCCTGCCCATCATCAACTCCTGGAGATCACTCAGACTCATGCCCATCGAGTCAGTGGTGCCATCCAGTCATCTCATCCTCTGTCGTCTCCTTCTCCTCCAGCCCCCAATTCCTCCCAGCATCAGAGTCTTTTCCAATGAGTCAGTTTTTCGCATGAGGTGGCCAAAGTATTGGAATTTCAACTTTAGCATCACTCCTTCCAATGAACACCCAGGGCTAATCTCCTTTAGAATGGATTGGTTGGATCTCCTTGCAGCCCAAGGGACTCTCAAGTGTCTTCTCCAACACCACAGTTCAAAAGCATCAATCCTTTGGTGCTCAGCTTTCTTCATAGTCCAACTCTCACATCCATACATGATCACTGGAAAAACCATAACCTTGACTAGACAGACCTTTGATGGCAAAGTAATGTCTCTGCTTTTGAATATGCTATCTAGGTTGGTCATAACTTTCCTTCCAACGAGTAAATGTTTTTTAATTTCATGGCTGCAGTCACCATCTGCAGTAATTTTGGAGCCCAGAAAAATAAAGTCAGCCACTGTTTCCAATATTTCCTCATAGATTTCCCATGAAGTGATGGGACCAGATGTCATAATATTTGTTTTCTGAATGTTGAGCTTTAAGCCAACTTTTCACACTCCACTTTCACTTTCATCAAGAGGCTTTTCAGTTCCTCTTCACCTTCTGCCATAAGAGTGATGTCATCTGCATATCTGAGATTATTGATATTTCTCCCAGCAATCTTGATTCCAGCTTGTGCTTCCTCCAGCCCAGCATTTCTCATGATGCAGTCTGCATATAAGTTAAATAAGCAGGGTGACAATATACAGCCTTGACATACTCATTTTCCTATTTGGAACCACTCTGTTATTCCATGTCCACTTCTAACTGTTGCTTCCTGACCTGCATACAGGTTTCTCAAGAGGCAGCTTAGGTGGTCTGTTATTCCCATCTCTTTCAGAAATTTCCACAATTTATTGTGATCCACACAGTCAAAGGCTTTCACATAGTCAATAAAGCAGAAGTTAATATTTTCTGGAGCTCTCTTACTTTTTCCATGATCCAGCAGATGTTGGCGATTTTATCTCTGGTTCCTCTGCCTTTTCTAAAACCAGCTTGAACATCTGGAAGTTCACGGTTCACAGATTGCTGAAGCCTGGCTTGGAGAATTTTGAGCATTACTTTATTAGCATGGAGAATTTTGAGCATTAATTTACTAGATAAGCGCAGCTATGCATTAGTTTGAGCAAGGTGCTAACAGGAGAATAAACTAATGAAAATAAAACTAACAAATATGTTGAGAGGAAAGGAAAGAAAGAATAGATATGCAAAATTACATTGAGGTAGGTGAAGATTTATATACATTAAAGGTTAACAGCAAGGGGAAAATAACAGTAGGAAAAGCAAGCAAAGGAATAAATGTGGAAAAAATAATAATAGGTTTAAAAAATTAAAAGCTAAAGTAAAAAAAGATGAAAAGAAAAAAGAAAGAAAGAAAACTCCCCAGCATTGTAAAAGCCCAATGTAGAGACAGAGGTTTATAACAGCAATAAAATATGTGACTGAGAAAAAAAAAAAGCTCAAAAGCTTAATTAGATTTCATAGTGACAATAAAATCAACAACTACAATGGGAAGGCGGGAGGGGAATCCAAAGAACCAAAAAAGAGCAAGTCAAAACATAAGAATGATAAATGTTTTTCTTGTGTCACTGCTGTCAAAATCCTTTCCCTCGCTGGGAGTCACAGCCCATTCATCTCCCTAGGATGCTCTTTAGCATTGTGCTGATTTCTAGACCTATTATGAGAACAGCTCAGATTATAGTATGGCCCTACTTCTGTGTGTTCTTGCCTCCAATGTCCACAGCTATCAGAACTAGTGTGTTTTCTTTTGTGGGAGCGCTCAATGACATTTTATATATTCCATAGACACAGGATTTGCCTAGTTGACTGTGTGGATTTAATCTGCAGCTTTTACACTTGGTGGGAAGGTTTTCAGTCTTCTTCCTTAGCCACACTGCCCCTGGGTTTGAATTGTGGTTTTATGTCCACCTCTCCATGGAGTCATCCACTAGTGTTTGCTCCTGAGGCTGCCCTGGAGGACTTGGATTTGCCCCTGTGAGGGCCAGGTATGGAAGTGGTGCAGCTGGTTGAGATGTAGGGGTTCTGGCAGCACCAGATACTCAGGGGAGTTGGAGGATAGGGCAGTAGGAAATATAGTGCTGTAGAAGTATATGGCAACCAGTATTGGCCAATACACTCCAGTATTCTTGCCTGGAGAACCGCCCTCCCTGACAGAGAAGCCTGGCAGGCCACAGTCTACAGGGTTGCAAAGAGTCAGACACTACTGAGCGACCCTGTGCACATAGACATAAGACTTTTTTTGCCTGTGGCAGGCAGCACTGCCCCAGTGAGAGTTGAGTGTGAAGGTGTCGCAGCTGCTTGGCTTTCGGGGACCCTGCCAGGACCAAGTGTGCAGGGACACGGACTGCCTCTGCCGCAGGAGTTATGGTCTTATCAAAGTCTTTTTTTGAGCCTCTTGTAGCTGGCGATCAGAAGGCCTTTTTGGCCAGTCTTTCTTGGTAGCTCCGCCCATTCAGGCACATAGAGGGCCCCCCTGGCTGGGGTCCTACTTTGCAGATCAGTGTGTCTGTCACTTAAAGGGGCACCCTGGGCGGGGTCCCGCTCTGTAGTTCAGTGTGTCAGGCATTTGATGGGCCAGAGTCTCTACTGTTCAGCTGTTGATGTTGTGTGGAGAGAGGCTATGGTAATGGCTCTACCCCACATGCCTGACTCAGCAGTATTGCCTTTCTTCCATGGCTGCCCTGCTTTCCTCCACAGGCATTTCCAGTAACAGTCTCCTCCCTCACCCCTCTTGGATCTGTCTCTCCACAGTCAACATCAACCCTCACCCTGGAATTGCTTCACATTCCCCCAACTCCAGTTTCCAGCCACTGTGTCTTCCAGGGGATCCTCATCCTCGTCCAGGGTGGCTGCATCAAGGACTGTCTGATTCTCATTTTATTTAGGCTGCCACAGATCAGCTGTTTCACTCTCAGCCTTAAATGTGTCTCCTCTGACTCATACAATTGCCCCGTTCCTACCAAGTTTTGTGTGGTTCTATATATTCTTTTCCTCTGGTCAGGTACTCCTGTCTGCTCTCAGCTGGAGTTTTGCATGCACTTCTGTATCTGAAGGTGTACTCCCACTGTGTCTGTGGAGAGAGATGTACTTCACATCCGCATACTCTTCTGCCATCTTGTTCCCTCTGTATCATATATTTTTAGATTCCACATATGTCATACAGTATTTAGGACTTCATGGTGGCTCAGAGGTTAAAGCGTCTGCCTGCAGTGCAGAAGACCTGGGTTCGATCCCTGGGTCAGGAAGATCCCCTGGAGAAGGAAATGGCAATCCACTCCAATATTCTTGCCTGGAGAATCCCATGGACAGAGGAGCCTGGTGGGCTACAGTCCACAGGGTCTCAAAGAGTCGGACACGACTGAGCAACTTTACCTCACCTCATACAGTATTTATCCTTCTCTATCTGACTTACTTCACTCAGTATGACAATCTCTAGGTCCATCCATGTTGATGCAAATGAAATTATTTCATTCTTTTTAATGGCTGAGTGATTTTCAATGTGGATATGTACAACATCTTTATCTATTCCTCTTGATACTCATTTAGGTTGCTTCTGTGCCTTGACTATTGCAATCAGTTCTTCAGTGATCATTGGGCTGCATGTGTCCTTCCATATCATATTTTTATCTGGGTATATGCCCAGGAGAGTGACTGCAAGGTGATATGGTAGCACTGTTTTAGTTTTTTAAAGAACCTTCACAGTGTTCTCCATATAATGGCTGTAACAATTTACAGTCCCACAAACAGTGCAGGATGGTTCCCTTTCCGCTACAATTTCTCCATAATTTATTGCTTATAGGTGTTTTTATGATATCCATTTGACTGCTACTGCTGCTGCTGCTAAGCTGCTTCATCCGTGTCCAACTCTGTGTGACCCTAATAATGGCAGCCCACCAGGCTCCCTGGTCCCTGGGATTCTCCAGGCAAGAACAATGGAGTGGGTTGCCATTTCCTTCTCCAATGCATGAAAGTGAAAGTGAAAGTGAAGTCACTCAGTCATGTTCAACTCTTCAGGACCCCAAGGACTGCAGCCTTCCAGGCTTCTCCATCCATGGGATTTTTCAGGCAAGAGTACTGGAGTGGGGTGCCATTGCCTTCTCCCATCCATTTTGACTGGCATGAAGTAATATCTCCTTGTAGATTTGAATTGCATTTTTCTAATAATTAGCAATGTTGAACACCCTTCCATGTGACTCTTGGCCATCTGAACATGGTCTTTGGAGAAATGTCCTTTTAGGTCTTCTGCCAATTTTTGATTGGACTTTTTATTTTGGTGTAGTTGGGCCTCATGTGTTATTTGTAAATTTTGGAGACTAATCCCTTTTTCGTCACATTGCAAATATTTTCTTCCATACTGTAGGTTGTCTTTTTTTGTTTTGCCTATCTTTTCTTTGTTGTGCAAATGTTTGAGTTTAATTAGGTCATATTTATTTATTTATTTATTTCCAGTGTTCTGGGAGGCATATCAAGAAATATATCACATCGATTCATGTCATATGGTGTTCTGGCTGTATTTTCCTCCAGGAGCTTTATAGTAGCTGATTTCACACTTAGACATTTAATCCATTTTGAGCTTATCTTTGTGTATGCTGATAAGAATAAGTGAATTATTTTTTAAACATATGAGAGTGAAAGTGAAGTTCTCAGTCATGTCCAACTCTTTGTGACCCAATGGACTGTAGCCTACCAGGCTTCTCCTCCCATGGGATTTTCCAGGCAAGAATACTGGAATGGGTTACCATTTCCTTCTCCAGGAGATCTTCCCAACCCAGAGATTGAACCCGGGTTTCCTGCATTGTAGGCAGACAGTTTACCATCTGAGCCACCAGGAGTTGTCCAATTTTCCCAGCATCATTTACTGAAGAGATTGTCTTTCCAACAATGTGTAGTCTGCCTCCTTTGTAATAAATTAATTTAAGATGCCTGGTTTATTTCTGTGCTTTTTATCCTGGTCTATTTATATATATTTCTGTTTATGTGCCTATACCATAAACTGTAGCTTTGTAGAGTAGTCCCAAGCAGGAATCCTGATACCTCCTGTTCCATTTTTCTTTCTAAGGATTGATTTGCTTATTTATGGCCTTTTGTGTCCAATTCAAATTTTAATGCTTTTTGTTGTTGTTGTTCTAGTTATGTGAAAAATGCCATTGATAATGATTGTGATTTCATTGCATATGACAGAAAGACAATGCCAAAGAATGCTCAGACTACAGCACAATTGCACTCATCTCACACGCTAGTAAAGTAATGCTCAAAATTCTCCAAGCCAGGCTTCAGCAGTACGTGAACTGTGAACTTTCAGGTGCACAAGCTGGATTTAGAAAAAGCAGAGGAACCGGAGATCAAATTGCCAACATCTGCTGGATCATCAAAAAAGTGAGAGAGTTCCGGGAAAAAAAAAAAACATCTATTTCTGCATTACTGGCTATACACTAAGATCCTGGCAACTGGTCCCATCACGTCATGGCAAATAAATGGGGTAAAAATGAAAATAGTGAGATACTTTATTTTGGGGGGCTCCAAAATCACTGCAGATGGTGACTGCAGCCATGAAATTAAAAGGCACTTCCTTCTTGGAAGAAAAGTTATGACCAACTTAGATAGCATATTCAAAAGCAGAGACATTACTTTGCCAACAAAGGTTTGTCTAGTCAAGGCTATGGTTTTTCAAGTAGTCATGTATGGATGTGAGAGTTGGACTATAAAGAAAGCTGAGCGCCAAAGAATTGATGCTATTGAACTGTGGTGTTGGAGAAAACTTCTGAGAGTCCCTTGAACTGCAAGGAGATCCAACCAGTCCCTCTTAAAGGAAATCAATCCTGAATATTCATCAGAAGGTCTGGTGCTGAAGCTGAAACTCCAATACTTTGGCCATTTGATGTGAAGAACTGACTCATTTGAAAAGACCCTGATGCTGGGAAAGATTGAAGGTGGGAGAAGTGGAAGACAGAGGAAGAGATGATTGGATGGCATTACTGACTCAATAGACATGCGGTTGAGTGAACTCCGGGAGTTGGTGATGGACAGGGAGGACTGCTGTGCTGCAGTCCATGGGGTCTCAAAGGCATGACAGAGTGACTGAACTGAAATGAAATGAACTGAGTTTGGTCATAACTTTTCTTCTAAGGAGCTAGCGTCTTTTAATTTCATGGCTGCAATCACCATCTGCAGTGATTTTGGAGCCTCTCAAAATAAATTCTCTCACTGTTTCCATTGTTTCCCCACTATTTGACATGAAGTGATGGGACCACATGCCATGATCTTAGTTTTCTGAATGTTGAGTTTTAAGCCAACTTTTTCACTCTCCTCTTTCACTTTCACTTTCATCAAGAAGCTCTTTAGTTCTTCACTTTCTGCCATAAGAGTGGTGTCATCTGCATATGTGAGGTTATTGTTTTTTCTCCCTGCCATGTTGATTCCGGCTTGTGCTTCAAACAGCTCAGCATTTCTCCTGATGTACTCTGCATATAAATTAAATAAGCAGAGTGACAATATACAGCCTTGATATAGTCCTTTCCCTATTAGGAACCAGGCTGTTGTTGTTCCACGTCCAGTTCTAACTGTTGCTTCTTGGCCTGCATACAGATTTCTCAGGGGGCAGGTCATGTGGTCTGGTATTCCCATCTCTTTCAGAATTTTCCATAGTCTGTAGTGATCCACACAGTCAAAGGCTTTGGCATAGTGAGTAAAGCAGAAGTAGATGTTTTTCTGGAACTCTGTCACTTTTTTGATGATCCAACAGATGTTGGCAATTTGATCTCTGGTTTCTGTTTTTCCTAATCCTGTGGAAATCCCATAATTCAATCTCACTGGCCTTCAAAGTCAGATTCCCTTTGGAATCTGGTCCCTTTGCTGTATCTCAAGCTGGGAAGACTGATGTAGGTCTCAGAACCTTCACAACAGTGGGAGAACTTCTGTGGTAAATTGTGTTCTAGTTTGTGTGTTGCCTGCCCAGTGTGTATGTGATTTGATTTTATTGTGATTGTGCCCCTCCTACTATCTCATTGTGGCTTCCATTGGTCTTTGCACATGGGATATCTTTTTTGGTGGGTTCAATCATCTTCCTGGATGGTTATTAAACAATTCATTGTGATGTTGTTACTCTCACATGAGAAAGTGAGTGCACATACTTCTGCTCTGCTGTCTTCAATCAATCTCCATGGAAATTATTTACTAATATTTTATTGATCATTTTTGTATGTGTTCATCAAGGATATTGGTAGTTTTCTTCACTCGTGATGTCCTTGTCTGGCTTTGGTATCAGTGTTATGCTCTCCTTATACAATGAGTTTGGAAGGGTTCACTCCTCTTTAATATCCTGGAGGAGTTTAAGGATAGGTATTAAATCTTAAATATTTGAAGAATTCAAAAGTGAGACCCTTTGGTCTTGGACTTTTGTTTGTTGAGATACTTTTTATTAATGATTTAATCTCCCTATTAGTAATTAACTTATTGAAGTTTTGTATTTCTTTATGGATTTTATATTTACAAGATTTCTCTGCTTGTTTCATGTTGTCTAATTTATTGACGTACAATTGTTCTTAGTATTTTCTTAAGATCCTTTGTTTCTCTGTGATATCAGTTGGAACTTCTCATTTTTATTTGAGCCCTTCCACTTTTTTGTCTTAGCTAGCCTAGCTAAAGACATATATTTTGTATATCTTCTCAGTGAGTCAACTTTTAATTTTATTGATATTTCTATTTCCTTTTGGGGCTCCCCTGGTGGCTCAGTGGTAAAGAATCTGCCAGCCAAGCAGAAGACGTGAGTTCAATCCTTGGGTTAGGAAGGTTGCTTTAAAAACAGTGTGGCCACCCACTCCAGTATTCTTGCCTCAGAAATCTCATTGACAGAGAAGCCTGGTAGGCTACAGTCCATAAGGTTGCATAAGAATTGTTATTGACTTAGTGACTAAATAACAACAGCAAGAAATTGTCTTAATCACATTTAAAAAAAAAATTTTGTTTTTATATTTTACTTTTAAGCTCTGATCTTATTTCATTCTTTTTATTAATACTGGAATTCATTGTTCTTTTTCAAATTTACTTAGGTTTACAATTAGATTGCTTCAGATTTTTCTTGTTTCTTAAAATAGGCTTGTCTTACTATGAACTTCCCTCTTAGCGTTGCTTTTGCCACACTCCATAGATTTTAGCATATTTCTGTTTTCATTTCTCTATAGGTATTTTTAAAAATTATTCTTTGATTTCTTTATTTAACCCTTTGGTTTTTCAGTTACATATTTTTAAATCCAAAACAACAATCTCCATATTTTGTATTTTTTTCTCATTTTTTTTCTTATTATTGATTTTGAGTTTCATAACACTGTGTGGTTGGAAAAGGTACTTGAGATATTTCAGGCATTCTTGAATTTATTGAGATTTGTTTTGTGGTTTAACATGTGATTTTTCCTGGAAAATATTCCATGTGCACTTGAGATGAATATGTACTCTGCTATTTTTGGATGAAGTATTCCACATATATACATACAGTAAGTCTATCTATCGAGTCTAATTTGCTGTTTAAAGCTGACGTTTCTGTATTGATTTTGTGTCTGGATAATCTATCCATTGCTG
>SJYW01052144.1:79781-90974 GCA_006410735.1 Raphicerus campestris
AAATGAAATGATATATTTATTTTAAAATTTGAAATTTTAATGTATAATATTTTATATATATATATATATATATATATATATATATATCAATAAGTGTATGTTTTAAGAGTGTAAAAGGGTTTCAGGATAAAATGTTTGAGAACTACTATAGACTATAAATTGGGTACTCAAATTTCGATCCTAGTTAGCATTTAACTAAGTACAATAAAACTGACCTTTTCCAGTCCTGCAGCCACTGCTGAGTTTTCCAAATTTGCTGACATATTAACTGCAGTACTTTCACAGTATCATCTTTCAGGATTTGAAATAGCTCAACTGGAATTCCATCACCTCCACTAGCTTTGTTGGTAGTGATGCTTTCTAAGGCTCACTTAACTTCACATTCCAGGATGTTTGGCTCTAAGTGAGTGATCACATCATTGTGATTATCTGGGTCATGAAGATCTTTTTTGTACAGTTCTTCCGTGTATTCTTGCCACCTCTTCTTAATATCTTCTGCTTCTGCTAGGTCCAGACCTTTTCTGTCCTTTATTGATCCCATCTTTGCATGGAATGTTCCCTTGGTATCTCTAATTTTCTTGAAGAAATCTCTAGTCTTGCCCATTCTGTTGTTTTCCTCTATTTCTTTGCATTGATCACTGAAAAAGGCTTTCTTATCTCTTCTTACTATTCTTTGGAACTCTGCATTCAGATGCTTATAACTTTCCTTCTCTCCTTGTCTTTTCACTTCTCTACTTTTCACAGCTATTTGTAAGGCCTCCCTAGAGAGCTATTTTGCTTTTTTGCATTTCTTTTCCATGGGGATGGCCTTGATCTCTAAGGCAGAGGAACCAGAGACCAAATTGCTAACATCTGCTGGATCATCAAAAAAGCAAAAGAGTTCCAGAAAAACTTCTATTTCTGCTGTATTGACTATCCAAAGCCTTTGACTGCGTGGATCACAATAAACTGTGGAAAATTTTGATAGAGATGGGAATACCAGACCACATGACCTGCCTCTTGAGAAAACGATAGATAGGTAAGGAAGCAACAGTTAGAACTGGACATGGAACAACAGACTGGTTCCAAAGGAGTTCATCAACGCTGTATATTGTTACCCTGCTTATTTAACATATGCAGAGTACATCATGGGAAATGCAGGGCTGGATGAAGTACAAGCTGGAATCAAGATTGCTGGGAGAAATATCAATAACCTCATATAAGCAGATGACACTACCCTTATGGCAGAAAGTGAAGAGGAACTAAAAAGCTTCTTGATGAAAGTGAAAGCGGAGAGTGAAAAAGTTGGCTTAAAACTCAATATTCAGAAAACTAACATCATGGCATCTGGTCCCATTACTTCATGGGAAATAGATGGGGAAACAGTGGAAACAGTGTCTGATTTTATTTTGGGGGGCTCCAAAATCACTGCAGATGGTGACTACAGCCATGAAATTAAAAGAAGCTTACTCCTTGGAAGGAAAGTTATGACCAACCTAAATAGCATATTTAAAAGCAGAGACATTACTTTGCTAACAAAGGTCCATCTAGTCAAGGCTATGATTTTAGCAGTAGTCATGTATGGATGTGAGAGTTAGGCTGTGAAGAAAGCTGAGTGCTGAAGAATTGATGCTTTTGAACTGTGATGTTGGAGAAGACTTTTCAAAGTCCCTTTGACTGCAAGGATATCCAACCAGTCCATTCTAAAGGAGGTCAGCCCTGGATGTTCTTTATAAGGAATAATGCTAGAGCTGAAATTCCAGTATTTTGGCCACCTCATGCGAAGAGTTGACTCATTGGAAAAGACTCTGATGCTGGGAGGTATTGGGGGCTGGAGGAGAAGGGGACGACAGAGGATTAGATGGCATCACTGACTCGATGGACGTGAGTTTGTGTAAACTCTGGGAGTTGGTGATAGACAGGGAGGCCTGGTGTGCTGCAATTCATGGGGTCGCAAAGAGTCAGACACGATTGAGAGACTGAAATGAACTGAAATACACTAGTGAAATAGCCATTGGTGCGTACTCAGATAAACACTGGAATATGCTAATGACCGCACAAGGAGTTTTAAAATTCTTTAGGTACTGAGAAGTCAGTTTCTATAGTTTCTTTAAAATATCTTTCTGGAGTGGACTTAAAATGTGAACACTAAAAACACCTAAATGTCTCCATTAAATGTATAGAAATGATAATGTAATTAGTGAATTTATTCATAAATAACATTTTCTTCTTGAATTGCTTCATCCAGAGATTCTTTCCTTAATTAATTATCTTATTTTTTAAATTAATTTGTTTATTTTAATTGAAGGCTACTTTACAATATTGTAATGATTTTTGCCATACATTGACATGAATCAGGATGTACATTAGTCCGCATCCTGAATCCCCCCTCCCACCTCCTTCTCCATTCCATCTGTCAGGGTTGTCACAGTGCATCAGATGTGGACTGGTGATCTATTTCACATATGCTAATATACATGTTTCAATGCTATTCTCTGAAATCATCCCTCCCTCGCCTTCTCCCACAGAATCCATAAGTCTGTTCTTTATTTCTGTGTCTCTTTTGCTGTCTCACGTACAGGGTCATTGCTACAATCTTTCTAAATTCCATATATATGTGTTAATATACTGTATTTGTGTTTTTCTGACTTACTTCACTCTGTATAATAGGCTCCAGTTTCATCCACCTCATTAGAACTAATTTGAGTGCATTCTTTTTAATAGCTGAGTAATATCCCATTGTGTATATGTACCATAGCTTTCTTATCCACTTGTCTGCCAATGGACATCTAGGTTGCTTCCATGTCCTGGCTATTGTAAACAGTGCTATGATGAGCATTGGAGTACACATTTCTCTTTCAATTCTGGTTTCCCTGGTGTGTATGCCCAGCATTGGGGTTGCTCAGTAGTATGGCAATTCTATTTCCCAGTTTTTTAAGGAATCTCCACACTGTTCTCCATAGTGGCTGTACTAGTTTGCATTCCCACCAACAGTTTAACAGGTTTTCTTTTCTCTGCACCCTCTCCAGCATTTACTGTTTGTAGACTTTATGATAGCAGCCATCCTGTCCACCGTGAGATGGTGCCTCATTGTGGTTTTGATATGTATTTCTCTAATAATGAGTGATGTTGAGTATCTTTTCATGTGTTTGTTAGCCATCTGCATGTCTTCTTTGGAGAAATTTCTGTTTAGGTCTTTGGCCCATTTTTTGATTGGGTCATTTATTTTTCTGGTATTGAGCTGCATGAGCTGCTTGTATATTTTTGAGATTAATTCTTTGTCAGTTGCTATTATTTTCTCCCCTTCTGAAGGCTGTCTTTTCATCTTGCTTATAGTTTCCTTCATTGTGCAAAATCTTCTAAGTTTAATTATGTCCTGTTTGTTTATTTTTTAATTTATTTCCAATGCTCTGTGATGTGGGTCATAGAGGATCCGTCTTTGATTTATGTCAGAGAGTGTTTTGCCTATGTTCTCCTCTAGGAGTTTTATAGTTTTTGGTCTTATGTTTAGATCTTTAATCAATTATGAGCTTATTTGTGTGTATGGTGTTAGAAAGTGTTCTAGTTTCATCCTTTTGCAGGTGGTTGACCAGTTTTCCCAGCACCACTTATTAAAGAGATTGTCTTTTCTTCATTGTATTGTTGCATCCTTTATCAAAGATAAGGTGTCCATAGGTGCGTGGATTTATCTCTGGGCTTTCTATATTGTTCCATTGACCTATATTTCTGTCTTTGTGCCAGTACCATACTGTCTTGAGGACTGTAGCTTTGCAGTATAATTTGAAGTCAGGGAGGTTGATTCCTCCAGTATTTTACATATTCCAATTCTGCTCTAGCCAATTGTATTAGAGATTAGGAGGCAGTGAGGCAAATTGAAGCTCAGTCATTTGATAATCTTTGTTTCTTTGACCTGTAATTTAATGCTTATGTTCCAGAATGGTGGATCTAGCATGCCTTACTCTAAGAAGCCAGTGTAAGATACAGCAATTATATTCTTAGAGGGAATGTGGACTTTGAGGCAATTGGTCTCTGAAACCTCTAGTCAACTAAGAAAATAAGATAAACCAAGTACTGAGATCATGAAATACTATTGTAATTTTAATTTATTTCCCTGAAATTTTTATTTGTCCTTTTTTCTAAGTTTTAAATGATGTGTGTGGCCTCTTAGTTTGGTCATTTGCATATGCTTTTGATGAATTTACTTTCTTTATTGTCTTTGGGTTTAAAAGCTTAAGATGCTTTGAACTTGATCTTTACCAGTGTATAACATCTCATCAGCACTTTCTAAAGAGAAGAAAACATTTACATAATCTCTGGTAGTTGTTACAGTATGACATTTATATAGAGACAAAATATATTTATAGGTGATTTTGGTGTGAGGAGTGATAAAACTGAAAGTGAGACAAGGCAAATTATTTTTCTTACTGTAACCTTATCTCTGGTTGTTGTTATTGTTGTTCAGTCACTAAGTCATGTCTGACTCTGCGACCCCGTGGACTGCAGCATTCCAGGCTCCTCTTTCCTCCACTATCANAGTGATAAAACTGAAAGTGAGACAAGGCAAATTATTTTTCTTACTGTAACCTTATCTCTGGTTGTTGTTATTGTTGTTCAGTCACTAAGTCATGTCTGACTCTGCGACCCCGTGGACTGCAGCATTCCAGGCTCCTCTTTCCTCCACTATCATGGTGTGCACAAATTCATGTCCATTGATTTGGTGATGCTATTGAACCATCTCATCCTCTGCTGCCTTCTTCTTCTGCCTTCAATCTTTCCACCATGAGGGTATTTTCTAGTGAGTTGGCTCTTCAATAAGAAGGCCAAAGTACTGGAGCTTCAGCTTTAGTATCAGTCCTTCCAGTGAATGGTCAGGGTTGATTTCCTTTAGGATTGACTGGTTTGATCTCCTTGCAGTTCAAAGGACTCTCAAGAGTCTTCTCCATCAGCACAGTTTTAAAGTATCAAATCTTTGGTGTTCAGCCTTGTTTTAGGCACAAGTCTTACGTTTGTACATGACTGCTAGAAAAACCATAGCTTTGACTACACAGACTTTTGACGGAAAAGTGAGTGAGTATGTTAGTCGCTCAGACATGTCCAGCTTTTTGTGAACCTATGGATTGGGACACGCCAGGCTCCTCAGTCCGTGGGATTCTCCAAGCAACAGTACTGGAGTGGGTTGCCATCCACTTCTCCAGGGGATNTTTGAACTGTGGTGTTGGAGAAGACTCTTGAGAGTCCTTTGGACTGCAAGGACATCCAACCAGTCCATTCTGAAGGAGACCAGCCCGGGGATTTCTTTGGAAGGAATGATGCTGAAGCTGAGACTCCAGAATTTTGGCCACCTCATGTGAAGAGTTGACTCATTGGAAAAGACTCTGATGTTGGGAGGGATTGGGGGCAGGAGTAGAAGGGGACGACAGATGATGAGATGGCTGGATGGCATCTCTGACTCGATGGATGTGAGTCTGAGTGAACCCCGGGAGTTGGTGATGAACATGGAAGCCTGGCATGCTGTGATTCATGGGATCCCAAAGAGTCGGACACGACTGACTGACCGAACAGAACTGAACTGATTCCCAATGGGGAGGACAGTTATCTCATCCTCCCTCTTCCCTACTGATTCACTGTCAAGCCATTCATCTCCATAAACAACTGCTTTTCCCGAAACTCGAGTTTTTGAGTTGGGAGTCAGCATTTGTCCCAAAATATACATCACATTCTTCCAAGTAAGGTCATAAAGCAAATTAACACCTTTAAAACTCTAATATATTTTTTGGGTCTTCTAAATAGTTTCCAAGATCCTCCTTGCTTCTTTGTATTTCTTGATAAGTAAAAGGCTTATTAACTCTCATAGACTGATTATTTCTCCTGGTGGCTGCTTCATGAAGAGGCAACAACTTGTGTGGCTGTTCCTCAGTCTCTCTGGCTGCTCTGCATATATGATCCTAGAGATAGATTGGAGAAACTTGCTTTTCTTTATCTCTTCGTCTCCTGTCCTCCATCTCTTCTAGCAAAGTAGGAGGACTGGAGGGAGCTGAAGGGTCATACCCAAATCTATACCCTTAGGACACAAGTCTAGCANATTGGAGAAACTTGCTTTTCTTTATCTCTTCGTCTCCTGTCCTCCATCTCTTCTAGCAAAGTAGGAGGACTGGAGGGAGCTGAAGGGTCATACCCAAATCTATACCCTTAGGACACAAGTCTAGCATATTTTGCAGAGAGACAAAGGGCAACCCATATGCTACTTCTACACATTTCCCTTGTTTTCTACAGAACATGCCTAATTGTAAAACAGTATTATAATTAATAGACCCTGCAACTGGCCACTGTTCCTCTGTCTTCCAGTGGATATCACAGCCATGCAGTATCACATAGGAAGACCAAGTGTGTCTTCTTTAAGCCTTGGGGATCAAATCTATCCCAGTTTTTCAGGGTACAGTTCAAAGGAGTGAGGCTGGAATTGTTAGCTCCCATCTGTAAGAGAAAAAAAGTGACCAGTGCTCTCTTTCTACCAGAGGCGTCCCTCCCTGCTCTAGATGGGGGTGTAGACAGACTTTACACCAAAGCTTTTCATTCCTGGTCGGAGTTAGTCTGTCCCTTACTGATGCAAACACCATACTCGTCCTTCCCATTCTACCACTGGGATGGGGTGGGGATGCACCAGGGATAGACCTGATGGCATCCCTGACTGACATCCAGCTCCTCACCATTAAAATCTTGCTTACCTCTGATGCCACCAGGGGTGCAATCATAGGAACCTTTTGGAATGCCTCCCAAGCTAAGACCGTTGGGGGAAACATTCGTCACCTGAGTGACTGTACATAACCCTGAGTCTATTCTTGACCACAATAAGACTGATATGAACAAAAAGCTGAAATGTTCCTTCCAAGCGTCACCACACCAGTATAAGAGCCTCCTCTGGTCCACTAAGAGCCATGGTTACCAAAGGAAAAAAAAAAAAAAACCCATAGCAGTTCCAATCTGAGTAACCTTTAATCTCAGAGATGCTGTTGGCGCTAGAGCTCCATCTAACTTCCGAACTTTCAACTCCTAGCAAGGCTAGGTGCTTCCTGACTACCAATCCAAGTTTCAGACCTAAGTCATAGTACACAGTAACAGCACAGATCACAAGTTCCTTGAAAATATATGATCTGTATGATTAGGTTAGTACTTTTAATTTCCATCGAGTTATGAAATGGTCAAAGAGACTAAAAAGTTTGACTGAGAAAGGAGAGTTTGGTCCATAAACTTTGTCCATTTCTGATCAGTCCCTGAAGGAGACATTGGGTACCTCTTGGCATTGGCAGGTAGGTATAAACCCCCGACAGATTTCTGCCATAAGCTGTAGGAGTCACTGTGGAATCACAGAGCAGGGCTCTTCACTTTCTTTGCACTGGGCATGTCATTCATTCACGCAAGCACACCATAGAGTTAGTAAAGTAGAGCAGAAAATGTGTCCACTAGGAGAACAAAGAACTAGAGCTCCAAGCATCCTTACCTTGTCTTGAAGAATCCCAGATGAGCCCCCCAAATGAAAGGTTGTTGCTGAACCACAAAAAGATGCAGGGATTCTTGGCCTCCAGAGGAGAAGAATTTAATCTGGGGCCAGAGATGAGGCTTGATCGCTCAGAGCTTTTGTGTAATAAAGTTTTATTAAAATATAAAGTAGATAGAGAAAGCTTCTGACATAGGCATCAGAAGGGGGCAGAAAGAGTATCCCCTTGCTAGTGTTAGCAATGGAGTTATATACTCTCCAATTCAGTGAATCAAAATAATGTTTGGAGGTTGTAAAGACTTCACTAGACCTACTCTCATTATTTACATTTTAAGATAACAGGATTAGCCAGAAGATTTTTTCCAGAGACTGTCCTCAAGCAGGATACATTTTTATTATATAATCCTAAAGAATGTAGAGAGGAAAAACAAAGTTTGTCCTCTCTTCTTCCTTGAGAATTCCAGACCCCTCTCTCTTTGGGGACCCCTAGACTTCTTATCAACCTGCCTAGGAAATGAGTCTTTCAATCTCATGCACTAGCAAAGTAATTCTCAAAATTCTCCAAGCTAGGCTTCAACACTACACGAACCTAAAATTTCCAGATGTACAAGCTGGATTTAGAACAGGCAGAAGAACCAGAGAATAAATTTCCAACATCCATTGGATCATAGAAAAAGCAAGAGAATTCCAGAAAAACATCTAATTCTGCTTCTTTGACTATATTAAAGTCTTTGACTGTGTGGATCACAACAAACTGAAAATTCTTAAGAAGGGAATACCAGAACACCTTACTTGCCTCCTGAGAAATCAAGAGCATCAATAGGATCTGCATCAAATCAAATGCAGATCAAGAAGCAACAATTAGAATCAGACATGGAACTATGGACTGGTTCAAATATGGAAAAGGAGTGTGTGTAGGCTGTTTGTTGTCACCTTGTTTATTTAACTTATATGCAATGTCTTCATGCAAAATGCTGGACTGGATGAAGCACAAACTGGAATCAAGATTTCCCAGAGGAATATAAAAAACGTCAGATATGCCAATGACACCACCTTATGGCAGAAAATGAAGAGGCACTAAAAAGCCTCTTGATGAAAGTGAAAGAGGAGAGTGAAAAAGCTGGCTTAAAATTCAAAATGCAAAAAAATAAAGATCATAGCATCTGGTTACATCACTTCATGGCAAATAGATGGGGAAACAATGGAAACAATGTCAGACTTTATTTTCTTGGGCTCCAAAATCATTGCAGATGATGACTGCAGCCATGAAATTAAAAGACACTCCTTGGAAGAAAAGCTTTGACAAACTTAGACTCCATATTATAAATAAATACAATGAACAATGGGATATGTGGGTCTTTCCCAATTTTGGTTTCCTCAGAGTATAAGCCTAGGAGTGGGATTGCTGGGTCATATGTTGGTTTTACTACTAGTTTTTAAAGGTGTCTCCATACCATCTTCCATAGTGGCTGTATCAATTTACTTTCCCACCAACAGTGGAAGGGCATTCCCTTTTCTCCATACCCTCTCCAACATTTATCATTTGTAGGCATTCTGGTGTGAGGTGATATCTCAATATAGTTTTGATTTGCATTTCTGTAATAATGAGGGACGTTGAGCGTCTTTTCATGTGTTAGCTAGCCATCTGTATGTCTTTGGAGAAATGTCTGTTTTGGTCTTTTCCCCATTTTTTGATTGGGTTGCTTGTTTCTCTGGTATTCCCATTGTTCACTGCATCACTATTTACAATAGCTAGGATATGGAAGCAACAGATGTTGATGTCTATCAACAGATGAATGGATAAAGAAGTGTGGTACATTACATAATGGAATAGTAGTCATAAAAAGGTATGCATTTGGGTCAGTTCTAATGAGGTGGGTGAAACTAGAGCCTATTATACAGATGAAGTAAATCAGAAAGAGAAATAAGTATTGTATTCTAAAACATATATATGGAATCTAGAAAAATGGTACTGAATAATTTATTTACATGGCAACAGTAGAGAAACAGACATAGAGAATAGACTTATAAACATGAGGAGAGGGGAGAAGATGTATGGAGAGAGTAACACGTAACCTTAGATTACCATATGTAAAATAGATATCCAATGGGAATTTGCTGTGTGATTCAGAAAACTCAAACAGGGGCTCTGCATCAACCTAGAGTGGTGGGATGGGGAGGGAGATGGAAGGGAGGTTCAAAAGGAAGGGGATATATGTATACCTATGGCTGATTCATGTTGAAGTTTGACAGAAAACAACAAAATTCTGTAAAGCTATTATTGTTCAACTAAAAATAAATAAATTAATTAAAAAAGAAAAAAAAAAGTAAAAAACAGATACATCACTTTGCCTACAAAGGTCCATTTAGTCAAAGCTATGTTTTTTTGTTTTTGTTTTTTTTTTTTTTTCAGTAGCCACGTATGGATATGAGAGTTGCACCATAAAGTAAGCTGAATGGCCAAAGAATTGATGCTTTTCAACTGTGGTGTTGGAGAAGACTCTTAAGAGTCCTTCGGACTGCAAGGAAATCAAACCAGTCTATCCTAAAAGAAGTCAGTCCTCAATATTCATTAGAAGGACAGATGCTGAAGTAGAAGCTCCTATACTTTGGCCACCTGACGTGAAATTCTGACTAACTGAGAAAGAGTCTGATGCTGGGAAAGATTGAAGGCAGAAAGAAAAAGGGTTGACAGAGGGTGAGATGGTTGGATGGCATCACCGACTTGATGGACGTGAGTCTGAGCAAACTCAGAGTGTTGGTGATGGAGAGAGATGACTGGCATGCTGCAGTCCAAGGGGTTGCAAAGAGTCAGACACGACTGAGTGATTGAAATAAAATGAACTGAATGCATATAGGTATGTGTTATACACCAAAATGTTGGATTTCAGAATCTCAGTGAAATTTGTATTTAAAAATTAGGTTAACAGGATATGACAATTGAATTTAATTTGCATTTCTATAAATATGAACATTTGAAAAATGATGACTCTTGCATCTTTTAATGTAGTTATCTTAAATTTGGCCTCAAAATAGAGTTTTACACATTAAATTTCCTCTGAAATTTAGCTTCAGGTTTTTGATAACTCATTATAAAGTGCATTGCTCTATTATCCTAATCAGTTATGAATTATTTTGAAATCTGTTTGGAAATTCATAATGAAATGTGTTATAGGTGTGAAATTATAATATTTACTATGCTTAGTGTTTTATAGATTCACATTAGGCAAATATTCCCATCAGTTCAAGTCATATAGTAGAACTTAGGTTAGAAGAAGAAAAAAATTTGCATACTCTAATATACCTAAAGGCAAAATTGAGTTCTTTGTTTTAATTAAAGCAATGATTAATGCACAATAAATTTTTATAGTGTATGATTTGACTAGTTGGCTTAATTAGGTGAGAAATTATGTTTTACTTACATACAGACTGGTTTTGCTTTAACAATGAAATGTTCCATGTTTTCTAAAAGGTTTATTGTCTTCTCGAAGATTTTTGGATTGGCATAACATGAGGCTAATTAATCTTGACAAAAGTGTATCTTTTCCCTCCTATTTTGTGTTTGAGTCCCCTAAGAGAGCAGTATTATATTCCATGGTTGAAGAAGCTCAGACTTTTGAGTCAGCCAGATACAAGTTTGGATCCCATTTCTTTCTTATTCATTCATTTGGTGAGTACATTTAGAGTTGGCATTGAATGGCCTCTCTACTCTGGAGAGT
>SJYW01052144.1:105152-202161 GCA_006410735.1 Raphicerus campestris
GCAGGTCCTTATCTCATGGAATGTGGCCTTTTGGCTCTATCAGGGGCTTCCCGGGGGGGGGAGGGGTTGTTTTCTTATGGAATGTGGCCTTTTGGCTCTATCAGGGGCTTCCTGGGGAGTTGTTTTCTTATCTCATGGAATGTGGCCTTTTGGCTCTCTTGGGGGCTTTCCGGGGGATTGTTTCCAGGAAATTGTTTTTCCAAGAGACAGCTAACTGTCAAAATGATCCGACCAGCCGTTTTTCGACCTGATAACAAACGAGCCTATCTCTGTAAGGGTTAAAACCTGCCCACCAATCGGACGCTCCCCACCCTACCTGTACCTGTTTGTAACTCTTTTGCTTAAATACTGCTCTGTAACCACTGTTCAGGGTTCGTTCCTCCTCAGAGGTGACTGAACCCCGGTGCGCCAGCCTAATAAATCCTTCTACTGTTTGCATCGAATCCGAGTCTCGGTGATCTTTGGAGTGACGGATATTAGGAAAAGACCATAAGGTCTAACAGGAGTGTTTGGTTGAAGTTTTCAGCTTGCTTTAAAAAAAAATGCTCTTTTGTGATTATAAAAGTAATTCATATTCATTGTGAAAAATGTATAAAGTAGAGAAAAATATAATGAAAACAAAAGTCGTCTGTAATATCATCATTCAAAACAATTGCAATAGTTTAGCACATCTATCTATCTGTCTACAAACCCATTTGGCATAATTGAGATTACATAACAGTATATATATAGTTTTGCTTCTAGGCTTTTCCATTAATAATATATGGTATGTTTTTTTTTTTTTTACCATGTCATTAAAGTTACTTGTATACATTATTTTAATTTATCATATAATATCAACTTGCATTTATACCACTAATTACTGGTGGCTGCACAAGACAGGGAGAAGGCAATGGCAGCCCACTTCAGTACTCTTGCCTGGAAACTCCCATGAATGGAGGAGCCTGGTAGGCTGCAGTCCATGGGGTCGTGAAGAGTTGGACACGACTGAGTGACTTCACTTTCACTTTTCACTTTCATGCATTGGAGAAGGAAATGGCAACCCATTCCAGTGCTCTTGCCTGGAGAATCCTAGGGATGGGGGAGCCTGGTGGGCTGCCGTCTATGGGGTTGCACAGAGTCGGACATGACTAAAGCGACTTAGCAGCAGCAGCAGCACAAGACAGGGAGATAAATATAGCTTGTAACTCAAACACCAATAGAACAGGGTTTTTTTGTTGTTGTTTTTTTTGTTTTTTTGTTTTTTGTTTTTTAGTATTGTTACCTTTGGTGACATGTGGCTCCTCTACAAATGCCATGACTGATTGCATTCTTCTGGATACGGGTCTCCTAGAAACAATGTTTAAATTGACCTTTCCTTCCTTCCACTTATGGTTCTATTTGCTGATTTTCATCAGTAAGCCCTGATGGTTACCAGCTGCATTTTAACTCGAATTATTTCAATGAACATTAAAAACATTGATACCCTTGATGAGATTATTTAAAAATATCTCAGATATATGGCCCCTCAGCCATGTCCAACTTTTTGTGACCCCATGGGCTATATAGTCCCATGGAATTCTCAAGGCCAGAATACTGGAGTGGGTAGCCAGTTCCCTTCTCCAGGGGTTCTTCCCAACCCATGGATCCCACCCAGATCACCCACATTGCAGGAGGATTGTTTATCAGCTGAGCCACAAGGGAAGCCCAAGAATACTGGAGTGGGTAGTTTATCCCTTCTCCAGGGGATCTTCCTGACCCAGGAATAGAATGGGGGTCTCCTGCCCTGTAGGCAGATTCTTTATCAACTGAGCTATCAGGGAAGCCACATGCTAGTTGCTCAGAAACTTCTAGGAATATAAGCTTTAGGGTAAAGAAAGACAGTGTAACTTTTTCCAATTAAACAGATGAGCTAATAAGTATAATATCATATGTTTTATGGTTGCATTAAAACTTGTCTTCTGACCCAGACTTTAGTACTCTCCTCACTATGCTCTGTTTATAGCAGTATACCACCTCTTAGAGGGCCTCAATATCTCTGGGGAAGGGCAAAATTAGAATTCTGGCATTTCTCTTCACATTCTTACATTCCACAAGTTTAAGGCACGGTTTCAGGTATATATTCCTTCTCTGAACCTTTGCAACTCCAAAAATGATATGTGCTTTATTTCACTGTAAAAAAATTTTTTTTTAAGAATATATATAAAAAATAAATAAACAAACTCAACAACCTCAGACCTGGAATTTTCTATTCTTAGATTGAAGTATAACCTATTGAAATCACAGATAAAGCTATGTTTCTAATGGCTCAAATTAAGATTCAATGATACTGTATTGTAGAAGATTATTGTATTGCTGGGAACATGGAAGGATAATTCAATTATGCTGTATCTAATTTTCTCTTGATTATCTTTGATTAAAAGATCTCTTTCATAGGTGGATTAATATTGTGAACGAGAAAATGATAACTGTTATGCATTCATCTACAGATTATATTGAGAATAATGTGTGATAATTTTTGGCATGGATCAAGTGTTTGCATCTAGTATTGTAGAAATAGAATTGTTCATCTTCTACATATATTGGTGGTTTAAGCAAAATGGAAGAAAATGCAATCTGTTCTGAAAACACAGGTGCTCAATTGAGAAATTTTCCTAGTGTCCTTGAGGAAATTATTTGACTTTATCAAATATGACAGACTTTTACTGAAAGTGGCCCAAATTTCCTCTTCACTCATGAGCAAGTTATATTAATAACAAAGGCAAAAAGTTTGGTTACTCAAAAATTCTATATATATATACTATTTTTTAATTATTGAAAAAGTTTCTAATAAAAATTTGTTTTTCTATGGAAGTACATTTTAAATGTATTTCTATTTTCCATAAATCCAGTATATATTAATGAGAGAAACTATATGATATTTTATTCTCACAAATTACTTTTAAATTAATCTGATTTGATACATTGATTCCATAAGGTAGGGCATATTTTACCTTCTTTTATTTATTGAATTAAAAAATTAAAAAAAAACACTGAGATATAGACAAGTTTTAAATGACTTACTCAAGGGTACACAGCAAATTAATGACAGCATAAGGCTAGTGTTCAAAAATTTTGATTAATAATCCAGTGCTTTGTCCATAATACTATGCTGAGTTTTTCTTAAATAGCAGGTACCTACTCTCATTATTATGTTAATATGATAAACTAACAATAATAGAAAATTTGGAGGTGCAAAGAAAAGAGACTATTTATAACACTCCAGGCATTTTAGGACTCTCTTCCTTTCTCTTTTAGGCATGAAATTACCTTGAATGATGATACAATAATTATCAATGAATTCCATACAATTTGCTTGATTTTTGCAGCATTTTATACCATTGTAAACTGAGTGGGGTGAGATTACAACAGCTCTAATGTTCATGAGATCAATTCATAATATCTAATTTTTGAAACCATGTTGGAAGGGAAAATGTCAGGACCCCAATCAATCAAAATAGTCTAATCTACAGTCTAGTAGATGATCTTCTAGCCCTGAGAGATGATGAGGTAAGTGTGGCATGATCAAAAAAGCATCATTGCACTGAAATACTTTCAATAGAATTCCTCTTTTGCAAGTTGTTTTATGCTTCTGGTGTGTACTTTGTCTTTTAACTCATTCTCTGTCAGGTTTAAATCATGAAAGCCTGCACATATTTTCCCTTCTTCAACTTTTCCATTTTTCATGTATATTCTGTTCTTCTAAAGGGATTCATTTTGTTTGTTTGTTTGTTTTTACCTTTTAGCTAATCAATGCATCCTAAGTGACTTAAGACTGTTAATGATTCTTTCCTTGAATTCTCCTATTTGAACTGTGATGGAACAATATCTCTGAAGAATCCAGCCCTCCCCAACTTTTTTTAACACAATTCTCAAAGAGCAGACTTGTTTGCTAATGATTATAGCATACAAATTTATTAATAACATATCATAAGTTCCATATTCTATGAGATCATATTTTTAATTTTATTACTTATACATATGCCTTCCCCAATTAAGTGTATATTTGTGGGCTGAAATTTGAAAATAACCTTAATAAATATTGCAACATTCATGCAGATTGACTTTCACTGTCCTTCTACAATATTTTTGATGTGAGACGAGTATCTGCACTATTTTACATTGATATGAATGACTGCAAATTTCTTTCAAATCAATGACCATAACAAATATAACCCCCTAGTGCAAGTGATAGAGATGGATAGGATAGTCTAGTGGAATTAGCAGCAGTTGTTCATAGCCACATTCCATATAAACACAGGTTCAGTCCTTTTGTACAGCATACTTCAGAGGCTTTATTATACACAAATGTGTCTCATCTTTCCATGAATAACTAAATCATTTTGAAGGCTTTACAACAATGTGATCTTTACTTCTTATGTCCATTTAGAATATTAAAGTCTGTGTTCATTGATATTTATTGTTTGATACATAATAAATAATAAAAAACTATATTTTTAAAATATAAAAAGCAAACTTTTACAGGTTGTTAACTTTTAGAATAAGTAATGCAAATGTTAATTGAACACATAATATGTGTCAGCACTGTCTTAAGTACTTTAAACACATTAGGCCATTTAATATTAATAAAATTTCAAGAGATTATAGTGACTTCCTGTTCCAGAATAAGATGAAATATATACCGTTTTATGTACCTCTCCTGCTATGTGCACTTAAAAACCATGAGTATTACACATAAAGCAAATTTATGAAAATTCTGAAAAGTAGAGAGGAAAGGACACTAAAGCTAGGGACCTTGGGACTTGAAGAATTGGCACAGCAGTGAGTTCCAGAGGTGTGGATAGTCAACAAGTACAAACTTTCAGTTATAAGATAAATACATGGGATTTAATGTACAACATGATAAAGATAATTTATTCTGCCTTATGTGCAAGAAGAGATAAGAAAGCCTTCTTCAGCAATCAACACAAAGAAATAGAGGAAAACAACAGAATGGAAAAGACAAGATCTGTTTGAGAAAATTAGAGATACCAAGGGAACATTTCATGAAAAAATGGCCTTGATAAAGGACAGAAATGATATGGACCTAACAGAAGAGGAAGATATTAAGAAGAGGTGACAAGAATACACAGAAGAACTGTACAAAAAAGATCTGCACGACCCAGATNTACAAAAGACAGCATAGAAAAACGATGGATCATAAGAGACCACGATGAGCAACTGTATGCCAATAAAATGGACAACCTGGAAGAAACGGACAAATTCTTATAAAAATATAACCTACCTTAACTGAACCAGGAAGAAACAGAAAACATGAACAGACAAAGCACAGGCACAGAATTCAAAATGATAATCAAAAATCTTCCAAAAACAAAAGTCAAGGTCCAGATGCTTTCAGAGTCTAATTCTAGCAAAAGTTTAGAGAAGAGCTAACATCTATCCTGCTCAAAATATTCCAGAAAATCGCAGAGGAAGAAAACTCCGAAACTCTTTCTACAAGGCTATAGTCACCCTGATACCAAAACCAGAGAAAGATGCCACAAAAAAAGAAAATTACAGGCCAATGTCACTGATGAACATAGATGCAAAAATCCTCAACAAAATGTCCAAAACTATGTTAAATAGTAGTGATGATAGTGGGCACCCTTGCCTTCTTCCTGACTTTAGGGGAAATGCTTTCAATTTTTCACCATGGAGGATAATGTTTGCTATGAGTTTGTCATATATAGCTTTTATTATGTTGAGGTATGTTCCTTCTATTTCTGCTTTCTGGAGAGTTTTTATCATAAATCGATGTTTAATTTTGTGAAAGGCTTTTTCTGCATCTAATGAGATAATCATATGATTTTTATCTTTCAATTTGTTAATGTGGTGTATTACCTTACATTGATTGATTGGTGGATATTAAAGAATCCTTGCATTCCTGGGATAAAGCCCACTTGGTCATGAGGTATGATCTTTTCAATATGTTGTTGGATTCTGATTGCTAGAATTTTGTTTAGGATTTTTGCATCTATGTTCATCAGTGATATTGGCCTGTAGTTGTGTGTGTGTGTGTGTGTGTGTGTGTGTGTGTGTGTGTGTGTGTGTGTGATCTTTGTCTGGTTTTGGCATTAGGGTGATGTTGGCCTCACAGAATGAGTTTGGAAGTTTACCTTTACCTGCAATTTTCTGGAAGAGTTTGAGTAAGATAGGTGCTAGTTCTTCTCTAAATTTTTGGTAGAATTCAGCTGTGAAGCAGCCTGGTCTTGGGCGTTGTTTGCTGGAAGCTTGCTGATTACAGTCTCAATTTCCATGCTTGTGATGGGTTGGTTAAGATTTTCCATTTCTTCCTGGTTCAATGTTGGAAAGTTATACTTTTCTAAGAATTTGTCCATTTCTTCCACGTTGTCCATTTTATTGGCATATAGTTGCTGATACTAGTCTCTTATGATCCTTTGTACTTCTATGTTGTCTCTTATGATTTCTCCATTTTCATTTCTAATTTTGTTGATTTGATTCCTCTCCCTTTATTTCTTGATGAGTCTGGCTAATGGTTTGTCAATTTTATTTATCTTCTCAAAGAACCAGCTTTTAGCTTTGTTGATTTTTGCTATGGTCTCTTTTGTTTCTTTTGCATTTATTTCTGCCCAAATTTTAAAAATTTCTTTCCTTCTACTAACCCTCGGGTTCTTAATTTCTTCCAAAAAGAATCCACATTGGAAAAGAAGAAGTCAGACACTCACTGTTTGCAGATGACATGATCCTCTACATAGAAAACCATAATGACTCTACCAGAAAACTACTAGAACTAATCAATGAATATTGTAAAGTTGCAGGATATAAAATTAACACACAGAAATCCCTTGCATTCTTATACACTAACAATGAGAAAACAGAAAGAGAAAGTAAGGAAGCAATTCCATTCACCATTGCAATGAAAAGAGAAAAAAATACTTAGGAATATATCTACCTAAAGAAACAAAAGACCTATATATAGAAAACTATAAAACACTGATAAAAGGAATCAAAGAGGATACAAATAGATGGAGAAATATACTATGTTCATGGATTGGAAGAATCAATATGGTGAAAATGAGTGTACTATCCAAAGCAATTGCAATCTATAAATTCAATGCAATCCCTATGTTATGCCTACCATAGGGCCGTACCCTTATCAAACTGACCTGCTGACTCAACATGGAACTCTGGGCTGAGGCATAGGGAGTTTCTCCTTATGGAAGGGGACCTCGTTTGTAAGGCCTCGCTTTGGAGAAGCATTACAGTTTTAGTGGGACTTGGGCTGTCTTGACATTTGATTTTTGGATTTGTGGGCATCTCTTTGCCATTTTCTTTGTTTTTGGTGACTTCCTGCTAGCCTGGTTTGATTACTTTGGCTTGTGCATTCAGACATCTGATAGGAACTGCTCCAGCTAGAATGGGAAGCACTTCCTCTGAAGTTCCATCTCAGAGTCCCCTAGGGAAAAATCCTATGTGATTGATCTATTTATAGTTAAGACAAGTATTTACTTAACTGGAAATTAAAGGTGATCACACACACACAAAAAGCGCCCCCCCCCCCCCTCCAGGAAGCTCTTTTTTATTGCCTACGTAGTTAAGGTGATTTAAAAAAAAAAATGCTGACTTGGTAACTTTCAACAAAGACCTCCTAAGGGAAAACTTACATTTCCATTTGTTTTTGAGATGTAAATGTTCTATCTGATCTTTGTAAGTTGTTCTATTGTGTTTTTGATCCTGTTAGGCCTACAAGAGGTCTTTTTATACTCTACTGGTGGCCTAATGATGGATTCTTTTAAAATTAGAGAAACTAGGAAATTACTAAACCTAGTGCACAGACCAAAAAAAGCTCCAGGGCTTTCCTAGGAATGGTAGGATTTTGTCACATACGGATACCGAATTTTGGGTTAATTGCAAAATACTTCAAAAGGTCCAGATTCTGAGGCTTTGTTTTTGATGGACAACTGTTGAAAAGTCTTAGGAGACTCTGAAACTTAAACTCATGACTTCACTGGCCCTATAATCTGAAAGAGTTAAGTTTAAATTTACACTGGATCATCTTCTGTGACTTTAACTCTTTGTTGTTGTTGTTATTATAAACATTCATAATGGCCTGCCTTAGGGAGATAACCTGAGCAGTCCACTTGTCAGGGATTTTAAGGAAATGAAATTAACACCACATCCCCTGCCTGAGGCTTGCCATTCTAGGGGACATTTTCAAGGATTGAATAGTCTTTTTACCTTGTTTCCTCACTGCACCCCCACCCACCCCGTTTCTGACTCTTAAAAGAAAGCGGCAACCAGGCCCTGACAAGATGTGTATTTTGCGCAGCCAGCTCAGTCAGCTACCTCTCTGTTTAAAGTCTCTTCTTTTCCTCAAACCCTTCTCTTGGATTCATTAGCCTGTCACGGGGCAAGAAGATGGAGTCTGGACTTGGTAGCAGCCCTAGGCCTGTCTGATTTCCAGAAAGAATTCAAACTATATGTGCACGAGAGACAGGGGCTGGTCCTGGGCATGGAAGACATTCCCAGACAAGTACATTATCTTTCAAAAGAGCTGGACACCACAACTGCTGGCTGTCCCTTCTCCTCTTGCTTGAGAGAGGTAACTGGCACTTGTGAACAGCTAAAAGAAACAGAAAAGTTTACTTAGGGTCAACCAACCACAGGATAGGTCCCACATGAAGTTCTAGTCCTAGTCCTTCAGGAAAAAAATGTGTAGATACTGGTTGATATTAGGGACGATGAGGATGGGTATAAGGTATTGCTCAGGCCAAGGCAGAAAAGGAAAGACGATCTCAACGGAAATAGGTTACCTTTATTCAGGCAAGGAGGGGCAACAGTCGGCCTAAGGACCAGGCTGAGGCCAAAAGGGGTCAAGGAGGTTCCATATTTATAGGGAGGTTTGTGGAAATAATAAGGGAAACGTCAATCAGGAGGGATGTTTGGGTATTCTTTAGTTGAGATAGCATTTGTAGTTGGGCAGGGGGTGCTAAGTCTTCTGGGCAGGTGTAGGGGGTGGAAGGTTTCTGGACAGTGGTCGATAAGTCCCAGATAGATACAAATGGCCTGGAGCATCAGGGCAGGACCTAAAGTTCAGTTTTGTTTTCTCCAAAGTTAGATGATTCAGCAAGGGCCTATGAGACTGTTGTTTTCTCTTCTAGGACCAAAGACTCCTTCAATGGGAAAATATCATGGAATGCTCCTTGATGATCCCAATGTTATCATTTGAGTGAACAAGCCATTAAATCCTCCTATCATGATTCACTCACTCCCTGAGAAGGAGATTCTTCATGACTGCTTGGAGTTTTTTGAGACAGTTTACCCTCATAAATGTGTTAGTGCTCATTTCTGTCCAGTTTTTTGCAACCCCGTGGATTGTAGCCCACCGGGCTCCTCTGTCCATGGGATTCTCCAGGCTAGACCACTGGAGTGGGTAGACATTCCCTTCTCCAGGGGATCTTCCCCACTCAGGGACTGAACCAGCATCTCCTGCATTGCAGGCAGAGTCTTTACCATCTGAGCCAACAGCCCTGTTTACCTAGTTGACTGAATTTGTCAGATAAGCCTCTAAGCAAGGCTGTTTGGGACCTGTTCACTGATGGCAGCAGTTTTGTGAGGGAGGGTCAGAGGTATGCAAGATATGCAGTAGCTATGGAGTCTCTGCACAGAAAACTGAGTTGATTGCACTAAGCTGAGCTCTAAACTTATCAAAAGGAAACACAGCCTGACTTCCTTGGCTCTACTCCATTCTGGGGATCCCATAGCGTTTTATATAAACATAGGCAATGTAGATAGGGAACAAAAAGAAAAGCCATCCAAACTCTCCCATGGGCTTCCCTTGTGGCTCACCTGGTAAAGTATCTGCCTGCAATGTAGGAGACCTGGGTTTGATCCCTGGGTTGGGAAGATACCCTGGAGAAGGAAACGGCTACCCACTCCAGTATTCTGGCCTGGAGAATTCCATGGACTATACAGTCCATGGGGTCGCAAAGAGTTGGACATAACTGAGTGACTTTCACTTCACTTCAAACTCTCCCATAAGACCAAAGCTTGTTGACTGGTTCCTAATGAAAACTAAAGTTAAAGGTATAAAAGGTGGCAAAATTTAGATAAAGGTTTATAAAATTAGTACATTTAAATGGGCTTTATATAAGGTGGTTACAACTCTTATTTAATTATAGTGTAGAATTGTTGTTTAGTTGCTCAGCCATATCTGACTCTTTGTGACCCCATGGAAATAGCATGCTAGGTTTCCTTGTCCTTCACCATCTCCCAGAGTTTGCTCAAACTCATGTTCATTGAGTCAGTGATGCCACTCAACCATCTTGTCCTCTGTCATTCCATTTTCCTCCTGCCTTCAATCTTTCCAAACATCAGGGTCTATTCCAATGAGTTGGATCTTCCCATCACGTGGCCAAAGTATTGGAGTTTGAATTTCAGCATCAGTCCTTTCAATGAATATGCAGGGTTTATTTGCTTTAAGATTGACTGGTGTGATATCCTTTCAGTCTAAGGGATTCTCAAAAATCTTCTCCAGCACCATAGTTCAAAAGCATCAATTCTTCAGTGCTCAACCTATTTATTGTCCAACTCTCACATCCATACATTACTACTGGAAAAACCATGGTTTTGCCTATACAGACCTTTGTCAGCAAAGTTTTGACAAAGCAGACCTTTTACTTTCAGCAAAGCAATAATGTCTCTGCTTTTGAATATATTGTCTAGTTTTGTCATAGCTTTTCTTCCCAAGAGCAAGAGTCTTTAAATTTCATGGCTGCAGTCACCATCTATGTAGTGACCCAAGGATGAAAGAGCAAATAAAACCAAAGAGGGTCTTGGAGTGCAGGAACAAACAAACAAAAAAAATCAGACCTTATCATCCTTCCCTCCCCTATGTTGTAACTATAAACAGATTTCAGGTCCTCCTGAGCAGTATAACCTGTCTCCCCTCTGACCCCATAGGGAGAAGGTATTTGCCTTACTCTTCCCTCACCCAGGATACGTGTTTCATCCAATCAGCAAATGACGTTCAAGACCCCTATCCTACTCCTTGCACCCTGGGTATAAAACTGGACTAAGGACCCCTGTTGAACGTCGGTTCTCCCTTGAGCTGGCATGCTGTTCTAACAGCGTCTCCCACTCTAGTAAACTTTATTTCCCTCTCATTCTGTGTCAGGTCTGGAAATTATTTTCCACCCCACACACGGACAACAAGTGGCAGTGGTTTTGGAGCCCAATAAATAAACTATGCCACTGTTTTCATTGCTTCTCCATCTATTTGCCATTGAAGGAAGAAACAGACAGAACAAGCTCAATCTTGAAAGCAGGACTCCATCTTGGGCTGGACTGTGGACTTTGAGCTATGTGTACAGTATCTATGGAAGTGACATACCAACTGAAAAACCAGGCCCCAAGAAGGAAGAGCCCCAGGGCTCTTACCTATACTCTCTGTCACCTAAAAGAATATCATAATTATCTACCTTAAGATAATCATACATTCTATTATGCTTATTGGGGTATGACCACAAGCCTATTGATAATTGTCCACCGTTAACTACCTAGGCCTAAGGCATATGAATCATGGGTTAACTTTGATCGTATCTTTCTATTCCTTTGTTCAGACTAGTTTCAGGGAATTGGGGGAGGTGAATTTGGGCATATACATTTAGGGTATATAAGGTGTTCCCAAAAATTTTTCAGGGTACTTTGCTAAGAGGAGACTCTGCCTTGGGCCCGCCGATGTAATAAACTTCCCTCAACTATCTGCATTGTCCTTCTGAGTGAGTTTATTTCCCGGAACGCATGGCTACACCACCATGAAATGATGAGATTGGATGCCACGATCTTCCTTTTTGGAATGTTGAGTTTTGAGTCAGCTTTTTCACTCACCTCTTTCACTTTCTTTAAAAGGCTTTTTAGTTCTTAGTTTTTGGCCATAAGGGTGGTGTCTGCACATCTGAGGTTACTGATATTTCTCCTTGCAGTCTTGATTCCAGCTTGTTCTTCATTCAGCCCTGTATTTCACATAATTTTCTCTGTATATAAGTTAAATAAGCAGGGTGACAATATACAGCCTTGATGCACTCCTTTCCCAATTTGGAAGCATGTCCCATTCTAACTGTTGCTTCTTGACTGCAAAGAGATTTCTCATGAGGCAGGTAAGGTGTTCTGGTATTCCCATGTCTTTAAGAATTTTCCACAGTTTGTTGTGATCCACAGAGTCAAAGGCTTTAACATAGTCAATGAAGCAGAAGTAGAAGTTTTCTAGAATTCTCTTCCTTTTTCTATTATCCAATGGATATCAGCTATTTGGTCTCTGGTTCTTCTGCCTTTTCTAAATCCAGTCTGTACATCTGGAAGTTCTCAGTTCATATACTGTTAAAGCCTAGCTTGAAGAATTTTAAGCATTACCTTGCTAGCATGTGAAATGAGTGCAATTGTGCAGTAGTTTGAATATCCTTTGGCATTGCCTTTCATTGGAAGTGGAATGATCACTGATCTTTTCCAGTACCTCCGCAACTGCTGAGTTTTCCAAATTTGCTGATATCAGGGGACTGTGTAATTTCCTTGGTTCTGTCTTGTTACAACAAAAATTTGAGGCAACGGACGTTAAAGCCCTTGGACAGAACGTGTCTCAGCTCTCGGACAGACCCTGTTACAGCTCTCAGGTCTCGGACAGTGTTATAGCTCTCAGACAGATCAGTGTTACAGCTCTGTGTTACTCCTCAGTTCTATTTAGAAAATAAGTGAAAATACATCTTCAAGGCATGAAGGCATGCTGACACAAAAGCATAGAGAAGAGAGAGACAGAGAGAGTACACGTGTGCACATGGGAGAGAGACCCTCTGCTCTTTGACTCTTCTTTTCATTATGTTTTTTCCCTCCCCCTGGGTCTGCCCTATGTAAATGGGGCTAGCCAGGAGTGCTGTTTGTTATGCCTGAGGTCCTCACTCAGATCCTAAGACCTTCCTTTGTTCTATTTTCGTGAGCATTTCCCTTCCTTGTCTTTTAGCCGCCACCATTCTGGACTCTTTTTTCCTATTTCAACTACCTAACCCTGACATATTGAGTTCAGCACTTTAACGGCATCACCTTTTAAGATCTGAAATAGCTCAGCTGGAATTCTATCACCTCCCCTAGCTTTGTTTGTAGTGATGCTTCCTAAGGTCCATTTGACAACCTGGTTTGACTACCAGTTTGTCAGGCCTGGTGAGGCCTCTCTGGCCTGAAAATATTTTGGGTTTGACAAGGCTCACACTATCGTACAATTTCATGCATCTCACACACAAGCAAAGTAATGCTCAAAATTCTCCAAGCCAGGCTTCAACATATGTGAACCATTCCAGATATTCAAGCTGGATTTATAAAAGGCAGAGAAACCAAAGATCAAATTGGGAACATCTGTTGGATCATCGATAAAGCAAGAGAGTTCCAGAAAAAAACAAAACAACAACAAAAAATATGTTTCTGTTTTAATGACTATGCAAAGCCTTTGAATGTGTGGATCACAACAAACTGTGGAAAATTCTGAAAAAGATGGTAATAACAGACCACTTGACTTGCCTTTTTAGAAACCTGTATGCAGGTCAGGAAGCAACAGTTAGAACTGGAAATGGAACAACAGACTGGTTCCAAATAGGAAAAGGAGTACGTCAAGGCTGTATATTGTCACCCTGTTTATTTAACTTATACACAGAGGACATCATGAGAAACCCTGGGCTGGAAGAAGCACAAGCTGGAATCAAGATTGTTGGGAGAAATATCAATAACCTCAGGTATGCAGATGACACCACCCTTATGGCAGAAACTGAAGAGGAACTAAAAAGCCTCTTGACAAAAGAGGAGAGTGAAAAAGTTGGCTTAAAGCTCAACATTCAGAAAACAAAGATCATGGCACCTGGTCCCTTCACTTAATGGCAAATAGATGGGGAAACAGTGGAAACGGTGTCAGACTTTATTTTGAGGGGCTCCAAAATCACTGCAGATGGTGATTGCAGCCATGAAATTAAAAGACGCTTACTCCTTGGAAGAAAAGTTATGACCAACCTAGATTGTATATTCAAAAGCAGAGACATTACTTTGCTGACTAAAGTCCATCTAGTTAAGGCTATGGTTTTTCCTGTGGTCATGTATGGATGTGAGAGTTGCACTGTGAAGAAAGCTGAGTGCCGAAGAATTGATGCTTTTGAACTGTGGTGTTGGAGAAGACTCTTGAGAGTCCCTTGGACTGCAAGGAGATCCAACCAGTCCATTCTGAAGGAAATCAGCCCTGGAATTTCTTTGGAAGGAATGATGCTAAAGCTGAAACTCNCTGCCCTCCTGAAGATTGAATCACCATGTTGTCACATGAAACCAATATGAGGTATGTCAGTTATGCTTCGGGGCTTCCCTGGTGGCTCATACAGTAGAGTCTTCCTGCAATGGGGGGAGACCTGGGTTTGATCCCTGAGTCAGGAAGATCCCCAGGGAGAAGGAAATGGTAACCCCACTCCAGTATTCTTGCCTGGAGAATTCCATGGATGGAGGAGCCTGGCGGGCTACAGTCTGTTGCAAAGAGTCGGACATGACTGAGCGACTTCACTTTCCTTTTTCCTTTTCCATTATGCTTCAGTGAAAATGTCAGTAAGTTACTTTCTTTTCATTGAAGTGTATTTGATTTCCAACGTTTCAGGAGTCCAAGGGTCTCTGGCTCTTCCACCACTTCCTGTGCAGGTCACAGGAGGGTGAGAGGGGAGGAGGGTTTCTGTAGCAGCTCCAGGTGACGATGTCTAAAACTGCAGGGTGACTGATTCCTCCCCAAATGGAGGAGGAGAGAGAAGAGAAAGGCGGGCCAGCAGATCAGTTGCCACTTGTCCTCCTCCAGTTCACTGCTCCTAGGAATATGTCCCTCCATGGCCTACATCCGGAGACACCCCATTTGGCCAAGCGGGTCCACCTGCCCAGCCGCTCTTCTTGGCTTGCTCTGAAGCCATGGCATTTGCACAAACTTTGCACTTGTCCTCATCCTTCTCTGCCTTGCATCCTGCTTCCCTCAGCCCCACTGCTCTAGGGTTGGCTTCCTAGCAAAGCATCAGCTCTTAAGCCTTGATTCAGGCTCTGGCTTTTCCAGGGGCTCCAGGCTGAGGGATCCCACAAACCAGCAATTCAACTTGCAGGTGTTCACCCTAGAGGAACTGCAGCACATGGGCACAGAGAGATGAATACAAAGATGTTCAATGTTACCATGTGTGTTCAGCATTTGTATTTGCGTGAAAGCAGAGGCAATCTAACTGTCCTGCAGTAGGAGAATGCATAAATGATGACAATTAAAACAATTCTTATACAGCAGTTAAAGTGATCTCATGTATCAAAATAGAGAAATGTCAAGAGCATAATACTGATTAAAAGCAAAATTATAAAAGATAAACACTGTAAGTTATAAAAGATGAACAGTATAATATTTACCCAAAATTTTAAAACACAAAACAATGTATCCCCTTACATATTTAAGCCATGGGAATGATATTCTGCAATTTTAAGAAAGGATTTACCTCTTGGAAAGAGAAAAAAAAATTAATCTGTCTTTAATAGTTGTTCTTAAAAAAGACCTAAAGCAAGTATCACTAATGTGATTATCTGTTTAACTTTACCAGTGTATACATTGTTATCAGTTATATTAGTTCATAAAACTTTCTGTGGTTCCACCATCTTTTTTAAAATTTTATTTATTTACTTATGGTTGCTCTGGGTCTTTGTTGGTGCTCGCGGGCTTTCTCTAGTTGCGGTGAGTTGGGTCTATTCTTCATTTCAGTGCAGGGGCTTCTCATTGTAGTCAGTGGCTTCTCTTGTTGGGGAGCCTGTGCTCTAGGCACTTGGACTTCAGTAGTTTGCAGCACCTGGGCTCAGTAGCTGGGCACACAGGCTTAAGTTGCTCCACAGCAGGTGAAATCTTCCCAGACCGGGAATTGAACCTGTGTCCCCTGCATTGGCAAGCAGATTCTTATCCACTGTACCACCAGGGAAGTCCCCATCATCATTTAGAATTAAAATGTAAATGTCTCAAGCCCTCATCATGGTATTAGCATGTCCAGAGGNGGGATTGAACCTGTGTCCCCTGCATTGGCAAGCAGATTCTTATCCACTGTACCACCAGGGAAGACCCCATCATCATTTAGAATTAAAATGTAAATGTCTCAAGCCCTCATCATGGTATTAGCATGTCCAGAGGTCTCGTGAATCAAGGTTTCTTTAAATTCTCAGGGGACTTAGAATTGGCGAAGTCAGTTTGTCTTTGGTGAGCCCTTTCCTTCCCCCTGACCCCTTGCTCTGGGCTTTCTCTAGCCTCGTCTGTCTCAGGCCTTGGCCCTCCCACCAACACAGGTGCAGAGCAGAGGGATGTAGTAGGCAGAACTGGGTTACCCCTCAACTCTGTGCATCATGGCTAACACAGGGCTACTTGCTTGCAGACTTAGAGCTGAGGATAATGAAGACAGATTGCAGTTCAGTCAAAAAAAGAGCTTGAATAAAATGTGTCTAAAACTTCATTCAGCCATTTCCATCCCTGCATTTAGGTCCACATTGTCTCCATCTTTGGGGGCTTTTCTGTTATACACATACACATGCATGCACATATACCTTCTCCCTACCCTGACTGCCAGCCTTCCATCCCATAAATTCTGTTAATCCCTTCTTCAGAAGAGTTTTGTTTTTTAACCTCTGCCCCAAACGGAGTTTCAAGCCTACCCTTGCTTATCCAAAATATGAATCTACATTGCTAAACAAAGGGCCTTCTATTTAAGGTCTCCACCCTTTGGCTGCACAAAACAGAAGGGAAAGCTTTGAAATTTTCAGTTTTCCTTTAGCATGAAAAATTTTATGAAAAATAGCTTCCCCCTACAAGTCTTTCTGAAAACAAAAGGAAAATGGTATGAAAATTCATTTCATATCTGTTTGAAATAAGTTTGCAAGCTTGGTGAAATTCCTCCATACCCAACTCAGTCCCCTACCCATATATATAAACACTAGAAGCCCTGAAATCTAGGTCCACTTAGTATAGGGGCAAATGCTTCATCCACCTTAGTTGACACCGAAGAAATGTCTGTATTATGGCCCAGTGTTACAATGACTGTCCATAAGGATGATGCCTTAGATGTGAATAGCCTTCCATAGTTTATGAATAACTTTTATATAGAAAACAATCTCTAGAGAAATATATGTGTGTGTTAGTCACTCAATTGTGTTTGACTCTTTGCAACCTCGTGGCTCAGATGGTAAAGAATCTGCCTGCAATGCAAGAGACCCAGATTCAATGCCTGGGTGGGAAAATCCCCCGGAGAAGGGGGTGGCAACCCACTCTAGTATTCTTGCCTGGAGAATTTCATGGACAGAGGAGCCTGGCAGGCTACAGTCCATGGGGTTTCAGTTCTACTAAAAATTATTTGTGATCCCTTATATATTTCTCTGGGCTTCCCTAGTAGCTCAGATGATAAAGCATCTTCCTGCAATGCAGGAGACCTGGGTTTGTTCCCTGGGTCAGGAAGATCCCCTGGAGAAGGAAATGGAAACCCACTAAAGTTCAGTTCTCTCAACACTGAATATTATTCTTTACACCCTACCAAACTGTATCTAATCTTTTGTCACCAAGAAAAGATTAGATTAGTATAAGAGTTCTATAGAAATGATGCTTTTGAACAGTGGTGTTGAAGAAGACTCTTGCGAGTTCCTTGGCTGCAAGGAAACAAACCAGTCATTCTAAAGGAAATCAGCCCTGAATATTCAATGGAAGGACAGATACTGAAGTTGAACCTCCATTTGGCCACCTGATGTGAAGAAATGACTCACTGGAAAAGACCCTGTTGCTGAGCAAGACCGAAAGCAGGGGAAGAAGAGGACAACAGAGAATGAGATGGTCTGGTGGCATCATCAACTCAATGGACATGAGTTTGAGCAAGCTCTGATAGTTGGTGATGGACAGGGAGGCCTGGTGTGCTGCGGTCCTTGGGATTGCAGAGTCAGACATGAATGAGTGACTGAACTGAACTGAACTGACTATAGAAAGGATCAAGTGAAAAGAAATATAAACAACTTCAGAAGGAATTCATTCCAAAGTTTAAGCTTTGATGGATAAATGGTTACCTAGAATAGTGCCTAATGCATAGTAGGTGCTCAAGAATTTGTTGAATGAATGAATGAAATGTGTATATCCTTGGCTGCCTGAAATCACTATTTAGTTCTCCAGAATGACTCAAGGGTTTTAGATGGCTACAACGGTGTTATCCAGGATGCTGGGATGTGTGAACACATCTCTCAGCATCCTGGATAAATGAAATTTTCTGGCCCTTATTTTATATATATATATATATATATATATATATATATATACACCAGCTGAGCCACCAAGGAAGCCCTATACATATATATAGAAATTTCTAAATATATATATTTATAAAAATTTATAATAAATTTCTAAGTTTATATATAATTTCTGAATATATATATATTTCTAACTTTCTAATATATATATATAATATAAATTTCTATCTCTATTACTCTCTTCCTTGCCTACATCTTTGGTCTTCAAAGCCACATTAGAAGGTAAAGATTGTCAGTATACAAGAAAATATACACAAAGATATGTCTACCTAGAGGAAGACCCTGAGATTCTGGTAAGAGTTTTTCACAACTTTGTTACCTACTGAATAGAGTACCTGTTGGGTACTTTTTGGTGACATCAGACTTTCTTAAAGGAGCGAGCTTATGTGACAACCTTCTTGGCACTGAAGATGAATGTGGTTGTGCAGAACACAGAGATGATAGAAGGTGAGTAAAGCTCTTGATTTTGATTCACGATATGGGGAAAATTTGCTCAGAGAATGGAACACATTAGAGAACAGACCTCGGAGTCCCAGGCTTGGAAGAGACTTCCCAATGGCTGAGCAAACAGCAGAGTTTTATTTGGCAGAATTTGTTTCACAGAGTAAGAGAAGAGAGAAGGAATTCAAAGAGAAAGAGTGAAATCAGGTTTTAAACTTTTATACAAATACTGTGTCAGGCTTGAAGCACAGTGGAGAGTTTAGAACACTAAACCAAAATAGAAGCAATGTCTTTCTAATGAGAATGCCAGAGTGTTCTTAAGTCATCTGCAAAGCACATTCAAGAGATGAGAGAGGTCTTTTCAAGAAAAGACAGCAATCCCAGAATGGGTTCCTGGTCTATGAGCATGCAAAGCTTAGAAAATATACCAAATATTGAACTTGCATGATTGTGTTGAATTAAAAACTTGTTAAATGATTCAAACATCTTATGACAAGTGAACACGAATCCAAAGAAACAAAATTCCATTAACTCAATGCAATTTTGAATCAGCAGATATTAAACTTCAATTTAAGAATTAAAGATTTTGTAATAGTCTCTAGCAAGAAGATAAGGGCTTTCCTGGGGCTGGATTCAGCCTTCCCCAATGTCCACAGCTGCTGAATAGCTTCCTTTTCCAGGTCTATTCCCCATCTTTCTAAACCCCATCTCACTGCTGAGACTCAACAGGCTCACTCCCAGGTTGACAGTGATGCTGGCAAAGCCACAACTGGTGGTTCGTCTTCTCAACAATGTAAGTAATATCACAAAAACTAATTATGGTAACATTGAAAGAACAAACAAAAAAATGCAAAGCACCCACAATCCCACAACTTTAATATAATATGACTTTCATTTATTTATTTTCTGGCCCTTATTATGTTAATATATACATTTCCATCCTTTCAAAGAATATGTATGTATGATTACATTGTGCTATTTTTCAAGAGTGTAACATCTTTTTCATGTTCCCTAGTTTTCATAATTGCTGTTTTTTCTATATTAAGATGCCTGATTTTCCACTGAAGTATTAATCCTAATTGATTTAACCACTTCCCTACTGTGAAACATTTTGATTCTTTCCAACTGTGTTTATTCATTTGGAAAGCATGAAGTGCCTTTTATGCGGTAAACACTGCACTAAACATTCAGTTCAGTTTAATCGCTCAGTCGTGTCCGACTCTTTGTGACCCCATGAATCGCAGCACGCCAGGCCTCCCTGTTCATCACCATCTCTTGGAGTTCACTCAGACTCACGTCCATCGAGTCCGTATTGCCATCCAGCCATCTCATCCTCTGTCATCTCCTTCTCCTCCTGCCCCCAATCCCTCCCAGCATCAGNCAAGGAGATCCAACCAGTCCATTCTGAAGGAAATCAGCCCTGGAATTTCTTTGGAAGGAATGATGCTAAAGCTGAAACTTCAGTCCTTTGGCCACCTCATAGGAAGAGTTGACTCATTGGAAAAGACTCTGATGCTGGGAGGGATTGGGAGCAGAAGGAGAAGAAGACGAGAAGATGAGATGGAGGAGGAGGATGAGATGGCTGGATGGCATCACAGACTCGATGGACGAGAGTCTGAGTGAACTCCATGGAATTGGTGATGGATAGGGAGGCCTGGCATGCTGCGATTCATGGGGTTGCAAAGAGTCGGACACGACTGAGTGTCTGAACTGAACTGAGAGAGCACCATGAAGATTTTATCAAGATTCCTCTCACCATCCTAGTGAGAACCTGATGGGCTTCATGGAGTTCTAAAAGTTTCCCAGAGAGTACTAGCCACGATATATTTGCCACTTCCAAACTCTTCACACTCTCACCCTAGCCCATGCTCTTAGCCTTTATCAAGTTGTTAATATTTTTACTTGGATCTTCTTACTGTCTTATATTGTAAACAATGATATCTTCTCCAAGTAAGTCAATGCTAGAATCTGGTTTCTTGTTGTAGGTGTCAGTCTCTCATTAGATTTTAGGATGTTTGGGATGTTTGGCTATTGGCTCTAGAGTTAGGATTAGGAAAGATCCTGATTTTCATTTTCTCCATGATGTTCTTTTTGTAAGTATGAGAAAGATGCTCTTTTTAGCTCTCTATGAAAGTGAACTTTCTCAGTCATATCCGACTCTTTGCAACCCCATAGACTGTATCCTCCCCAGGCTCCTCTGTCCATGGGATTTTCCAGCAAGAATACTGGAGTGAGTTTCCATTTTCTTCTGCAGGGAATCTTCCCTACCCAGGGATGGAACTCAGATCTCCCACATTACAGGCAAACTTTTTAGTCTGAGCCACCAGGGAATCCTGTATGTGGAGCTCTCTATATTTCTGAGCAAAAGCCAGATACGATATCCACCGCATTTTACTTTCTATTGAGAAATGTCTAAGGATAGACTCCTAGATTTCAAGCAAGGTTACAATAAATATTATTTTATATATTCTCCTATAGCATCAATACTATGTGAGAATTTTCCTGGATTATAGATCCAGTAGAGAGATTACTAGGTCATAGTTTGTGTGTGTAGTCACTTTGGCCAGTTCTACCACACTGGTGTCCAGAATGGCTACAGAAGTTTATTTACATGCCTGTATGTGTACTAACAGAGAAGGCAATGGCACCCCATTCCAGTATTCTTGCCTAGAAAATCCCATGGATGGAAGGGCTTAGTGGGCTGCAGTCCATGTGGTCACTGAGAGTTGAACACAACTCAGCGACTTCACTTTCGCTTTTCACTTTCATGCATTGGAGAAGGAAATGGCAATCCACTCCAGTGTTCTTGCCTGGAGAATCACAGGGACAGAGGAGCCTGGTGGGCTGCCATCTATGGGGTTGCACAGAGTCAGACACCACTGAAGCAACTTAGCAGCAGCAGCAGCAGCAGCAGCAGCAGCAGTATGAGTGCTAAGTTGCTTCAGTTGTGTCCGACTTTTTATGACCCTATGGACTCTAGCCCACCAGGCTCCTNGATATGACTTAAGCGACTTAGCAGCAGCAGCAGCAGCAGCAGCAGTATGAGTGCTAAGTTGCTTCAGTTGTGTCCGACTTTTTATGACCCTATGGACTCTAGCCCACCAGGCTCCTCTCTGTCCATTCCATTCTTCATGCAAAAATACTGGAGTGGACTCCCATTCCCTGCTCCAGGGGATCTTATTGACCCAGGGATAGAAGCCAGGTCTCCTGCACTGCAGGCAGATTCTTCACCGTCTGAGCCACCAGAAAAGCCCTTTTAGACCCTAAGATTCTGGGAAAATTCTGCCTCTGAATCAGGTGGTGGTGGTGGTGTAGTTGCTAAATCAAGTTTGACTCTTGTGACTCCATTGACTGTAGCCCGCCAGGCTCTTCAATCCACGAAATTTTCCAGACAAGAATACTGGAGTAGGTTGCTATTTCCTACTCCAAAGGATCTCCCCAACCCAGGGATCGAACCTGGGTCTCTTATGTCTCCTGCATTGGCAGGCTGGTTCTTTACCAGTAATGCCACCTGAGAAGCCTGTCTACATCTACGAATAGTAAATAAAGTATATATTTCCCCCATTCTTGCCAATATGTAACATATTATTTCAATTTTCTGAAAATATGAATATAAAGTGGCATATCATGGTTTTAATGTACACTTCTCTGATTGCTGATGATTTTGAGCAAGTTTTCCTATACTTAATCACTGAAGTTTCCTTTTCCTAACAGTCTGTTCTTGTTCTTTGCTTATTTTTAATTTATTTTTCTCATTGTTTTATATGTAGTTCAATTGTTTATTTTAGACACTAGTCCCTGATAAGCTTTAGCAGTTGTAAATAACGTTGATCAGTAGATTGACTGGAATCATTCACTACATAGAAACCCTTAATTTTGATATAGTCAACCCATCAAGTTTTGTCTTGCAACTTTCTTTGGTGCAGGGAGAGGGGAAGCTTATGATGTTTCTTCTTTATACTTAGGCTACAAAACTTATAGGACTTTTTTTGTTTGTTTGTTTTTCACATTTATGCATTGTTTCAAATCTTGTCACCAACATTTAGTTCAGCACACATTAAAACATGTAAATTAATCTTATTTTGAGACCTAGAGGAAAGGCAGTACTTTAGCAATGTCATATAGTATGCCATAAAGAACATAAGACTAGGAGTTGGAAATAAAAATAATTCTTGTCCAGACTTTACTACTTACTAGTTGTGACCTTGAACAACAGATAACCTCATTGAACCTGATAATGTTTGACTGGTAAAGTGAAACTAACATCACAAAATATGCCTTACATTGTTATAAAAATAAAATGAGAACTTACGTTGAAAGTACTTTGAAAAGCATGTATTGCAAAACAAATATAAAATCATGATGCAGTCAGTTTGTATCTTTGAGGTGAAGTTGCTCAGTCGTGTCCGACTCTTAGTTTTATTATATTAGTGAGATTTCTTAAACCAGTGGCCAAAGAACAGTCTCAAGGATATTAATTAACGTTCTCAAAAAAGGGCTTCTATATTCAAATCAGTCAGAGATTATAAATTATAATTAAAAATTAACTTATTTATTGTGGTACTTCTTTGAACCATCAATCCTCTTAATATAAAATAAACTTTGCCAATAGTCATGAAATAGTGTGGCTTTTCCATAGCTATTTTCCTCCTCAACCTTTTGTGTGTGTGTGTGTGTGTGTGTGTGTGGAATATTTATGAAATAGCTGTCAGAAAGTATCTTTAAAAAATACGTATTTGTACAGGGGAAGATTTATGGGAAAAAAAACACTGGGCATTTATACTCTAATTTTGCTACTTAGGGAAAAATATCTCTTTGAGAGTTACTTTCTTAACCCTGGAAAACAGGAATAGTTTCATTGATGTTTTTTGTAAGGTACTATATAAGAAGTGGTACTGCATCCATGATCCTTCACCCATGATCTTGCATAAAACTACTGAACAGAGTTTTTATTATTGTGATATGTGATAATGATATAAGCTATCTGTCATTCTTTTCAATTACTATTAACATCTATATCTTCCTTTCTCTGTGCTCTTATTTATTTATCACTTTCTATATATGATTTTCTAGCACCTAGTAGGATGTCAGTAAGTGATGGTGGTGGTGGTTTATGTGTGCTTTTTAATAGTGTTACTATTATTTCTAAGAGTAACAGTGTATACATTGATCTCTGTCGGTTAGTTTGTATTCATCACATCTCAGCTTTCTTTTCTCATACCTAAGAAAATGAAGTAGAGGTTGGTACTGCTTCTTTGTACCAGGACATCTTTGGTATACTTGCTAATTGTATAACTGAAATCACACATGTGCTAGCTGGAATATTGCCTGCATCATTATTTCAGCTACCACTGAAATGAAAATGCATGGTGACGTTCTTTCTCAAAAACTTTTACGTGGCTATAATGTAGATAAGTACATAAGATGGGAAATTCCTTCATATATGTATCTGCATAAAACTCCTGAATGGAGATTTTATTGTGATATGTGATAATGATACAGGTTTATATGTCATCCTTTTCAATTATTATTAGCATCTATATCTTCCCTTCTATGTGTTCTCATTTATTTATGTATCACTTTCTATATATGATTTATTTCATTACCTCATTTAGATTCTAAATTCACTCTCCATCTCAAAAATCATTTATTTCACTGGATATTGAATCATCACTCTTTTTGAGTATTGTTCTGGAATTTTTCTAAATCTATGAAGCTACTTTCATCAGGGTCCAAACACAATCAATTCTGAAGGGTTAAATAATTTTCAATTTGCCAAACAGTGAAAACCACATCCTTCCAGGTAGTCTTACTGTGATATCTTAAGCTCAATAGATTTAGAAGTGAACCAGAATCCCTTGAACCTGACCTTTGTAAGATTCTTGTGGGGAGAGGGACCCTCAATAGCCATGTCCTGTTACCTTTCAAATGCTCAGATTGCCAATAGCCTTTTCAATTTGTCTGTGACGATGAGACAAGTGGTTAACAGTCTTTGTCATTTCAATTTTCCACACATTTTCTTTTTGCAACAGTCCTTGCCATTGCAATTTTTCACACATTTCCTCTCTCTCTTTCGTTCTCATTCTCACTCTCTCTCTCTCTCTTTCTCCTTGTGTTTGTGGGCTCTATATGAGTGAAAACTACTTTCAGCAGCCAGTTGCCACAGGCCACTCAGCTGTTAGAAAAGCACAGCTTCAGAACTGTCAAACAAACAAAAAAAAAAACTGAAGCAAATCACAAAGGAGCCAGGTGGTTATGATTAGGCTTGGGGATCCCACTCTAGCTATACCAAGTTGCTATGGTTTATCAGGAAAGCTCGAGGTAGGAAGATATTTTGCTTCCAATTTTGCAGGCACTCTCATTGGAACACCATCCATCAAAAGAATGTTTCCTGAAGCTTACTGTGTAAGGGTTGATTATCAATGAACAGTCAAGGCCAACTCAGTCTGCCTGTTCTTTTGAGACTTGTGCAAAGACATATTTACTACCATGATAGAAGATAATTTGTAGCAGATGCTATGAATATACCTATTCTGAGTTTTATTTATCTGTTTATGACCATCCTACAAAATCCAAAACAATATTCTTTCAAGCTCTAGAGAGGCAGTAGGAAGAATAAATCTCATAATTTTACCCCAAAGAATGTTTCTTCAAAGGGAGTCAAAAGTAATAGGTGAAAAGGAAACAATTGAATGATCTTTGTATTTTATGTCACTAAGCTGGAATCAAGATTGCCGGGAGAAATATCAATAACCTCAGATATGCAGATGATACCATCCTTATGGCAGAAACTGAAGAGGAACTAAAGAGCCTCTTGATGAAAGTGAAAGAGGAGAGTGAAAAAGTTGGCTTAAAATTCAACATTCAGAAAAAGAAGACAATGGCATCTGGTTCCATCAATTCATGGGAAATAGATGGGGAAACAGTGGAAATAGTATCAGACTTTATTTTGGGGGGCTCCAAAATCACTGCAGATGGTGACTGCAGCCATGAAATTAAAAGACACTTACTCCTTGGAAGAAAAGTTATGACCAACCTAGACAGCATGTTGAGAAGCAGAGACATTACTTTGCCAACTAAGGTCTGTCTAGTCAAGGCTATGGCTTTTCCAGTGGTCATGTATAGATGTGAGAGTTGGACTGTGAAGAAAGCTGAGTGCCACAGAATTGATGCTTTTGAACTGTGGTGAAAGTGCTTTTGAGCTTTTGGAGAAGACTCTTGAGAGTCCCTTGAACTACAAGGAGATCCAACCAGTCCATTCTGAAGGAGATCAGCCCTGGCATTTCTTTGGAGGGAATGATGCTGAAGCTGAAACCCCAATACTTTGGCCACCTCATAGGAAGAGTTGACTCATTGGAAAAGACTCTGATTATGGGAGGGATTGGGAGCAGGAGGAGAAGGAGACGAGAAGATGAGATAGAGGAGAAGGATGAGATGTCTGGATGGCATCACAGACTCGATGGATGAGAGTCTGAGTGAACTCCGGGGAATTGGTGATGGACAGGGAGGCCTGGCGTGCTGCAATTCATGGGGTCGCAAAGAGTCGGACACCAATGAGCGACTGAACTGAACTGAACTGAATGCTACTGAGAGGGTAACAGGCAGGAAGGCCAGGGGTCTCCAAACGGTGGAAATAGCCTGCAAGTGTCAGACATTTTATGTCTCTTAAGCGGCAGGAGGAAACAAACTAGGGATACTTTCTCCTTCTCTATACAAATTTTAAAAAGAGGTTTCTCTTAAAATTCTGTGTTGCTATAATGACACCTAGTTTCACTTGAAGTTAACCATTGCCTTTTTCTTATGGAAATGTTTATCTTATGCTAATGTACTATGCATTTACCCCAAGCTCTGTCTTCAAGTCGGTTCCGCCTTTTGGGCTCAGAACCTACTTGATNATTTAGAGATATATATATTTTTTCTCCTTTAATGCAATTACTGATTTTCTAAATAGCATCACATCAGTACTATGTTCCCATCAAGAATCTGTGTTCATTAAATGTAATAGCTGAAGGGATGACTACAACCCTGTTAAGGCATGTCATTTCGAAGAAGTTTTTAACCTATGTTGATTTCAGCTTTCTAAATTGTAAAATGGGAGTGTTGGATTATATAGTTTTTGAGAATCTTTCAATTTGAAAATCCTAAGATTATAAAGTTTTGACTCTCCTTTCAGCGGAAGTAAAGAAATTAAGCCCCTAGACCAATTGAGGAGGAGAAAATAAATCATTTTTCAATAATCTCTTGTGTGCTCGTGCTCATGCTCAGTCACTCAGTTTTGTCCGACGGTTGGTGAACCCACAAACTGCAGCACGCCAGGTTTACCCATCCTTCACTGTCTCTCGGAGTTTCTTCAGATCCATGTTCATTGCCTCAGTGATGCCACCCAACCATCTTATCCTCTGTTGTCCCTTTCCCCTCCTGCCCTCAATCTTTCCCAGCATGAGTCTTTTTCAGTGAGTCGGCTCGTCACATCAGATGGCCAAAGTACTGGAGCTTCAGCATCAGTATTTCCAGTGAATATTCAAGATTGATTTCCCTTAGGATTGACTAGTTTGATCTCCTTGCTGTCCTAATTATTCTCTGTAGAGTCAGGACTTGTATGTTATCAACTGCAAGTTTGCAAACCCTAGTTTGGCTAACTCCTTGAAACATCATAATATTCTGAGTTAGTTTCCGCTATTGTCTATTGATAAAATGCCCATACCACTTTACCAAATATATCAGGAAAGGAATCTTCTAAACTTTATTATTTTTTTTTAAATCCCAGGTCAATTTTTATTTTTTTTAATTTAATACTTTATTCTATTTTACAATAATGTATTGGTTTTGCCATACATTGACATGAATCAGCCACAGGTGTACACGATCTACCAATGCCGAAGCCCCCTCTCACCTCCCACCCCACACCATCTCCCCGGATCATCTTGTACACCAGCCCCAAGCCAATTTGTAATTTCAGTCCTTAGTTTTTCTTGTTAAAGATCACGTCTAAGAAAATTTTTGTTTCAAGCAAGTAGATCTTTGTTTTTATCTCTCTCTTCTTCCCTTTAGAATCTTATCACAATCTCAGCACAATCACTTGATGAAATTGTTTTTATATTGAAGGCTTGCAATGCCACCTTGTGGATAAGTGATGGCAGCAGTGGGCTACACAAGAGTACTTTCAACCCATGTGTGATTCATGTTGATGTATGGCAAAACCCACCACAATATTGCAAAGAAATTATCCTCCAATTAAGATAAACTAATTTTTTAAAAGAGTACTTTCATATATTTTCTAGAAAATATGCTCAAATTTGAATCCTTTTAACTGGTCAACAAAAACAAGACCAGGAGCTGACTGTGGCTCTGATCATAAACTCCTTATTACCAAATTCAGACTTAAATTGAAGAAAGTAGGGAAAACCACTAGACCATTCAAGTATGACCTAAATCAAATCCCTTATGATTAATACAGTGGAAGTGAGAAATAGATTCCAGGGCCTAGATCTGATAGAGTGTCTGATGAACTATGGAATGAGGTTCATGGCATTGTACAGGAGACAGGGATCAAGATTATTTCCATGGAAAAGAAATGCAAAAAGCAAAATGGCTGTCTGGGGAGGCCTTACAAATAGCTGTGAAAAAAAGAGAGGCGAAAAGCAAAGGAAAAAAGAAAGATATAAGCATCTGAATGCAGAGTTAAAAAGCTGTCTCTTATACACATCTGCAATTACTGATTTTCTAAATAGCATCACATCAGTACTATGTTCCCATCAAGAATCTGTGTTCATTAAATGTAATAGCTGAAGGGATGACTACAACCCTGTTAAGGCATGTCATTTCGAAGAAGTTTTTAACCTATGTTGATTTCAGCTTTCTAAATTGTAAAATGGGAGTGTTGGATTATATAGTTTTTGAGAATCTTTCAATTTGAAAATCCTAAGATTATAAAGTTTTGACTCTCCTTTCAGCGGAAGTAAAGAAATTAAGCCCCTAGACCAATTGAGGAGGANAGGAAGATATTAAGAGGTGGCAAGAATACACAGAAGAACTGTACAAAAAAGATCTTCATGATCCAGACAATCACAATGGTGTGATCACTTATCTAGAGCCAGACATCCTGGAATGTGAAGTCATGTGGGCCTTAGAAAGCATCACTATGAACAAAACTATTGGAGGTGATGGAATTCCAGTTGAGCTATTTCAAATCCTGAAAGATGATGCTGTGAAAGTGCTTCACTCAATATGTATGCCAGCAAATTTGGAAAACTCAGCAGTGGCCACAGGACTGGAAAAGGTCAGTTTTCATTCCAATCCCAAAGAAAGGCAATACCAAAGAATGCTCCAACTACCGCACAATTGCAGTCATCTCACATGCTAGTAAAGTAATGCTCAAAATTCTCCAAGTCAGGCTTCAGCAATATGTGAACTGTGAAATTCCAGATATTCAAGCTGGTTTTAGAAAAGGCAGAGGAAACAGAGATCAAATTGCTAACATCCGCTGGATCATGGAAAAAGCAAGAGAGTTCCAGAAAAACATCTCTTTTTGCTTGATTGACTATGCCAAAGCCTTTGACTGTGCAGATCACAATAAACTGTGGGAAGTTCTTCAAGAGATGGGAATACCAGACCACCTGACCTACCTCTTGAGAAATCTGTATGCAGGTCAGGAAGCAACAGTTAGAACTGGACATGGAACAACAGATTGGTTGCAAATAGGAAAAGGAGTACGTTAAGGCTGTATATTGTCACCCTGCTTATGTAACTTATATGCAGAGTACATCATGAGAAATGCTGGACTGGAAGAAACACAAGCTGAAATCAAGATTGCTAGGAGAAATATCAATAACCTCAGATATGCAGATGATACCACCCTTATGGCAGAAGGTGAAGAGAAACTAAAAAGCCTCTTGATGAAACTGAAAGAGGAGAGTGAAAAGTTGGCTTAAAGCTCAACATCCAGAAAACGAAGATCATGGCATCTGGTCCCATCACTTCATGGGAAATCTATGGGCAAACAGTGGAAACAGTGTCAGACTTTATTTTTAGGGGGCTCCAAAGTCACTGCAGATGGTGAATGCAGCCATTGAATTAAAAGACGCTTACTCCTTGGAAAAAGAGTTATGATCAACCTAGATAGCATATTCAAAAGCAAAGACATTACTTTGCTGACTAAGGTCCGTGTAGCCAATGTGGTTTCTCCTGTGATCCTGTATGGATGTGAGAGTTGGACTGTGAAGAAGGCTGAATGCCGAAGAATTGATGCTTTTGAGCTGCGGGGTTGGAGAAGACTCTTGAGAGTCCCTTGGACTGCAAGGACTCCAACCAGTCCATTCTGAAGGAGAACAGCCCTGGGCTTTCTTTGGAAGGAATGATGTTAAAGCTGAAACTCCAGTACTTTGGCCATCTCATGCAAAGAGTTGACTCATTGGAAAAATCTCTAATGATGGGAGGGATAGGGATTGGCAGCAGGAGGAGAAGGGGACGACAGAGTATGAGATGGCTGGATGGCATCACTGACTTGATGGACGTGAGTCTGAGTGAACTCCAGGAGTTGGTGATGGATAGGGAGGCCTGGCATGCTACAATTCATGGGATCACAAAGAGTCGGATATGACTGAGTGACTGAACCTAACTGAACTGAACTTGTTAAGTTTTAATTCAAGGTTTTGCTTCCTAGACCAAAAGTCTGTCACAGTCAGTGTTCTGCTTTGTCTTTTTAAGAGAGTAGTTGAAGAATAGACCATTTTTTTTTGCTGCTGATAGCTTATGCTTGGTATTAATTTAAAATGCACATTTTAATGTATGGCAAATGCAATACAGTATTATAAACTAAAATAAAGTAAAATTATAAATAAAATAAAATGCACAGGTCATCCTAATGTTCACATCAAAAATTTTTGCTTTAATGATATATAGAGTGTGATATTTTAAACAGCTGAGTTTCAATGGCAGATATGTGATTGCTTGTTTCTGTTATCCCTATGGATAATTTCTACATATAAAACGTAAAAATTTCTTGCTTTGATCATAGTTAAGTAATATACATATACAATTTTTCATTGTAATAAGTTTTAGAATCAAACTCGAACTCTTGCAGTGGTATCGTCTATTCCATATCCTGAATGATCCTCTCACTTTCTCCTACTGTAAACACCTGAAAATGTTGAATAAAATCAAAACTAAAACAAATGTATTAATGAAAATCTAGACATACTCAGAGATCAAGCAGTAAATGAAAATAGAAACTCAAAGAATATATCTAGGCACTAAAGTTACCTTTTACCTTAAAGACATTTGCTAAAGCTAGGAACTTTGATTTCCATATCTTCTTAGTGTGAGGTACAATGACTAGAGGCTGGAGACAAACTGATCTGTTAATGTTAACAATTTTAATAAGATATCTTTGGCAAACAGGGGCAAATAACAACAACAAAAAAAAACGTTACCCCAGGTAGAGAGGGACAGATGACAATAAAAAGGGGTCCAAAAGTTAAGAATTGGCCTGCCAATGAAGGGGACATAGTTTTGATCCCTGGTTTGGTTTCCACATCGCCTGGGACAACTAAGCCTATGCACCACAATTACTGAAGCCCATGTTCTCCAACAAGAGAAGCAACTGCAATGAGAAGCCTGCTCACTATGACTAGAGAGTAGCCCCCACTTGCTACAACTAGAGAAAGCCTGCACACAAGCAACAAAGACCCAGCACACCCAAATAAATAGTTTATTTATTTATTTATTTTGGATTTTAAAACTCAGTCTGTATCATACCACTAGGAAAAAACTGACTATGTAGGTATATGAAGACTGACTGTAGCACTTACTTGCAAATTTTCTATAAATATAGATATTCTAAAGTAAAACATTTGTTTACAGAAAGTTTTATGCATTGCATTGTAATAAATATAATGAATATGAAAATAAGTGGATGTATAGACTGATCTAAATAAATAATCTATAATAGAGCATGGAAAAATAAAAGGTAGAAAATTATAAGCAGTATTTTAAAAGACATGGTGGACAGTGTGAGAAGCTATAAATTTAGGCTATTGGAAATTTAAAGGAAACTATGGTAATAATGAAGAATATTTGTTTGCATAAAAAATGTTATTGAGAGCTTATGAAAAGTAGCAGTTTACTGATTCAAAAAGCCAAGTGTATTCTAAGCAGGTTAAATAAAAAAGATCTGTATCTACATGAAAGTGAAAGTTAAAGTGAAAGTAAAAGTACTAGTTACTCTCTGTCTGACTTTTTGTAATCCCATGAACTGTATCCCACCAGTCTCCTCTGTCCTTGAAATTCTCCAGGCAAGAATACTGGAGTAAGCTTCTCCAGGGGATCTTCCCAACCCAGGGATCAAACTGGGGTTCTCCTGAATTGTAGGCAGATTCCTGTAGGCAGGAAAGTATATCAAGAGTTAAGGTATAGAAAATGGACAGTTGTTAATCAAGTAATATAGTTAATTAGTTATGCAAGATGAAGAAAATATAGATATCTGCTGTACAACATCTTGCCTATAGATAACAATTCTTTATTGTACACTTAAAAATCTGTTAAGTGACTAAATTTCATCTTAAGTGCTCTTACCAGAAAAAAGTAAATGCAAAGATACAAGCTGTTACTGGATCTAGGGTAGTGAGGACCTGGGAAAAGATGCAATCTATAGACTCAGAGGCAACCCAGGGGCCTAGGGTATAACCCAGGTAAGGTCGTGGCAGCCATTGTTGGCACTTACCCAAGTAGCACTCAAGAAGCAGCCCAGACTTCTGACAGCAGCAGAGTGAATTTCTGAGACAGCTTTGCTGTCTATTCTGGACTGATATAGGCCAAGCAAAGGGTTTGGCCTTGCCCACTCCACACTGAAGCTATCACTAGATCTGGAGCATCTACAGCAAGGGGAAAGACAGGACCTTATGCAGTGTCTGAGGGGAGCTGTGGAGGCTTACAGAGGCAGAGTATCAGACCTCTGTAAGCACATTACACCCACTTGCTTCAGCACTCCCCTCTTTTGGGGTAAAGGTTCCAGTGTGAGGAGAGAAAGAGTCACACACTTTAAAAGAACAAAACCAGCTTGAGCCTGAACCTCAGGGCTCCTGTTTCAGTCTCCTGGGGACAGGCTCTGATTCTGACAGGATGGTAATGGCCATTGAGCAAAGGGGAAATCATGTCCCACAACCTAAGGCTCTCACTTCTCTATCAGCAGCCACACACCCTACTAAGTTGATAGCTTCTACCATACCCTGAGGGAAAGATGTAGCTGGTATTCACATAACATCCAACCTTCCCACCTAAGACATTGGACACATGTAGTCAGCTTGTGAATGCTCCTACATAAGAACACCCCTTCAAGGTCATGAGAGATAACTATTTTACTTAAATTTTAGAGGCAGAGAAAGGCAAGTAAAGTGAAAATGTAGATGAACCACTTTCGATTTAAAAAGCAAGAGAAAAAAACTCTGGAAAAAAAATTATAAATAAACAATTTTTTAAAGAATTCAAAACATAGGCATAAAAATAGCTTATTAGTGAAGAAAATTGATTTAAACACAGATCATTTTAATAAGGAACTAGAAAAAAAAACAATCAAAAATAGATAATTGAATATATGAGATAAAAGCCCTCTAGAAGCAATGATCCACTCAATGAACATGAGTTTGAGCAAATTCTGGGAGATAGTGAAGGACAGAGAAGCCTGACATGCTGTAGTCCATGGTGTTCCAAAGAGTCGGACATGACTGAGCAACTGAACAACAATAGGAGCAATAAACAGAAAACTAATTGACACGAAAGAACACATAAGTGATCTGAAAGAATAATAGGAATCTCCTAGTCACATTATCAGGTAGAAAGACAAATGGAACAAACAAGCAAACAAATGAAAGTAATGCGTGAGATCTCTGAGATAACATCAGATACAGCAACATTCACATGATAGTGCTCCAGAGGATAAAAGAGAGAAAAAATTATCAAAAATGAACTTGAAGAAATAGCTGGAAAATTCCCAAATCTAAAGGAGACAGATATCGATATACAGAAAGCAAGGACAGTACCAAGCATAATTAATTCAAACACACTTTCAACAAGATATATCATAATTAAAATGGGAATAATTAAATATAAGAAAATATTTTAAAGGCATTGAGAGAAAGAGTCATATACAAAAGAATCCCATAGGCTATCAGCCAATTTCTTTTCAGAAAATTTGCAATCCACAAGGNAAATGGGAATAATTAAATATAAGAAAATATTTTAAAGGCATTGAGAGAAAGAGTCATATACAAAAGAATCCCATAGGCTATCAGCCAATTTCTTTTCAGAAAATTTGCAATCCACAAGGGAGACACACAGTACAAAATGCTGAAAGAAAAAAAAAAAAAATCACTGTAAACTAGGATACTTTACCAGCAATGTATCATTTAGAATGGAAGGAGAGATAAATTAATTCACTGACAGGCAAAAACTAAATTAATTCAGTGATATAAAATATATCTTAAAATAAATGTTGAAGTATTTTCACTAAATGGAAAAGAGGTAAAAATAATTTAGAAAGAGAAAATCCCAATAGGTAAGCCAAACATATAGCAGGGTTGAAGATCACTTTCATAAGCTAATATGTAGATTAAAAGACAAAAATTATAAAAGTAACTATAGTTATGATAAACAATGAAGACGCAAGTATGAACATGTAAAATGTAATATCAAAAGAAAAAACTGTGGACTGGAGTAGTAAAATGTAGATATTTTAGAATGTGTTTTAACTTAAATGACTATCAGTTTAAATCAAATAAATATAACTCAGTTCAGTCACTCAGTCGTGTCTGACTGTTTGCGACCCCATGAATCACAGCACGCCAGGCCTCCCTGTCTATCACCAACTCCAGGAGCTCACTCAGACTGATTGAGTCAGTGATGCCATCCAGCCACCTCATCCTCTGTCATCCCCTTCTCTTCCTGCCCCCAATCCCTCTCAGCATCAGAGTCTTTTCCAATGAGTCTGGAGTTATTTCTCCACTGATTTCCAGTAGCATATTGGGCACCTACTGACCTGGGGAGTTCCTCTTTTAGTGTCCTATCATTTTGCCTTTCATATTGTTCATGGGGTTCTCAAGGCAGGAATACTGAAGTGGTTTGCCATTCCCTTCTCCACTGGACCACATTGTGTCAGACCTCTCCACCATGCCTGCCCGTCTTGGGTTGCCCCGCAGGCATGGCTTAGTTTCGTTGAGTTAGACAAGGCTGTGGTCCTAGTGTGATTAGATTGACTAGTTTTCTGTGATTATGGTTTCAGTGTGTCTGCCCTCTTGCAACACCTACGGTCAGCATATATGAATCCCATGGAAACCACACATCAAAAACCTAGAATAGATACACAAAAAGTAAAAATAAATGAAACTAAACTTACTAAAAAAATAAAATAAAATAAATCAAAATGGGAGAAACACAAGGAAGAATAAATGGATATAGAAGACCCACAAAAAGCAACTGGAAAACAAGCAATAAAATAACAATAAGTACATACCTATCAGTTTAAATGTCAATACACTAAGCAAAGGAATAGAGTGCCCAACTGGATTACAAAATAAGACCCTTTAATATGCTGCCTATAAGAGACTCACTTCAGGGCTAAAGACAGAAACAGATTGAAAGTGAGGGGATGAAAAAAGATATTTCACACAAAGAGAAATGACAAAAAACCAAAGTAGCAAAATTCACACTCGATAAAATAGACTTTTAAACAAAGGTTATAACAAAAAAGCAAAAACGAGCATTATATAGTCATAAAGGGATCAACAAAAGAAGAGGACATTATATGTTTTAACATATACACACCCACCACGTAAATATAAAAAGGAAATACTCAGAGACATAAAGAGATAAATTGATAATAATGTATTAATAGTAGGGGACTTTAACACTACACTGGCATCAATGAGCATAACATTCAGACAATCAGTAAGGGGGCAGTGCTCTTAAATGAAACAATAGGTCAGTGGGACTTAATTTGTATCTACATAACATTATATTCAAAACATACAATCTGCCAAGCTTGAATCAAGAAGAAACAAACTGAACAGACCAATCACTAGAAAAAAAATTGAACTTGTGATAAAAGTTCCTAGGAAACAAAAGTCCAGGACTAGACAACTTCACAATGGGATTCCACTAAACATATAAAGAAGAACTAATACCTACTCTCAAACTATTGAAAAAAATTGAAGAGNACCAATCACTAGAAAAAAAATTGAACTTGTGATAAAAGTTCCTAGGAAACAAAAGTCCAGGACTAGACAACTTCACAATGGGATTCCACTAAACATATAAAGAAGAACTAATACCTACTCTCAAACTATTGAAAAAAATTGAAGAGAATAGGACACTTTCAAATTCATTCTATGATGCCACAGTTACCCTGATACCAGAACTAGACAAAACACTACAAAAAAGTACAGGCCAATATATTTGATGAATATAGCTGTAAAAATTCTCAAAAAATGTTAGCAAGCTGAATACAATGATGTATAAAAAGGATCATACACCATGATTAAGTTGGATTTATTACAGGGTCAGAAGGGTATTTCAGTACTCACCAATTAATATTATATACCACCTTAGCAAAAGAAAAAATTAAAAATCACATGACCATCTCAACAGAAGCAGAAAAAGCATTTGACAAAATTCAACATCCATTCATGGTAAACACTCTCATCAATGTGTGTATAGAGGGAATATATCTCAACATAATAAAGGTCACTTATAATAAACTTGTAGCAAATATCATGTTCAAAGATGGAAATCTGAAAACCTTCCCTCTACTTTCAGGAACAAGACAAGAATGACCACTCTTGCCACTTCTATTTAACATATTATTGTTAGTCCTAGACACAGTAATCAGAAAAGAAAAAAGAAACAAAACACATACATTTTGGAACAGAAGTAAAATTTTCACTATTTGCAGATGAAATGATACTTCATATAGAGAACACTGAAGTATACAACGAAAAAACTTATAACTAATAAGTGAATTCAGAAAGACTGTAGGATAAAAATACTAATATATAGAAATCTGTTGTATCTATGCACTAAAATTGAAATATCAGAAAAAAAACATTTAAAATTGCATCAAAAAGAATAAAATACCTAGGAATAAACTTAACCAAGGAGGTAAAAGACCTACACTCTGAAAACTATAAAACTCTGATGAAATTGAAAATGAGAGAAAGAAATGGAAAGACACAGAGTGCTCTTGGGTCAGAAGAATTAACATTGCTAAGATGGCCATACTTTACAAAAATGTACAGATTTAATGCAATCTTTATCAAAATATTCATGACAATTAAAATATAAATTTATTTATTTTAATTGGAGGTTAATTACTTTACAATATTGTATTGGTTTTNAGCCATATGAGTGGAGCAACATAAATATATGTAACATATATATTTGTATGATATGTGTACTACACACACACACACACATACTTAATTTGTATACATTACCAATTCAGTTTGACAGGCTATCTTGCACCATTATTCAATGATGGATTTATACATTAATCATGTTACTTGAGAGACTAAGATCTTAGCTCAAAAAGAAAGAGAGATTAAGTTTATCTTTCCTGCATTTGATCCCTGTTTTGCAAATATGTTCATATCAAGAATCACTTATAATTTTATTCTCAATGTCATACCTTGCACACAGGTGCTGAAAAAAGTTTATTAACTAGATAACATTAAAGAGAATCAATGCAAACTTCATCAATTCTTAATGTACCTGTAATAAGAACAAACACAATTCAAATGTGTAAATTATGAATGAAAGAATGAAAATGCCTCATCATTCAGTTTATTCCCCAAAAGATCAAACTCTTTAATGGCAAATATATGGGGAAATAATGGCACTCTTTATTTTGGGGGGCTTCAAAATCACTGTAGATGGTGCCTGCAGCCATGAAATTAAAAGACACTTACTCCTTGGAAGAAAAGTTATGACCAACCTAGAGAGCATGTTAAAAAGCAAAGACATTACTTTGCCAAAAAAGGTCCATCTAGTAAAAACTATGGCTTTTCCAGTAGTCATGTATGGATGTGAGAATTGGACTATAAAGAAAGCTGAGTGCTGAGGAATTGATGCTTTTGAACTGTGGTGTTGGAGAAGACTCTTGAGAGTCCCTTGAACTTCAAAGAGATAAAACCAGTCAATCCTAAAGGAAGTCAGTCCTGAGTGTTCATTGGAAGGACTGATGTTGAAGCTGAAACTCCAATACTTCGGCCACCTCATGCAAAGAGCTGACTCATTGGAAAAGACCCTGATGCTGGGAAAGACTGAAGGCAGGAGAAGGGGACGACAGGGAATAAAATGCTTGGATGGCATCACCGACTCAACGGACATGAGTCTGGGTGAACTCTGGGAGCTGGTGATAGACAGGGAGGCCTGGTGTGCTGGATTCCATTGGGTTGCAAAGAGCTGGACATGACTGACTGACTGAACTGAACTGATCTGAATACCAGCATGGGAAGGACAGAAAAGTTATTATCTCTCTCAGAGTGATCAACACCTTGGAATCATCTGCATATTCTAGTTTTTGACCTTCATATACAATTAGGTGATAAAGGTGAAAGTTTTATTTTTTTTGTACACTCTATCATACCATCCTTTCCTTGTTATACCACCACCATTCATTCTTCAACATAAGTTCTACATACTCAGTAATATGCAATAATTTTTAGAAATTCCTGACAGAGTAACAGGAAGAGTTATGATCAAATGGATTTCTTTTTTGTTGTTGTTGTTCATGGAAAATCTCTTTTAAGTTCTCTGGGATAATTGGCAGCTTCACAATCCTGCCTGAGGCCAGCTGGAATGAATGTTATGATAATGAAGGGTCATCACACGGGAATTTGTAAATAAGGAAAATTTTGATTTAATGGAAAAAATAATCCAGAAAATTTATCTTTTAATATGTTTAATTAACAATTTTGTGTTCATTTCATGTGTACAATTACAACATAGCAATTCAGTATTTGCATAGATTATATGACATTTAAACTTATTATAAAATAATGACCACAGTGTCCTATGCTGTATGATATGACTTTATAACTTATTTACTAGTCTTGGTGTATATGTTTTATTATGCTTTATTTTTAATTGATTGATGATTGCTTTACGATATTAGTTTGATGCCTGCCATATATCAACATGAGTTAGTCATAGGTGTACATATGTCCTCTCTCTCTTGAACCTCCCTCCCACCTCCCACATAGAGCCCTGGTTTGAGTTTCTTGAGTCATGCAGCAAACTTTCATTGGCTATCTATTTTACACATGTTAGTGTATGTTTCCGTGCTACTCTCCCCATTCATCTCTCCATCCTCTCCCCTGCCCTTGTCCATAAGTCTGTTCTCTGTGTTTGCATCTTCATCACTGCCCTATGAATAGGTTCATCAGTAGCATCTTTCTAGATTCTATATAGATGTGTTAATATACGGTATTTGTTTTTTCTTTCTGACTTACTTCACTCTGTGTAATAGGTTCTAGTGATGCTAGTGGGTGCTAGTAAAGCCACTCAGTCATGTCCAACTCTTCGTGACCACATGAAGTGAAGCCTACCAGACCCGTCCATCCCTGGGATTTTCCAGGCAAGAATACTGGAGTGGGTTGCCATTTACTTCTCTAGGACATCTTCCTGACCCAGGGATTGAACCCAGGTCTCCCTCATTGTAGGCAGATGCTTTACCATCTGAGCCACCAGGGAAGTCATAATAGGTTCTAGGTTCATCCAACTCATTAAGACTGACTCAAATGCATTCCTTTTTATGGCTGATTAGTATTCCATTGTATGTATGTACCACAGTTTCTTTATACATGAATCTCCCAATGGACATCTAGGTTGCTTCCATGTTCTAGCTACTGTAAATAGTGTTGCAATGAACACTGGGAGTACAGATGTGTTTTTCAGTTTTGGTTTCCTCAGAGTATATGCCTAGAAGTGGTATTACTGGGTCATATGGTGGTTTTATTCCTAGTTTTTTAAGGAGTCTCCATACTGTCTTTTATAGTGGCTGTATCAATTTACCTTCCCATCAGCAGTATAGGAGGGTTCCCTTTTCTCCACACACTCTCCAGCATTTGTTGTTTGTAAATTTTTTGTTGATGGACATTCTGACTGGAGTGAGGTGATATCTCATAGTTATGATTTGCATTTCTCTAATAATGAGCAATATTGAGTATCTCTTTATGAGTTTATCAACCATCTGTATGTCTTCTTTGGAGAAATGTCTGTTAAGTTCTTTTGCCCACTTTTTGATTGGGTTGTTTTTCTCATATTGAGTTGTATGAGCTGTTTGTATATTTTGGAAATTAATCCTTTGTCAGTTGTTTCATTTGCTATTATTTTTTTTCCCATTCTGAGGGTTGTCTCTTTATCTTGTTTATTGCTTGCTTTACTATGCAAAAGGTTTCAAGTTTCAATAGGTCCCACTTGTTTGTTTTTATTTCTATTATTCCAGGAGTTGGGTCATAAAGGATCTTGTTATGATTTATGTCATATAGTGTTCAGCTTATCCTTTTCTCTAAGAGTTTCTGGCCTTACATTCCATTTAAATCCATTAAATCCATTTAATCCATGGTCTTCAATCCATTTTAAGTGGATCTTTGTGGATGGCATTAGGGAGTGTTGTAATTTCATTCTTTTACACATAATTGTCTAGTTCTTCCAGCATCACTTATTGAAGAGACAGTTTTTTTCCCATTATATATTCTTGTTTCCTTTGTTAAAGATAAGGTGCCCATAGGTGTGTGGGTTTATCTCTGGGCTTTCTATCTTGTTCCCTTGGCCTATAATTCTATTTATGTCAGTTCCATACTGTCTTGATGACTGTAAATCTGTAGTATTTCTGAAATCAGGAATCAACTTGATTCTTCCAGCTCCATTATTCTTTCTCAAGATTGTTTTGGCTATTTGGGGTCGTTTGTGTTTTCATACAAATTGTGAAAATTTTATTGTAGTTTTGTGAAAAATGCCATTGATATTTTGATAGAGATTGCACTGAATATGTAGATTACATTTGGCCGTATAGTCATTTTCACAATATTGGTTATTCCATCCAAGAGCATGGAATATCCCTCCATCTGTTTATGTCATCTTTGATTTCTTTCATCTGTATACTGTAGTTTTCTGTATACAGCTTTTTATTTCCTTAGGTAGATTTATTCCTAGGTACTTTATTCTTTTTGTTGCAATGCTAAATGGGATTGAGTCCTTAATTTCTCTTTCTGACTTTTCACTGTTAGTATATAGGAATGCAAGTGACTACTGTGTATTGATTTTGTATCTTGTGACTTTACTAAATTCACTGATTAGCTCTAGTAATTTTCTGGTGGTGTATTTAGGGTTTTCTACGTACAGTATCATGTCATCTGCAAATATTGTGAGAGTTTTACTTCTTCTCTTCCAATCTGGATTCTTTTACTTCTATTTCTTCTCTGATTGCCATAGCTAGGACTTCTGAAACTATGTTGAATGATAGTGGTGAGAGTGGGCACACTTGTCTTATTCCTGATCTTAAGGGGAATACTTTCAGTTTCTCACCATCGAGAATAATGGTTGCTGTGGGATTCTTGTATATGTGCTGTATTATGTTAAGGTAGATTCCTTCTAAGACCATTTTTTGAAGAATTTTTACCACAAATGGGCAATGAAATTTGTCAAAAGCTTTTTCTGCATCTATTGAGATTGAAGTGAAGTGAAAGTTGCTTAATCGTATCTGACTCTTTGCAACCCCATGGACTATATAGTCCATGGAATTCTCCAGGCCAGAATACTGGAGTGTATAGCCATTCCCTTCTCCAAAGGATCTTCCTGACCCAGGAATCGAACCAGGGTCTCCTGAATTGCACATGGATTTTTTTTTTACCAGCTGAGCCACTAGGGAANTAGTCCATGGAATTCTCCAGGCCAGAATACTGGAGTGTATAGCCATTCCCTTCTCCAAAGGATCTTCCTGACCCAGGAATCGAACCAGGGTCTCCTGAATTGCACATGGATTTTTTTTTTACCAGCTGAGCCACTAGGGAAACTCCTATTGAAATTATCACGTTTTTTTATCTTTCATTTTGTTAATATGATGCAACACATTGATTGATTTGCATATATGAGAGAATGCTTGCATCCCTGGGATAAACCCAGGTTAATCATGGTATATGATCTTTTTAATATGTTGTTGTATTTTGTTAGCTAGAATTTTATTGAGGATGTTTTATCTTTGTCCATCAGTATCATATTGGCCTGGAATTTTTTTCTTTCTTTCTTTCTTTTTTTTTTGCAGTGTCTTTGTCTGGCTTCGGTAGCAGGGGGATTGTGGCCTCGTAGAATGACTTAGGAAATGTTCCATCCTCTGAAAATGTTTGAAAGAGTTTCAGAAGGAAAGGCGTTAGCTTTTCTCTAAGTGTTTGATAGAATTAATCTGTGAAGTCATCTGTCCCTGGAATTTTGTCTTATGGGAGGCTTTTGATCACACTTTTGATTTCAGTGCTTGTAATTAGCTTGTTTAAAACTTCTGTTTCTCCTTCATTTAGCCTTGGAAGTTTGAACTTTTCTAGCAATCTGTACATTTCCTATAGATTGTCCATTCTATTAGCATATAGTTACTCATAATAGTCTCTTATGATCTTTGTATTTATGCATTGTCTATTGAAACCTCCGGAGAAGGGCATGGCACCCCACTCCAGTACTCTTGCCTGGAAAATCCCATGGATGGAGGAGCCTGGAAGGCTGCAGTCCCTGGGGTCACTGAGGATCGGGCACGACTGAGCGACTTCACTTTCAATTTTCACTTTCCTGCATTGGAGAAGGAAATGGCAACCCGCTCCAGTGTTCTGCCTGGAGAATCCCAGGGACAGGGGAGCCTGGTGGGCTGCTGTCTCTGGGGTCGCACAGAGTCGGACACGACTGAAGTGACTTAGCAGCAGCAGCAGTATTGTAACCTCTCCTTTTACATTCCTAAATTTGATTTGATTTTTCTCCCTTTTTTCTTTGTAAATATGTTTTTTATTTTATTGTTTTTTAAATACTTTATTCTACTTTACAATACTGTATTGGTTTTGCCATACATTGACATGAATCAGCCACAGGTGTACACACTCTCCCAATGCCGAAGCCCCCTCCCACCTCCCACCCCACACCATCTCCCCGGATCATCCCGTACACCAGCCCCAAGCATCCTGTATCCTCTATTGAACATAGATGGCACTTCGTTTCTTATATGATAGTATACATGTTTCAGGGCCATTCTCCCAAATCATCCCACCCTCTCCCTTTCCCTCAGAGGCCAAAATTCCATTCTATACCTCTATGTCTCTTTTGTTGTCTCACATACAGGGTCATCATTACTATCTTTCTAAATTCCATATATATGTGTCAGTATACTGTATTGGTGTTTTTCTTTCTGGCTTACTTCACTCTGTATAATCAGCTCCAGTTTCATCCATCTCATTAGAACTGAGCCAAATTTATTTTTTTAAGCGCTGAGTAATACTCCATTGTGTATATGTACCACTGCTTTCTTATCCATTCATCTGCTGATGGACATCTAGGTTGTTTCCATGTCCTGGCAATTATAAACAATGCTGCAATGAACATTGGGGTACATGTGTCTCTTTCAATTCTGGCTTCCTCCATGTGTATGCCCAGCAGTGGGACTGCTGGGTCATAAGGCAGCTCTATTTGCAATTTTTTAAGGAATCTCCACTCTGTTTTCCATAATGGCTGTACTAGTTTGTGCAGCTCAACTCCAGAAAAATAAACGATCCAATCAAAAAATGCGCCAAAGAACTAAATAGGCATTTCTCCAAAAAAGACATACGGATGGCTAACAAACACATGAAAAGATGCTCAACATCATTTATTATGAGAGAAATGCAAATCAAGACCACAATGAGGTACCATTTCACACCAGTCAGAATGACTGCTATCCAAAAGTCTACAAGCAATAAATGCTGGAGAGGATGTGAAGAAAAGGGAATCCCTTTTTTCTTGATGAGTAAGGCTTAATTTAGTTTATCTTTTGAAAGAACTAGTTTTAAATTTTTATTAATCTTAACTATGGTTTCCTTTATTTCTTTTTATTTCAGCTCTGAAATCTCCCCTTCTACTAACTTTGTTTTTTTTGTTGTTGTTGTTGTTGTTGATGATGATGTTGTTATTGCTCTTCTTATTTTAGCTGTTTTAGAGATAGACTTAAGTCTTCAACTCAATGTTTTTCTTATTCTTTGAGGTACGATTGTACTGCTATAAACTTCCCTGTTGGAATTGCTTTTGCTGTTTCCCATAGATTTTGGGTAATCATAGTTTTGTTATTATTTGTCTAGGCATCTTTTGATTTCCCTTCTTATTTTTTAAGTATCTTGTTCATTACTTAGAAACATATTGTTTAATCTCCACATGTTTGTGTTTTGCTTACAGTTTTTTTCCCCTTTTAATTGATTAGTCTCATAGTGTTGTGTTCAGAAGAGATGCCTGATATGATTTCAATTTTCTCAAATTTACTGAGACTTGATTTGTTATCCAAGATGTGGTCTATCCTAAAGATTGCATGTGGACTTGAGAAGAAAGTGTAGTCTTCTGCGTTTGGATGGAAAGCCTGAAGATATAAATTAGGTACATTTGGTATAATAATTCATTTAAAGTTTGTGTTCCCTTATTAGTTATTTGTTTTGATGATCTGACCCTTGGAGTACTGCATTTGATCTTATCCAAAAGGCTGAGAAGCAAACAACTATGGATAGAGGTTCATAAAATTATAGAGGAGGCAGTAAAGGCAAGATGGTTATCTGAGGAGGCCTTGTAAATAGCTGAGGAAAGAAGTGAATCAAAAGGCAAAGGAGAAAAGGAAAGAGATATCCATATGAATGCACATTTCCAGAGAATAGCAGGAGAGATAATAAAGCCTTTTTATGTGAACAATTCAAGGAAATACAGGGGAAAAAAAAAGAATGGGATAGACTAAATATCTCTTCAAAAAGTAGAGATTCCAAGGGAATATTTCATGCAAAGATGGGCACAATAAAGGATAGAAATGGTATGGAATGAACAAAAACAGAAGCTATTAAGAAGAGGTGGCAAGAATACACAGAAGAGCTATACAAAAAGATCTTAATGACCCAAATAACTATGATGATGTGATCACTCACCTAGAGCAAAACATCCTTAACTGTGAAGTCAAGTGAGTCTTAGGAAGCATCATTAACAGCAAAGGTAGTTTAGGTGGTGGAATTCCAGCTGAAATATTTCAAACCCTAAAAGATGATGTTTTTAAAGTGCTGCAGTCAGTAAACCTGAAAATTTGGAAAACTTAGCACTGGCCATGGGACTTCAAAAGGTAAGCTTTCATTGCAATTCAAAATAAGGGCAATGTCAAAGAATGTTCAAACTACCACACAATTGCACTCACTTCACATGCTAGCAAAATAATGTTCTAAATCTTTCAAGCTAGGCTTCAACAATATGTGCACTGAGAACATCCAGATATACAAGTTGGATTTAGAAAATTCAAATAACCAGAGATCAAATTGGCAACATCCGTTGGACCATAGAAAAAGCTAGAGAATTCCAGAAAAAAACATCTACTTCTGCCCCATTGACTATGCTAAAGCCTTTAACTGTGTAGATTACAACTGTGGAAAATTCTTCAAGAGATGGGGATACCAGACCACTTTACCTATTTCCTGAAAAACCTGTATGCAGGTCAAGAAACAACCATTAGAATTGGACATGAAACAACAGAATAGTTCAAAATTGGGGAAAGAGTGTGTCAAAGCTGTATATTGTCACCCTGCTAATTTAACTTATATGCAAAGTAGATCTTGCAAAATGCTGGGCTGGATGAAATACAAGTAGAATCAAGATCGTTAAGAGAAATATCAATAATCTCAAATATGCCTATGACACCACCTTTATGGCAGAAAGTGAAGAGGAACTAAAAGGCCTCTTGATGGAGGTAAATGAGTAGAGTGAGAAAGCTGGCTTAAAACTCAACATTCAAAATGCTAAAATCATGGCATCTGATCCTATCACTTTCTGGCAAATAGATGGGTAAACAGTCGAAACAGTGACAGACTTTATTTTTCCTTGCTCCATAATCATTTCAGATAGTGACTGTAGCCATAAAATTAAAAGATTTTTATTCCTTGGAATAAAAGCTATGACAAACCCAAACAGCATATTAAAAAGCACAGACATTACTTTGCCTACAATAGTCCATATAGTCAAAGTTATCATTTTTCCAGTAGTCATGTATGGGTATGACAGCTGGAGAATAAAAAAAAAGCTGAGTGCTGGAGAATTGCTGCCTTTGAACTGTGTTGCTGGAGAAGACACTTGAGAGTCCCTTGGACAGCAAAGAGATGAAACTAGTCAATCTTAAATGAAATCAACCCTCAATATTATTCATGGAAAGACTGATGCTGAAACTGAACCTCCAATACTTTGGCCACCTGATGTGAACAGCCAACTCATATGAAAAGAGATGAAATGCTGTTAAATATTGAAGACAGGAGAAGAAGGGGATTACAGAGGATAAGAATGTTAGATGTAATCACCACTTCAATGGACACCAGTTTGAGCAAACTCTGGGAGATGGTCAAGGACAGGGAAGACGGTGTGCTGCAGTCCAAGGGTCTCAAAGAGTCGGATATGACTTAGCCACTGAACAAAAACAACCCTTGTTGTAAATGGGGTGTTAAAGTCTCCTACTATTATTGTGTTACTGTCAGTTTCCTCTTTTATATTTGTTAGTGCTTGACTTATGTATTGAGGTGTTCCTATGTTGGGTGCATATATAGTTACAATTATTATATCTTCTTGAACTGATCCCGTGATCATTGTGTAGAGTCTTTTTTTTTTTTTTAATCTCTTGTAATATTCTTTATTTTAAAGTCTATTTTGTCTGAAATGAGAATTGCCTCTCCGGCTTTTTTTTTTTAAATTTCCCTTTGCATGAAATATATTTTCCTATCCTTTTACTTTCAGTCTGTATATATCTCTAGGTTTGAAGTGAGTCTCTTGTAGACAACATGTATATGTGGTTTTTTTTTGTTGTTGTTGTTGTTGTTGTTGTTGTTGTTTTGTAGCCATTCAACCAACCTGTGTCTTCACCGGAGAATTTATTCCATTTAATTGCATTTAAACTAGTTATTGACATGCATGTTTCTGTTGACATTTTATTAATTATTTTTGGTATATATTTGTAGGTCTTTTCTTTCACTTGTGTTTACTGGCTATATAAGTCTCTTTAATATTTGCTGTAAAGCTGATTTTGTGGTACTAAATTCTCTTAACTTTTGCTTGTCTGTAAAGCTTTTTATGTGTCCATCAGTTTTGAATGAGATCCTTGCTGGGGAGAGTAATCTTGGTTGTAGATTTTTCACTTTCAGTACTTTAAATTTATCCTGTCATTCCCTTCTGGCCTGCAGAGTTTCTGCTGAAAGATAAGCTGTTAATTGTATGGGGCCTCCCTTGTTTGTACTTGTTGCTTTTCCATTCCTTCCTTTTTTTAATATTCTTTATTTGAGTTTGATTTCTGTTAGCTTGATAAGATGTGTCTTGATGTATTTCACCTTGGGTTTATCCTGTATGGAACTCTCTCTTCTTCTTGGACTTGATTGACTATTTCCTTTTTCATGTCTCTTCAAAGATTTTCTCACATTTTTCTTTTTCTATTCTTCCTCTGGGGACCCCTATAATTCAAACATTCTCCCAGAGGTTTCTGAGGCTATTCTCAATTATTTTCATTATCTTTACCTTTATTCTGCTCTTCAGTCGTTATTTCCACCATTCTTCTTCCAACTCACTTATTCATTCTTCTGCCTCATTTATTCTACTATTGGTTCCTTCTAGACTATTTTTAATTTCAGTAATCATATTATTCATCTTTGCTTATTTTTATTTTATTTAGGTCTTTGTTAACTGTGTTAATTGCATCTTCACAATTCTATTTTTGAGGCTTCGGTATATCTTTACTATATTACTTTGACTTCTGTTTCAGGTAGCTTTACTATTTCTCTTCATTTATTTGGTCTTGTAAATTTTTACCTTGTTCTTTCATTTGTGCTGTATTTCTTTCTTTTTTCATGTTCTCCCCTAACTTACTCCATTTGAGATCTCCTTCTCCCAGATTTAAGGTCACATTCCTTTCTTCTTTTTGACTTCTGCCCTCGGTGGATAATGTTGGTTCAGTGGTTTCTGTTGACTTATATTAGGCGTTACTTGTGCCCACGTTCTAGTGGAAGGAGGTGATTTTTTTGTTCTCCCTCTGGCGGAAAGGGCTGTGCAAGAAGATATCTTTTGAAGTGTTTATGGGAATCTTGTCTGCTGATGATTGTTTTTGTGTTTTTTGTCTTGCTTTTTGTTTGGATGAGGTGTCCTGCCCTCCATCCTGTTGGCAGCTGAGTGATACCTGGTTTTGTGCATGTCTGTGGAAAATTTTGAAAGAGATGGGAATACCAGACCACCTAACCTGCCTCTTGAGAAATCTGTATGCAGGTCAGGAAGCAACAGTTAGAACTGGACATGGAACAACAGATTGGTTCCAAATAGGAAAAGGAGTACGTCAAGGCTGTATATTGTCACCCTGCTTATTTAACTTCTATGTAGAGTACATCATGAGAAACGCCAGACTGGAAGAATCACAAGCTGGAATCAAGATTGCCAGGAGAAATATCAATAACCTCAGATATGCAGATGACACCACCTTTATGGCAGAAAGTGAAGAGGAACTAAAAAGCCTCTTGATGAAAGTGAAAGAGAAGAGTGAAAAAGTTGGCTTAAAGCTCAACATTCAGAAAACGAAGATCATGGCATCCGGTCGGTCCCATCACTTCATGGGAAATAGACGGGGAAACAGTAGAAACAGTGTGAGACTTCATTTTTTTGCGCTCCAAAATCACTGAAAATAGTGATTGCAGCCATAAAATTAAAAGTCGCTTACTCCTTGGAAGAAAAGTTATGACCAAACTAAATAGCGTATTCAAAAGCAGAGACATTATTTCCAGTAGTCATGTATGCATGTGAGAGTTGGACTGTGAATAAGGTTGAGCATCGAATAATTGATGCTTTTGAACTGTGGTGTTAGAGAAGACTCTTGAGAGTCCCTTGGACTGTAAGGAGTTCCAACCAGTCCATCTTGACGGAGATCAGCCCTTGCATTTTTTTGGAAGGAATGTTGCTAAAGCTGAAACTCCAGTACTTTGGCCACCTCATGAGAAGAGTTGACTCATTGGAAAAGACCTTGATGCTGGGAGGGATCAAAGGGAGAAGGGGACGACCGAGGATGAGATGACTGGATGGCATCACTGACTCGATGGACGTGAATCTGAGTGAATTCCGGGAGTTGGTGATAGACAGGGAGGCCTCACATGTTGCGATTCATGGGGTCGCAAAGAGTAGGACACCACTGAGCGACTGAACTGAACTGATAGACCTTTATGGACGTTCTCACTAATTAATACGCCCTAGGATTAGGAGTTATCTGGCAGTCTTGGGTCCTGGATACAGTGCTCCTACTTCAATTATTCAAGCCTAGTCTCTGGTCAGGGGACTGAGACTCCATAAATTGTTTTTTATGGGATTAAATGTGATTAAAACAAACACATCAAGAAAGAGAGAGAGAAAAGAATCATGACAAGAAATAAAAGCCAAACCAACAGAAATGGTAAATACAAGATCAGACAGAATTACAAAAATAATATGGCATATACACACACTTATACACACACAAAAATAACCAAAGCATTCCAAAGAAAAGAAGATGCAAGTGATTGATTTGGTGAGTGCTGGAAAGCAAATATAACATAGATCCGTTAAAAGCAGAGTTAACTACAACTCAAAATCCAAAACTGAGCCAAAGCAGAGTGCCAACTGGGGTATATAGCAAAGAAAGCATAACAAATGAACAAATATGATGAAAAAACAATGAATGAAAAAAGAGAGAGAAAGAAGAAGGGAAAGAAAATAAAAATGGAAGGGGTTGAAGAAAAAAATAGAAAAGCAAAAATAAATAGCTGTATGTTAAAAATGTATATATATATATATGAATAGCTAAAGTAGGAAAAGAGCAATAAGAGAAGCAGTCAAACAGAACAATTTTTTTAAATTGAAAAAATGGAAAAAATAAAAAAGGAAAAGTCCACAGTGCTGCAAAATGCCAATATAGAGGTAAAAGTATGTAGGGGGGATGGAAGGTGTATTTTTTTATTAAAAAAAAAAAAAAGTTGTAAAGGTCATAGCTCTCCTCAGTCGTGAAGTCTGCTGCCCATGGGTGCAGTTGGACTAGTTCTCTGTTGATGATTTCCAGTCTGGGGAGACTTGTTTCTGTGTTCTGGTTGACGGTGCTTGATCTTTTCTTTCTGAAGGGCAGCACCACATTGGGTAGTATGCTTTGGGATGTATATGGGTTCAGTAAGGCTTTGGGCAGCCTGTCTGCTCGTGTAGAGTGTTGTATTTCTGTTTTGTTCAAGGATTGGTGTGAGTTATCTGGGAACTGGTGCCTACTGGCCTTTGGGTAGCCTTTGCTTTGGTGTTGAGATGGAGGTCTTTGGGAAGGGTCATGACTATTAATGTTCCTTGGGGTCAGGAGTTCTCTGGTGGTTCAGTCTAGGGTTTGTGACTCTCACCTCAGGGGTTCAGGCTCAATGCCTATTTAAGGTCCAAGACTTCACGAGCCACACAGCACAAAAGATAAGTTCCCAACACTTTTGGTGAAGGCAACACTCAGCATCCAGTAAGGTTCACATCAACACCCCTTAATGTTTCTAGGAAAGTCTCTGGACCTGTTGTGGGCAGTGTGGGGTGAGTTCAGTCTCAAGTCTGGTCTTATTCCCACTTGTAGCTGCTCCTAGTGTTTAGAGTTGCCCCTAGAGTTGCCCACCTCAGACATGAGAGGTCGAAGGCCAAGGCTCATTATGGCTCACTTGCTCTTGTGGACTGGGAAGAGAGGAGGATATGGCAGCCACACATGGGTTGTACTGGGGAGTGCCTCTGGCAGTAGTGAACTGTTGGATGTTGACATGGTCTGAGGAAGGTCTTCATTTCTCCCAGAGGCAAAGGACCCAATACATGGGTCCCTAGAAGAGCTCAGCTGTTTAAGCACCCAGCAAGGTGCAGGCAGCAACCTGTGCCTGCCCAAAGCTTGGTGGTAGCTGCAACCTCTGGGATAAGGACCCCGTTGGTTGTGTTTTGTCGACTGACTCTGGCACCACTCCCAGTTTTGGCAGTGATAGCCATCTATTCCTGAAGCCACCACTGAAGTAGCCCTTTCAGCACATCATCATGGCCACCAGCCACCTACCTCTCCATGGAATCTTTGCTGGAGCTAGTGCCCCCTAGAAAGACGGTGGGCAGGAGCTACCCCATGTCCAAGGTGAGGAACAGAGGCTGTGCTTTGCTGGAGCAACCGTGAAGAGATACCCCACGTCCAAGGTAAGAGAAAACCAAGTAAGACAATAGGCATTAAGACATGGCATCAGAGGGCAGACAGACAGAAACCATAATCGCCAACAATCAGCCAGTCTGACCACATGGACCAAAACTTGGTCTAACTCTATGAAACTAAGCCATGCCATGTGGGACCACCCAAGAAGGATGGGTCATGGTGGAGAGGACTGACAGAATGTGGTCCACTGGAGAAAGGAATGGCAAACCACTTCAGTATTCGTGCCTTGAGAACCCCATGAATAGTATGAAAAGACAAAAATGTAGGACACTGAAAGATGAACTCCTCAGGAATGTAAGTGCCCAATATGCTACTGGAGATCAGTGGAAGAATAACTCCAGAAAGAATGAAGGGATGGAGCCAAAACAAAAAACAACAACAACAACAACAACAAACACGCAGTTGTGGATGGGACTGGTGATAGAAAAAAGGTTTGATGCTGTAAAGAGCAATATTGCATAGGAACTTGGAATGTTAGGTCCATGAATAAAGGTAAATTGGAAGTGGTCAAACAGGAGATGAAAAGAGTGAACATCAACATTCTAGGAATCAGCAAACTAAGATGGACTGGAATGGGTGAATTTAACTCAGATGGCCATTATATCCACTACTGTGGGTAGGAATCCCTTAGAAGAAATGGAATAGCCATCATAGTCAACATAAAAGTCCAAAATGCAGTGGTTGGATGCAATCTCAAAACCAGAATGATCTCTGTTTGTTTCCAAGGCAAACCATTCAGTATCATGGTAATCCAAGTCTATGCCCCTACCCGTAATGCTGAAGAAGCTGAAGATGAACAGTTATATTAAGACCTACAAGACCTTCTAGAACACCCCCAAAATATGTTCCTTTCATTATAGGGGAATGGAATGCAAAAAGTAGGAAATCAATAAACACCTGGAGTAACAAGAAAATTTGGCCTTGGAGAACAGAATGAAGCAGGGCAAAGGCTAGGCTAATACAGTGTGCCAAGAGAACACACTGGTCATAGCAAACACTCACTTCCAACAACACAAGAGAAGACTCTACACATGGACATCACCAGATTGGCAACACTGAAATCAGATTGACTACATTCTTTGCAGCCAAAGATGGAGAAGCTCTATACAGTCACAAAAAACAAGAGTGGGAGCTGACTATGGCTCAGAACATGAACTCCTTATTGCCAAATTCATACTGAAATTGAAGAAAGTGGAGAAAACCACTAGACCATTCAGGTGTGATCTAAATCAAATCCCTTAATGACTATACAGTGGAAGTAAGAAATAGATTTAAAGGACTAGATCTCATAGACAAGAGTGCATGATGAACTATGGATGGAGGTTTGTGACATTGTACAGGAGACAGAGATCGATACCATCCCCATGAAAAAGAAATGCAAGAAAGAGAAGTGGGTGTCTGAGGAGGTCTTACAAATAGCTGTGAAAAGAAGGGAAGTGAAAAGCAAAGGAGAAAAGATATATCCATTTGAATGCAGAATTCCAAAGAATAACAAGGAGAGATAAGAAAGCCTTCCTCAGTGATCAATGCAACAAAATAGAGAAAAAAAATAGAATGGGAAAGACTAGATATCTCTTTGAGAAAATTAGAGATACCAAGGGAATATTTGATGCAAAGATGGGCTCAGTAAAGGACAGAAATAGTAGGTACCTAACAGAAACAGATGATATTAAGAAGAGGTGACAAGAATACACAGAACTGTACAAAAAAAAGATCTTCATGACCAAGATACTCACAATGGGGTGATCACTCACCTAGAGCCAGACATCCCAGAATGTGAAGTCAAATGTGCCTTAGGAAGCATCACTATGAACTAAGCTAGTGGAGGTGATGGAATTCCAGCTGAGCTGTTTCAAATCCTGAAAGATGATGCTGTGAAAGTGCTTCACTCAATATGCCAACAAATTTGGAAAACTCAGCAGTGGCCACAGGACTGGAAAAGGTCAGTTTTCATTCCAATCCCCAAAAAAGGCAATGCCAAAGAATGCTCAAACTACCACACAACTGCACTCATCTCACATGCTAGTAAAGTAATGCTTAAAATTCTCAAAACCAGGCTTCAACAATACATTAACCATGAAATTCCAGATGTTCAAGCTGGTTTTAGAAAAAGCAAAGGAACCATATATCAAATTGCCAACATCCTCTGGATCATCAAAAAAGCAAGAGAATTCCAGAAAAACATCTATTGTTGCTTTGTTAACCATGCCAATGCCTTTGACTGTGTGGATCACAATAAACTGTGGAAAACTCTGAAAGAGATGGGAATACCAGACCACCTCACCTGCCTCTTGAGAAATCTGTATGCAGGCCAGGAAGAAATGGTTAGAACTGGACATGGAACAAAAGACTGGTTCCAAATAGAAAAAGGAGTATTTCAAGTCTGTATATTGATTGTATCCTTGCTTATTTAACTTACATACAGAATACATCATGAGAAATGTTGAGCTGGAGGAAGCACAAGCTGGAATCAAGATTGCCAGGAAAAATATCAATAATCTCAGATATGCAGATGACACCACCCTTACGGCAGAAAGTGAAGAACTAAAGATCCTCTTGATAAAAGTGAAAGAGGAGAGTTAAAAAGTTGGCTTAAAGCTTAACTTTCAGAAAACTAAGATCATGGCATCTGGTTCCATCACTTCATGGCAAATAGATTGGTAAACAGTGGAAATATGGGCTGACTTGATTTTTCTGGGTTCCAAAATCACTGCAGATGGTGACTGCAGCCATGAAATTAAAAGACACTTACTCCTTGAAAGGAAAGTTATCAACCTAGACAACATATTAAAAAGCAGAGACATTACTTTGCAACAAAGGTCCGTCTAGTGAAGGCTATTGTTTGTCCAGTGGTCATGTATGGATGTGACAGTTGGACAATAAAGAAAGCTGAGCACCAAGGAATTTATGCTTTTGAACTGTGATGTTGGTGATGACTCTGGAAAGTCCCTTGGACTGCAAGGAGATCCAGTGAGTCCATCCTAAAGGAGATCAGTCCTGGATGTTCACTGGAATTACTGTTGTTGAAGCTGAAACTCCAATAATTTGGCCACCTGATGCGAAGAGTTGACTCATTGGAAAAGACCTTGTTTCTTGGGAAAGCTTGAGGGCAGGAGGAGAAGGGGACGACAGAGGATGAGATGGTTGGATGGCATCACTGACTCAATGGACATGGGTTTGATAGGTCTCCGGGAGTTGATGATGGTCAGGGAGGCCTGGCATGCTGCAGTTCATGGGGTCGCAAAGAGTAGGACATGACTGATCGACTGAAGTGAACTGAACTGCCCTCTAGGCTCCACCCTGTGCTACAGGCCTAAGCTTCCTAGCCATTTTTCTTCACTTCTGTCCCCTGCCATTTGCTCAGCAGAGGCTTGTGTGCATTTCTCTCAGCTGCCTAGCCCCACCCTCTGGTCCAAGCTGGGGCTTGTAAGCTACTCACAGCTGAGAATTGCTGATAGGCAGCTTTCTCTGTATTTTGCCTTCTGAGCCCCTGCTTTAACACATTCCTCTGAGGTTCCACAACTCCCCACTGGTCCCGCCTATGAGGGAATTTCCTAATTCATGAAAACTTTTCCTCCTTCACAACTCTCTCCCTCCCTTATGGCACAAGCTCTGGTCCTGAAGTTCTCTGCCATTTTTTTTTTTTTAATGTCCTTATCTTTTGTCCTACCTTATCCAAGGAGATTAGTTTGCTTTTTTTGAGGCCTGGGGTCTTCTGCTCTCCTTTTAAGTTTCTCTGAATTAGTCGTTCCATATGTTTATGATTTTTTAAATGTTTTTCTGAAGAGACAGCGATCTTTCCATCTTACTCATCTGCCATCTTTTTCCATGCCCCTCAAAATCTATAACACCTTTATTTTATACAAATTAATTTGTACTTCTTTTTTTTCCATGTTTTTTTTTTTAATTTATTGGTTTTTTGTTGAAGGATGCTTGCTTTACAGAATTTCGTTGTTTCCCTGATGTACTTCTTAATCCCCCACCGCTAAATTCACTCTACACCCTTTCCTCTCCCCACGGGTAATCTCTACACTGTTTCTATGTGTTTGGGTCTATTTGGTTTGTTATATTCATTGATTTCTTCTATTTTATGTATTCCACCTATAAATGATAGATGCAACTTTCATATTTCTCTGGTTGACACATAGCATAATACCCTCCAAATTTTCCCATGTTGCAAGTGGAAAAATAATATTCTTTTTATGGCTGAGTATCTGATTATCTATCTATATACACACACACATATATATGCCACATCTTTCTTCATTCATAGATTGACGGACATTTTGGTTGCTTCCAAATCTTGGCTATTATAAATGATGTTTCTATGAACATGGTGGTGCATGTATCTTTTGTATTAGTGATTTCATTTTCTTCAGATGTACACCAGGAGTGGAATTTTGCTGAATCATATGATAATTTTATTTTTAGTTTCTTGAGGAAGCTCCATACTATTTTTCACATTGGTTGCACCAATTCATATCCCCAACAATGATGTCCTAGGGGACCTTTTTCTTCACATCCTTGACAATGGCATTTGATCCCATCATTTCATGGCATATAGATGGGGAAACAATAGAAACAGCGAGAGACTTTATTTTCTTGGGCTCCAAAATCACTGCACATGGTGACTGTAGCCATGAAATTAAAAGATTCTTGCTCCTTGGCAGAAAAGCTATGGCAAAACCAATACAATATTGTAAAGTAATTAACTTCCAATTAAAATAAATAAATTTATATTTAAAAAAAGAAAAGCTATGACAAACCTTGACAGCATATGAAGTAATTATCCTCCAATTAAAAAAATATTTAATTAAAAAAAAAAAAGTAGAGACATTACTTTGCCAACAAAGTTCCATATAGTCAAAGCTATGGTTTTTCCAGTAGTCATGTGTGGATGTGAGAGTTTGACTGTAAAGAAAGCTGAGAGCTGAAGAACTGATGCTTTTGAACTGTGGTATTGGGGAAGACACTTGAGAGTCCCTTGGACAGCAAGGAGATCAAACCAGTCAATCCTAAAGGAAATCAGTCCGAGAATAGTCATTGGAAGGACTGATATTTAAGCCAAAGCTCCAATATTTTGGCCACCTGATGCAAAGGACTGACTCAGTGGAAAAGACCCTGATGCTGGGAAAGATTGAAGGAGGGAGGAAAAGGGGATGAAAGAGGATGAAATGGTTTGACGTCATCACTAACTCAATGGGCATGAATTTGAGCAAGCTCCAGGAGTTGGTGATGGACAGGGAAGCCTGGCATGCTGCAGTCCATGGGATTTCAAAGAATCAGACATGACTCAGTCACTGAACTGAACTGAACTGCCAACGTTTGTTATTTGAAGACCTTTTAATGATAGACACTGTGATACGTGTGAAGGTGATATCTCTCTGAAGTTCCAATTAGCATTTCTTTGATGGCTAGGAATGTTGATCATCATTTGATATGCTTGCTGCCCATTTGTATATCTTCTTTGGGAGAAAATCTATTCAAATCTTCTGTAAATTTTTATTGGGCTTTTTTTTATGTTAAGCTGTATGAGCTATTTTTATATTTTGGATATTTAACCCCTTATCACTCACATTATTTGTAAATATTTTCTCCAGTTCGGTAGTTTTTCTTTTCATTTTGTCAATGGTTTCCTTCTGTTTGTATTTTTTTAAATTACATCCCATTTATGTTTTTTTTTGTTTGTTTGTTTGTTTCCTATCCCTTAAGAGACATTTCCAAAAAAAACATTGCTGCTATTTATCTCAGAGTGTTCTCCNCATTTCTTTGATGGCTAGGAATGTTGATCATCATTTGATATGCTTGCTGCCCATTTGTATATCTTCTTTGGGAGAAAATCTATTCAAATCTTCTGTAAATTTTTATTGGGCTTTTTTTTATGTTAAGCTGTATGAGCTATTTTTATATTTTGGATATTTAACCCCTTATCACTCACATTATTTGTAAATATTTTCTCCAGTTCGGTAGTTTTTCTTTTCATTTTGTCAATGGTTTCCTTCTGTTTGTATTTTTTTAAATTACATCCCATTTATGTTTTTTTTTGTTTGTTTGTTTGTTTCCTATCCCTTAAGAGACATTTCCAAAAAAAACATTGCTGCTATTTATCTCAGAGTGTTCTCCCTTTGATTTCTTCTAATAATTTTATGTTTTATGGTTTTTAATTCGTTTTGAATTTATTTTTGGATATGTTGTGAGAAAATTTTCTAGTTTCATTTTTTTACATTTAGCTATCCAGTTTTCACAGTGCCACTTACTGACAAGACGGTTGTTTCTCCAGTGTATATTCTTGACTTCTTTGTTGTAGATTAATTGACCATAGTGTGTGGACTTANTGGAAAATGATGCAAATCTTTAATCAAGCTTTTACTTTCTATATGACAATTCATTGTTAGTTGGGATCACTTCTTTACTTTTAAAGGTCATGTCATCTTCAAAATCAGACATAACTCTACTTACTAATATCATTCTGACAGGTCTTATATGCATATATTTGTTGTGCTTTGGCAAAGATAACCCACATCTCATGTCACTGATGTGAATGAGCAGAAAGGAAGATAAAAAAGAAGAAAAGGAAGTAATATAAGCTGGTTGCTGATTTTATTTCTTTTCTTTAAAACATGAATAAAAATGTGTGTTGTACTCTGAGTACTATAAAACCTTTAAAAATACATTTGTTACTGGACTGTTGACATTTTATTTCACAACCCCATTTCAAATGAATATCCCTTTTTTATTAAGGGATTATATAACACCAAAATAATTAATGGATTAGTTTTAGATGGATTAGTTTCTTAAATCCAAAGTACACTATATGTATTTGTATAGTAAATCGACCAATCATTTTCAAATACAGTAGAAATTCTAAAGTCTTATGTAGTACTAGTCAGGTTAGATTAATAGTTATTACTCAGATTAACATCAAACTCTTAAAAGGGATAAAAAGAATCTCACCTCATTAACTATCTTTGATACATAGGTTACCTCAAATAAAAGATGTTCCAGTGCATGGAATACTTTGTCAGTCAATATATTTAATTATCATTATAGCTGTAATAATAACAATGAGGTGAAGTGAACTCACTCAGTCATGTCCGACTCTTTGTGATCCCATGGACTGTAGCCCACCAGGCACCTCCGTCCATGGGATTCTGCAGGCAAGAATACTGGACTGGGTTGGCATTTCCTTCTCCAAGGGATCTTCCTGACCCAGGGATCTAAAGCCAGGTCTCCCGCATTGCAGGCAGATGCTTTAACTTCTGAGCTACCAGGGATGCTCCAATAATAACAATACTTCCTTGTATTTTTATAGAACTTCAAAGACTTTCAAAACTTAGCATTTTTTACATAATTTTTTTGAAATTTATTTTTGAGATATACTCGACATGTAAAACTGTGTAGTTTATGATACACGATGTGTTAATTTGATATAATTACATATTGCATTATGATTCCCATAGTGTTGTTAGTGGCATTTCTATATTGCCACATACTTACTATTTAGTTTTTGTGGTGGGAGCCATTAAGATCTAAAAGTATTCTAGCAACTGGAAGTTTATATACAACATTTTTGTCTATATTCACTATGGTATACATAAGATTTCGAGGAATTATTTATCTATGGTTTATAAGTTTGTATCCTTAAACAACATTTCCCCAACTGTCCTACTGCCAGGTCATGGCAGCCATAATTCTGCACTCTGTTTTTTTGAATTCAGCTTTTTTATTTACATGTATAAGTGATACCATCTGTCTGACTTACATAATACACGTTGTCAAGGTTTATATATGTGGTCACATAATACAGATTGCTAACAAATACATGAAAAGATGCTCAACATCACTCATTTTTAGATAAATGGAAATCAACACTACAGTGAGTATCACCTTACATAGACCAGAATCTACATCATCAAAAAGTGTACAAACAATAAATTCTGGAGATGGTGTTGTAAAGGGGAACCCTCTTGCACTATTGGTGGGAATATAAATTGATATAGCCACTATGAAAGACAGTATGGAGTTTCTTTAAAAAAACTAGGAAAAAAACACCATGTGAGCCAACAGTCTCACTTCTGGGCATATACACTGAGGAAACCAAAAATGAAAAAGACACATGTACCCCAATGTTCACTGAAGCACTATATACAATAGCTAGGATATGGAAGCAAACTAGATGCCCATCAACAGATGAGTAGATAAAGTTGTGGTACATATACACAATGTAATATTATTCAGCCATAAAAAGGAACACATTTTAGTCAATTCTAATGATGTGGATGAACTTAGAGCCTATTCTACAGAGTGAAGTAAGTCAGAAACAGAAAGATAAATAACATATACTAACTCATATATGGGCTTCCCTGGTGGCTCAGAGGTTAAAGTGTCTGCTTCCAATGCGGGAGACCCGGGTTCAATCCCTGGGTCGGGAAGATCCCCTGGAGAAGGAAATGGTAATCCACTCCAGTATTCTTGCCTAGAGAATCCCATGGACAGAGAAGCCTGGTAGGCTACAGTCCATGGAGTAGCAAAGAGTCGGACACGACTGAGTGACTTCACTTCCAGAATCTAGAAAGATCAATTCAGTTCAGTTCAGTTCAGTCGCTCAGTCATGTCTGACTCTAAGACCCCATGAATTGCAGCACGCCAGGCCTCCCTGTCCATCACTAACTCCCAGAGTTTACTCACATTCACGTCCATTGAGTCCATGATGCCATCCAGCCATCTCATCCTCGGTCGTCCCCTTCTCCTCCTGCCCCCAATCCCTCCCAGTATCAGAGTTTTTTCCAGTGAGTCAACTCTTCGTATGAGGTGGCCAGAGTACTGGAGTTTCAGCTTTAACATCATTCCTTCCAAAGAAATCTCAGGATTGATCTCCTTCAGAATGGACTGGTTGGATCTCCTTGCAGTCCAAGGGACTCTCAAGAGTTTTCTCCAACACCACAGTTCAAAAGCATCAATTCTTTGGTGCTCAGCCTTCTTCACAGTCCAACTCACATCCATACATGACCACAGGAAAAACCATAGCCTTGACTAGACGGACCTTAGTCGGCAAAGTAATGTCTCTGCTTTTGAATATGTTATCTAGGTTGGTCATAACTTTTCTTCCAAGGAGTGTCTTTTAATTTCATGGCTGCAATCACCATCTGCAGTGATTTTGGATCCCCCAAAAATGAAGTCTGCCACTGTTTTCACTGTTTCCCCATCTATTTCCCATGGAGTGATGGGACCGGATGCCATACCAAGAAATTTATTTGCAGGGCAGCAATCGTGAAACAGACAAAAAGAACAGACTTATGGACATAGGGAGAGGTGAGGAGAGTATGAGATGTATGGAGAGAGTAATGTGGAAACTTATATTACCATATGTAAAATAGATAGCCAATGGGAATTTGCTGTATGTCTCAGGGAACTCAAACAGGGGCTCTGTATCAGCCTAGATGGGTGGGATGGGAAGGCGGATGAGAGGGAGGTTCAATAGGGAGGGAACATATATATACCTATGGCTTATTCATGTTGAAGTTTGACAGAAAACAACAAAATTATGTAAAAAACAATTATCCTTAAATTAAAAAAAAATACTTTTTTTTAAAAAGGCTCTTCACTTTCTGTTGTTAGAATGGTATCATCTGCATATCTGAGATTGTTGATATTTCTCCTGGAAATCTTGATTCCAGATCTTGTGCTTCTTCCAGTCCAGTGTTTCTCATGCTGTACTCTGCATATAAGTTAAATAAGCAGGGTGACAATATACAGCCTTGAAATACTCCTTTCTTAATTTTAAACCAGTCTGTTATTGATAGATATTTTGAATTCTCTTCAATTAAATAGCAATATTATGTAACTTTAAGTTTGGTTTCTGTAGAATTATCATTTTCTTTTTGTCATATATAATGTTACTGTGGCTCTTTGTGTTTCTTCATGGTTCTTGATGATTTGTTCCTCTGCTGGAGATTCATGAGCATCAAAGACCTATTAGATTGATTCTTCTGATTTAACAGACTATAAATTATGGGCTTATGTTTTTCAATAGGTGGTGCTAGAGCACAAACTTTTGGTTGCTTTTTATTTGCACTGTCCCTAGTTATATTTGAGAATTTGTACTTTCCACCCTTCTGTTTACTCTATCAAAAGTGTGACCCTATACCCTTTTTATAGCTTTGTGAATCTCAGTAGTGCCTCACTTCTGCCAGTTTCTTTGGCATTGCTATCTGGTACATGGGTGTGGTGGACTCCTATTCTGCATTTGAGATCCCTCTCACAGTTCTACCCCTGCAAGGGGAGAAGGGGTTACTCAGTTGCTTCTGCCATGTCCAAAGTTTTAAGGTTTATGGACTCTGCCTTTGAGTGAACGGACAGTAGGCCAGAGTTGTGGCCACTTCAGCAGTTGTGTGGACAGGATACCATGTCAGTGGCAGGATTCTTAAGCTAGATGGTTGGATGGCATCACAACCTCCAAAAGTTGGTGATGAACATGGAAGCCTGGCGTGCTGCAGTCCATGGGGTCACAAAGAGTTGAATGTGACTGAGTGAACTGAATTGGTTCTTACAACTCATCATGGCGGCTACTGAAAACCTCGCTTTTGTTTCCCAGAGGTGGCTCTATAAGTCAAGTTTGTGGTTTCTCACTTGTCCATACACCATGGCCTGTTTTCTGATTGTACTTCCTATCTGCTGGTTCTCTCTCTTGGTGCCACAATTGGGAGTGTGCACAAGGTGCCAGCTAAAGATTAGGAAGAGGTGAGGTTTTCCCAGGCGGTGTTAGTGTTAAAGAACCCACCTGCCGTTGCAGGAGACATAAGAGACTCAGGCTCAATCCCTAGGTCGGAAAGATCCCCTGGAGGAGAGCATGGCAACCCACTACAGTATTTTTGCACAGAGAAACCAATAGACAGAAGCCTGGTGGGCTACAGTCCATAGGGTTGCAAACAGTTGGAAATGACTGAAGCGACTTGGCATGCATGCAAGTGGATTTAGCATTTGGGACTCTGTGGGTGCCCAGGGATCCAGAAGGAAAATCTCTATGTGTAGTATTATCAAATAGTCAAGATTAGACTTTCTGCTCAGCAGTTATTGGGAACTGTGTCCCTTCAATGCCTTTTGATAGTTTTATCTATCTCTTTCCTGATTCCCTGCCTCTGCCTAGTCATGGAGGTCCCATCCCAGTATTCTGGCTGGCGCTAGAAAGGAATGGGTTTCTTCCTGCCGAGTCCCACATCACTAAAGTAGCCAGAGTCTCACACTTTTTTCTCCTTTTCCTCAGCAGGAAAGAGAGATGCCAAATGATAGTCATGTAGTTTTGTCTTGTACTGATAATATTCTGTTTATAGTCACCTCTGCTGCAACCAAACTTTTAAATCTCTCCACAGAAAGACTTCATTTTTGCTTACCATTTCTTTGATATCTTCTCAGGCCAGTACTCTCCAGGTTTTTGCTGTTGTTGTTGTTTTGTTTTGTTTTTCCCTGCCTTGGCAAGAGGAGTTGGAGCAGGTTCACAACCAGGCTGGTACCACAGCCCATACGAGGTCTGCTTGCTTATTATTGGATTCACAGATAGATGAGACTACTCTTGGATCCCTTGGCATATTGTCTGGGATCCCATAGCTCCCCAAAAGGGGCTTTTGTTAGTGGATGACTGTCTAATTCTGTGCTGAAAAAGACACACAGAAAAGAGGAACATCTTATGCTACCATGATGCTGATTTTACTTCCACAGTCTCACAACTTTTTTTGATTGTAATATTTGACTGATGAAATAGTTATATAAAGGTAAGAAGGCTACATTATCTCTACTTTTATATGTGATGTAAGGAGGCTTTAGACACTTGATAATAAGTATTACCTGATCTGTTTTTTCTGGGCTCACACACATTAACTTGGAGCTTGAACCAGAGCTCACAGACTCAAAGCAATATATTTCACTCTAAGTTTTGTTTACTATATGTATATGGCTATCCTTTAAGTATCAGAAACCTCTTCTACTCTGGCAGGAAGAATCTACAATTAATCTTAATGTCCCAAAGTCAGTTGGTCTGTTCAAAATAGAAGCCAGGTACTATATTTCCATAAAGATCTAACCTCTCCCTCATCTTCATTAGGCTCCTTAATCCTTAATCTAGTTTTACTCCCTTTTCTAGAATCTTGTAAGTTTTACTATGAAACATCATGGCAAGAAAACCTCGCCTTTCTGATCCAAGGTAGAGAGTTTATCATGCCCAGTGGCCCAATCCGCATATGCTCAGTTTGGGATGCTGATAAACCATATCAATAGCCTTCTCATTGTCCTCTCTGTAACTAATTTCTTCCCCATATCAATTCAAATCCACAGTGTTACTGTTCTTACATTTCTGAAACATCTCATCATGCTTCTAAACTGCTTTCATAATGAATTCTTAAATGTCTCTCATTCAGCCTCTACTTGTATTTTAGAATTATTTTTATTTAACTCATTTCCATTTTTACTCAATATTCTTTTATATCACAATATTTATAGTCTTAATTATAATCCTGAAAGGTAAAATTGCTGTTGTTATTTTAGACAGACATATTTAAAATGGATAAATCTCTTGCTCAAGTTAAAAACTATAACAACAAAAACAAATACAAAAAGGCTTGATAGTTCATATAGCAAATCTGAGCCCTTATTTGTCCAACTACTAAGCCTCTGCTGTTTCTAGTAATTCATATGTTTTTTGTATATTGATTTATTTATTTTAATTAGAGGCTAATTACCTTACAATATTGTAGTGGTTTTTGCCATACAGTCACATGAATCAGCCATGGGTGTACATGTGTCCTCCAGCCTGAACTCCTTTCCCTTTTCCCTCCCCATCCCATTCTTCAGGCATGTCCCAGTGCAGCGGTCCTGAGCACCCTATCTCATGCATTGAACCTGGACTGGTGATCTCTTTCACATATGGTAATATACACATTACAATGCTATTCTCTCAAATCATCCCACCCTCCACCTTCTCCCACAGAGTCCAAAAGTCTGTTCTTTACATCTGTGTCTCTTTTGCTGTCTGGCATATAGAGTCATCATTACTATCTTTCTAAATTCCATATATATGCATTAATATATTGTATTGGTGTTTTTCTTTCTGACTTACTTCACTCTGTATAATAGGCTCCAGTTTCATCCACCTCATTATAACTGATTCAAATGTATTATTTTTAATAGCTGAGTAATATTCTATTGTGTATATGTACCAGGGCATCCCTATCCATTTTTCTGCTGATGGACATCTAGGTTGTTTCCGTATCTTGGCTATTGTAAACAAGGCTGTGATGAACATTGGGGTACATGTGTCTCTTTCAATTCTGGTTTCCTTAGTTTGTATGACTAGTAGTGGGATTGCTGGATCATATGGCATATTTTATATNTAGGTTGTTTCCGTATCTTGGCTATTGTAAACAAGGCTGTGATGAACATTGGGGTACATGTGTCTCTTTCAATTCTGGTTTCCTTAGTTTGTATGACTAGTAGTGGGATTGCTGGATCATATGGCATATTTTATATATTTCCTAGTGAAAAATAGTACTATGGCTAAGATAATCTGTAGGCATCATGCCAAATCTCTGATTTGTGTTCTAATTGTGGGAGTCAAAAGATGGAAGAAAATAAGAAAGTAACTTTTAACATTTTAATCCTAGTATCAAAACATGAGAACTGAGAATGACCTTAGAACGATGAGATAAAATAGAAGTAAGAGTTTCATACACAAGACGAGATACTTAGGAATTTTGAGTCTCTGGTTGGCACCTTATCAATCAACAGATATTGTATTTCCAAATTCACTTTTTGGTCTCATTTTATATTCATATAAGTTAAGACAGACTCAAAATACTATTCAAGAATGTTTTGGTCAGATTAGTAAATATTACTGCAGAGCTATATTTGAAGAAGCACCATAGAAAATGCTAGTCTGAAACTTAAGCATTTAGGATTAATTATTCCAAACTGTTCATTCAGGATAGATAAAACATGAAATCTTTTGACGTTTATATTGTCAAATGCCCTATCTACAGAAACACTTTTATAATTAAAAGAAAGCTTATCTTTCAGTGCCAGGTAGTCACTTCTTCACTTAAATTCAACATCATAAGATACTCATCAAACTAGATAAAGGGTAGTTTGGGGTTCTTTGCTATATTTTCTTCTTATGTTCGAAGTTACAATTGTAATTTCAGATAACTTTCTGTGAAAAGATCAAATGACTCTACAGCAGCCTTGAAAAATATGTAAATTATTTTTAAAAGGCCGATGTCCTTATAACATACAAAGGATATTGTCAATAATATTTTTGTTGATAAAATATAGATTCACTTTAGAGGATATTTCAAGCTTGCCCTGACATAAAATATTTAATGGAGAATCTTCCACCAGTTATAATTATGAAAAGAGGTAAGGAATACCACTCTTAGAAGGCATAATTTTAAACTAGGAAATTTTTTCTAACAAGCATTTAGGATGAATGTATCACTGATAGTCTTTATTGTTCTCATGATCTTTTTACTTAAGAAGTTGCATTTCAAACTCTTTCAGGTGTTATTTTCCTACTTAAATTGTGGCTAATAGATTTCATTCAGCTTTAAAATTTATTGAAAATTATAAGAAATTTGGTTAAAGTAACTGTCAGTAAGCACAGGCAGCTGCGAGAGCCAGCACACTAAGCACCACCGAGAGGAGTTACCCTGTGTCCAGGTTGGGGCAGCAGCCTAGAGTGCAAGGCTGCGACGGTGCAGGAACGGCTGAGAGGAGCACCCTGTGTCCAAGGTCAGTGGCAGCCGGGAGGAGCTACCCTTTGTCCAAGGTCAGGGGCAGCGGCCTGGAGGAGACACCCCGTGTCCGAGGCCAGTGGTGGCTAGGAGGAGACACCCCATGTCCCAGGTCAGGGGCAGCCGGGAGAAGCCACTTTGCTCCCGAGGAGAGGGGCGGTGACCCTGAGGAGCCACCCCAAGCCCAAGGCCAGTGCTGGTAGCCGGGAGGAGAACCTGAGGAACTGTGGCTGTGCAGGTGCAAGAGTGCCTAGAGGAGCTATCCCACATTGAAGGTCAGGAGGNCCAAGGCCAGTGCTGGTAGCCGGGAGGAGAACCTGAGGAACTGTGGCTGTGCAGGTGCAAGAGTGCCTAGAGGAGCTATCCCACATTGAAGGTCAGGAGGGCAGTGGTAAGGAGATACCCCTCATCCAAGGTAAGGAGCAGCAGCTGTGCTTTGCTGGAGCAGCCGTGAAGAGATACCCCACGTCCAAGGTGACAGAAACCCAAGTAAGACAGTGTTGCAAGAGGGCATCAGAGGGCAGACACACTGAAACCACACTCACGGAAAACTAGTCAATCTAATCACACTAGGACCACAGCCTTGTCTAACTCAATGAAACCAAGCCATGCCTGTGGAGCAACCCAAGATGGGCAGGTCATGGTGGAGAGGTCTGACAGAATGTGGTCCACTGAAGAAGGGAATGGCAAACCACTTCAGTATTCTTGCCTTGAGAACCCCATGAACAGTATGAAAAGGCAAAATGATAGGATAAAAAAAGAGGAACTCCCCAGGTCATTAGGTGTCCAATATGCTACTGGAGATCAGTGGGGAAATAGGTTTGGAAAGAATGAAGGGATGGAGCCAAAGCAAAAACAATACCCAGCTGTGCATATAACTGGTGATAGAAGCAAGATCCGATGCTGTAAAGAGCAATATTGCATAGGAACCTGGAATGTCAGTTCCATGGATCAAGGCAAATTGGAAGTGGTCAAACAAGTGATGGCAAGGGTGAACATCGACATTCTAGGAATCACTGAACTAAAATGGACTGCAATGGGTGAATTTAACTCAGATGACCATTGTATCTACTACTGTGGGCAGGAATCTCTCAGAAGAAATGGAATAGCCATCGTGGTCAACAAAATAGTATGAAATGCAGTACTTGGATGCAATCTCAAAAATGACAGAATGATTCTATTCGCCTCCAAGGCAGACCATTCAGTATCACAGTTATCCAAGTCTATGCCCCAATCAGTAATGCTGAAGAAGCCGAAGTTGAATGGTTTTATGAAGACCTAAAAGATCTTTTACAACTAACACGCAAAAAAGATGTCCTTTTCATTATAGGGGACTGGAATGCAAAAGTAGGAAGTCAAGAAACACCTGGAGTAACAGGCAAATTTGGCCATGGAATGAGGAACGAAGCAGGGCAAAGACTAATAGAGTTTTGCCAAGAAAATGCACTGGTCATAGCAAACACCCTCTTCCAACAACACAAGAGAAGATTCTACACATGGAAATCACCAGATGGTCAACACTGAAATCAGATTGATTATATTCTTTGCAGCCAAAGATGGAGAAGCTCTATACAGTCAACAAAAACAAGACCAGGAGCTGACTGTGGTTCAGATCATGAACTCCTTATTACCAAATTCAAACTTAAATTGAAAAAAGTAGGGAAAACCAGTAGACTATTCAGGAATGACCTAAATCAAATCCCTTATGATTNGGAGCTGACTGTGGCTCAGATCATGAACTCCTTATTGCCAAATTCAGACTTAAATTGAAGAAAGTAGGGAAAACCACTAGACCATTCAGGTATGACCTAAATCAAATCCCTTATGATTATACAGTGGAAGTGAGAAATAGATTTAAGGGCCTAGATCTGATAGAGTGTGTGATGAACTATGGAATGAGGTTCGTGACATTGTATAGGAGACAGGGATCAAGACCATCCCCAAGGAAAAGAAATGCAAAAAAGCAAAATGGCTGTCCGAGGAGGCCTAACAAATAGCTGTGAAAAGAAGACAGATGAAAAGCAAAGGAGAAAAGGAAAGATATAAGCATCTGAATGCAGAGTTCCAAAGAATAACAAAAAGAGATAAGAAAGCCTTCTTCAGTGATCAATGCAAAGAAATAGAGGAAAACAACAGAATGGGAAAGACTAGAGATCTCTTCAAGAAAATCAGAGATGCCAAGGGAACATTTCATGCAAAGATGGGCTCGATAAAGGACAGAAGTGGTCTGGACCTAACAGAAGCTGAAGATATTAAGAAGAGTTAGCAAGAATACATGGAAGAACTGTACAAAAAAGATCTTCACCACCCGGATAATCACGATGGTGTAATGACCAGTCTAGAGCCAGACATCTTGGAGTGTGAAGTCAAGTGAGCTTTAGAAAGCATCACTACGAACAAAGCTAGTGGAGGTGATGAAATTCCAGTTGAGCTGTTTCAAATCCTGAAAGGTGATGAAGTGAAAATGCTGCACTCAATATGCCAGCAACTTTGGAAAACTCAGCAATGGCCACAGACTGGAAATGGTGAGTTTTCATTGCAATCCCAAAGAAAGGCAATGCCAAAGAATGCTCAAACTACCACACAATTGTACTCATCTTACATGCTAGTAAAGTAATGCTCAAAATTCTCCAAGCCAGGCTTCAGCAATACGTGAACTGTGAACTCCCTGATGTTCAAGCTGGTTTTAGAAAAGGCAGAGGAACCAGAGATCAAATTGCCAACATCCGCTGGATCATATACAAAGAAAGAGAGTCCCAGAAAAGTTCTATTTCTCCTTGATTGACTATGCCAAAGCCTTTGACTGTGTGGATCACAATAAACTATGGGAAATTCTGAAAGAGATGGGAATACCAGATCACCTAACCTGCCTCTTGAGAAATCTGTATGCAGGTCAAGAAGCAACAGTTAGAACTGGACATGGCACAACAGACTGATTCCAAATAGGAAAAGGAGTACATCAAGGCTGTATTTTGTCACCCTGCTTATTTAAGTTGTATGTAGAGTACATCATGAGAAACCCTGGACTGGAAGAAAAACAAGCGGAATCAAGATTGCCGGGAGAAATATCAAGAACCTCAGATATGCAGATAACACTACCCTTATCGCAGAAAGTGAAGAGGAGTTAAAAAGTCTCTTGATGAAGGTGAAAGAGGAGAGTGAAAATGTTGGCTTAAAGCTCAACATTGAGAAAACGAAGATCATGGTATCTGGTCCCATCACTTCATGGGAAATAGATGGGGAAACTGTCAGAATTTATTTTTTTGGGCTCCAAAGTCACTGCAGATGGTGACTGCAGCCATGAAATCAGAAGACGCTTACTCCTTGGAAGAAATTTTTTGACCAACCTAGATAGCATATTCAAAAGCAGAGACATTACTTTGCTGACTAAAGTCCATCTAGTCAAGGCTGTGGTTTTTCCTGTGGTCATGTATGGATGTGAGAGTTGGACTGTGAAGAAGTCTGAGTGCCGAAGAATTGATGCTTTTGAACTGTGATGATTGAGAAGACTCTTGAGAGTCCCTTGGACTGCAGGGAAATCCAACCAGTCCATTCTGAAGGAGATCAGCCCTGGGATTTCTTTGGAAGGAATGATGCTAAAGCTGAAGCTCCAGTACTTTGGCCACCTCATGTGAAGAGCTGACTCATTGGAAAAGACTCTGATACTGGGAGGGGTTGGGGGCAGGAGGAGAAGGAGACGACAGAGGATGAGATGGCTGGATGGCGTCACAGACTCAATGAACGTGAGTCTGAGTGAACTCTGGGAGATGGTGGCGAACAGGGAGGTCTGGCGTACTGCAGTTCATGGTGTCACAAAGTGTCGGACACGACTAAGCAACTGAACTGAACTGAACTGAACTGTCAGTAACAATTGAGGAGACCATTTAAAATGAAATAAAATTTTGTCATGAAAGAAAAATCATCTCCATTGAGAGATGTCTTAAAATTGCCTAAAAATATTTGGCAATATTACATCATTAATCTAACTTGACTTTTTAAGACAGAGCAAGAAATTGTTAATCCATAGAGCCTCTGATATTGCTTAATAACCATAATATAACTTTACTATATCTTTGGCATAATTTCTGAGAGCACTCCCTCTGTTGCATGACCTTTTAAAGATATGACTGTTTTATTTCCTATAGTCAATATTTCTCAGAATCAAGGGAGGAAATAATGTTCATATTATCTTTTTTTTTTCTCTATTACTATTTCTTTTCCATTTGATTAATTTCTATCTCTTCTGAAAAAAATTATATATATATATTAATGTATATTACCACATATATATATAATCTCCCTGATTCGTTATAGGACATGTCTTTTCAGTATATCAAGCACTTCTCTTTGTTGTCTCTATCATCTAGAGACCATTCACCTATCTTCTCATTAAAAGTTTTCTTTTTTTTCACTATGCTGTCTTCCTTGTTATCTTACTTCTTAGCATCACTGAGGATCAATTCAATATCTATGTACACATCCCATTCAACATCTTTGCCTCACTTTTCTGTTAACTTCTATTCCTTAAGCACTTTCTGCTTCATCCCACATAAGCCAACCTCTCTGATTTTGTCATCACTAAGAACATTTTCACACAAAATCACTAATTCAAGCATCTTAGTATTTTACATATTATTTTTTACAAACCTAGTTTTTCAGCTACTACTTTCCAATTTGTGTGTGTGTGTGTGTTTACTTTACACGATGTCTAGTACATAGAAATATCTTACCATCTCCATTCTGTTTTATGCATGTGTCATTATGCTGTATCAGTCATTGTACCTGTGTGCTTCTGTCATTTTAATTTTTTAATTATTTATTTAATTGGAGGCTAATTACTTTACAATATTGTAGTGTTTTTTGCCATACATTAACATGAATCAGCCATAGGCACACATATGTTCTCCATCCCTAACCCCTTCCTAGTTCCCTCCTCATCCCATTCCCCAGGATCAGTACACCAGCCCAGATCACCCTGTCTCATGAATCTAACCTGGACCTATGTTCCACTTCACATATGATAATACATACATTGCAAAGCTACCCTCTCAAATCATCCCACCCTGCCTTCTACCATAGAGTCCAAAAGTCTGTTCTATACATCTGTTTCTTTTCCTGTCTCACATATAGGGTAATTGTTACCATCATTCTAAATTCCATATATATGCTTTAGTATACTGTATTGGTGTTTTTCTTTCTGGCTTACTTCAATCTGTATAATAGGCTCCAGTTTCATACACCTCATTAGAACTGATTCAAGTGCATTCTTTTTAATGGCTGAGTAATATTCCATTTTGTATATGTATCACTGTTTTCTTATTAATTCATCTGTTGATGGACATCTAGGTTGCTTCCATGTCCTGGCTATTGTAAACAGGGCTGTGATGAATATTGGGGTACACGTTTTTCTTTCAATTCTGGTTTCCTCAGTGTGTATGCCCAGCAGTGGGATTGCTGGGTTATAAGGCAGTTCTAATTCCAGTTTTTTAAGTTCTAATTCCACACTGTTCTCCATAGTGGCTGTACTAGTTTGCATTCTCACTAACAGTGTAAGAGGGTTCCCTTTTCTCCACACCCTTTCCAGTACTTATTGTTTGTAGATTTTTGGATAGCAGACATTCTGACTGGCATGAGATGGTACCTCATTGTGTTTTTGATTTGCATTTCTCTGATAATGGCTGATGTTGAGCATTTTTTAATCTGTTTGCTAGCCATCTTTATGTCTTCTTTGGAGAAATGTCTGTTTAGCTCTTTGGACCATTGTTTTATTGGGTCGTTTATTTTTCTGGAGTTGAGCTGCAGGAGTTGCTTGCATATTTTTGAGATTAGTTCTTTGTCAGTTTCTTTGTTTGCTATTATTTTCTCCCATTCTGAAAGCTGTCTTTTCACCTTGTTTACAGTTTCCTTCGTTGTGCAAAAGATTTTAAGTTTAATTAGGTCCAATTTGTTTATTTTTGTTTTTATTTCCATTACTCTGGGAAATGAGTCATAGAGGATCCTGTTGTGATTTATGTTGGAGAGTGTTTTGCCTATGTTTTCCTCTAGGGGTTTTATAGCTTCTGGTATTACATTTGGATCCTTAATCCATTTTGAGTTTATTTTTGTGCATGGTATTAGAAAGTGTTCTATTTTAATTCTTTTAGAGGTGGTTTACCAGTTTTCCCAGCACTACTTGTTAAAGAGATTGATTGTCTTTTTCCAATTGTATTTTCTTGCCTACTTTGTCATAGACAAGGTGTCCATAGGTGCGTGGATTTATCTCTGGGCTCTCTATTTTGTTCCATTGATCTATATTTCTGTCTTTGTGCCAGTACCATACTGTCTTGATGACTGTGGCTTTGTAGTAGAGCTTGAAGTCAGGCAGGTGGATTCCTCGTTCTATTCTTCTTTCTCAAGATTGCTTTGGCTGTTGGAGGTTTTTTGTATTTCCATACAAATTCTGAAATTATTTGTTCTAGTTCTCCAAACAATACTTTTGATAGCTTGATAGGGATTGCATTGAATCTATAGATTGCTTTGAGTAGTACACTCATTTTCACTTTATTGATTCTTCTGATTCATGAACATGGTATATTTCTCCATCTATTTGTGTCTTCTTTGATTTCTTTCATCAGTGCTCTATACTTTTTTATGTAGAGGTCTTTTTTTTTCTTTAGGTAGGTTTCTTCCTAAGTGTTTTATTCTTTTCATTGAAATGGTGAATGGAATTGTTTCCCTAATTTCTCTTTCTGTTTTCTTAAATTTAGTGTATAGGAATGCAAGGGATTTCTGTATGTTGGTTTTATATCCTGCAACTTTACTGTATTCATTGATTAATTCAAGTAATATTCTGGTGGAGTCTTTAGGGTTTTCTCTGTAGAGGATCATGTCATCTGCAAACAGTGAGAGTTTCACTTCTTGTTTTCCAATCTGTATTCTTTTTATTTCTTTTTCTGCTCTGACTGCTGTGGCCAAAATTTCCAAAACTATGTTGAATAGTAGTGGTGATAGTGGGCAGCCTTGTCTTGTTCCTGACTTTAGGGGAAATACTTTCAATTTTTCACCATTGAGGATAATGTTTGCTGTGTGTTTGTCATATATGACATTTATTATTTTGAGGTATGTTCCCTTTTATGCCTGCTTTCTGGAGGGTTTTTATCATCAATGGATGTTGAATTTTGTCAAAGGCTTTTTCTGTATCTATTGAGATAATCATATAGTTTTTATCTTCCAATTTGTTAATGTGGTGTATTACATTGACTGATTTACAGATATTTAAGAATCCTTGCATCTCTTGGATAAAGCCGACTTGGTCATGATGTATGATCTTTTTAATATATTGTTAGATTCTGTTTGCTAGGATTTGGTTAAGGACTTTTGCATCTATGTTCATCAGTGATAATGACTTGTAGTTTTCTTTTTTGTGGCATCTTTGTCTGGTTTTGGTATTAGGGTGATGGTGGCCTCATAGAGTGAGTTTGGAACTTTACTTTCCTCTTTAATTTTATGGAAGAGTTTGAGTAGGATAGGTGTTAGCTCTTCTCTAAAGTTTTGGTAGAATTCATCTGTGAAGCTGTCTGGTCTTCGGCTTCTGTTTGCTGGAAAATTTCTGATTACAGTTTTGATTTCTGTGCTTATGATGGTTCTGTTAAGATTTTCTATTTTTTCCTGCTTCAGTTTTAGAAAGTTATACTTTTCTAAGAATTTGTCCATTTCTTCCAAGTTGTCCATATTACTGGCATATAGTTGCTGATAGTAGTCTCTTATGATCCTTTGTATATCTGTGTTATCTGTTGTGATTTCTCCATTTTTATTTCTGATTTTGTCATTGATTTTTTTCCCTTGGTTTCTTGATGAGTCTGGCTAATGGTTTGTCAATTTTATCTATCTTCTCCTTTGAGAAGATAAATAAGCTTTATTGATCTTTGCTATGGTCTCCTTTGTTTCTTTTGCATTTATTTCTGCTCTAATTTTTGTGATTTCTTTACTTATACTCACCCTGGGGTTCTTTATTTCTTCTTTTGCTACTTGCTTTACGTTGTTTATTTGCCTTTTCTCTGGTTTCTTGAAGTAAGCTTATATTGTTATAAACTTTCCCCTTAGCACTGCTTTTACTGAGTTCCATTAATTTTAGCTCGTTTTGTTTTCACTTTTATCCACATCTATGCATATTTTGATTTCATTTTTATTTCTTCTTTGATTTGTTGGTTATTTAGAATGGTGTTGTTTAGCCTCTGTATGTTTGTATTTTTAATAGCTTTTTTTTCCCCCTGTAGTTGACATCTAATCTTACTGCATTGTTATCAGAAAAGATGCTTGAGATGTTTTCAATTTTTTTTTAATTTACCCAGGCTAGATGTATGGCCCAGGATGTGATCTATCTTGGAGAAGGTTCCATGTGCACTTGAGAAAAAGGTGAAATTTACTGTTTCAGGGTGAAATGTCCTATAGATATCAATTAGGTCTAACTGGTCCATTGTATCATTTAAAGTTTGTGTTTCCTGGCTAATTTTCTGTTTAGTTGATCTATCCATAGATGTGAGTGGTATTATTAAGGTCTCCCACTATTACTGTAGTACTGTTAATTTCCCCTTTTATATTTAGTAGCATTTGTGTTACATATTCCAGTGCTCCTATGTTGGATGCATCTATATTTATAATTGTTATATCTTCTTCTTGGAATGACCTTTTGAGCATTATGCAGTGTGCTTTCATGGCCTTTATTAAAAAATCTATTTTATGTGATATGAGTATTGCTATTCTTGCTTTCTTTTGGTCTCCATTTGCATGAAATATCTTTTTCTAGCTCTCCACTTTCAGTCTGTATGTGTCCCTAGGTTTGATATGTGTCTCTTGTGGACAGCAAATATAAGGGTCTTTTTTTGGTATCCATTCAGCCAGGCTTTATCATTTGGGTGGGGCATTCAACCCATTTGCATTTAAGGTAATTATTGATAAGCATAATCCCATTGCCATTTACTTTGTTGTTTTGGGTTTGAGTTTATAAACCTTTTCTGTGTTTTCTGTCTAGAAAAGATCCTTCAGCATTTGTTGAAGAGCTGGTTTGATGGTGCTGAATTCTCTCAGCTTTTCCTTGTTTGCAAAGCTTTTTATATCTCCTTCATATCTGAATGAGATTATTTCTGGGTATAGTAATCTGGGTTGTAGGTTTTTCTCTTCCATCACTTTAAGTATGTCCTGCCATTCCCTTCTGGCCTGAAGAGTTTCTAGTGAAAGATCATTATGGAAATCCCCTTATGTGTTGTTTGTTGTTTTTCCCTTGCTGCTTTTAATATTTGTTCTTTGTGTTTGGTCTTAATTAATTTGATTAAAATATGTCTTGGGATGTATAGCCTTGGATATAGCCTGTTTGGAACTCTCTGGGTTGCTTGGACTTGGGTGACTATTTCCTTTCCCATTTTAGGGAAGTTTTCAACTATTATCTCAAGTATTTTCTCATGGCTTTTATTTTGATATTTTTCTTCTAGGAGTCCTATGATTCCAGTACTGGGGCATTTGACATTGTTCCTGAGTCTCTGAGGTGGTCCTCATTTCTTTTAATTATTTTTTTCTTTTTTTCCTCTCTGCTTCATTTATTTCCACCATTCTATCTTCCACCTCACTTATCCTATTTTCTGCCTCAGTTACTCTATTGTTGGTTCCCTCCAATGTTTTTTATCTCAGTTACTGCATTATTCATTATTAATTGACTTTAAAAAAAAAATTTCTTCTACATCCTTGTTAAACATTTCTTTCATCTTCTCAATCTTTGTCTCCAGACTATTTATCTGCAACTCTGTGAGGGGCACTCCGCAGAAAGAGTAGAGGCAGTGGAACTTCCCTCAGCAAAGCTGAGGGGTCCCGAGGAGAGGTGAGCCTGCTGTCCACCAACCCAGCCCCTCGGCGAGCGAGAGACAATCAGAAGTGACAGGGGTTCCGTCTAAGCAGTTCCGGTTTATTGTTGCAAACTGCCAGCTTATATAAACAAATAGGAGGGTTTTAGGAGGGACTTTCCATAGTTGTACCAATCACGTTAAAGGTCAAATCGTCATGTGCCTTCATTATAACAGAAGTCTATGGAGATCACACACTGTCTACGTGCACAGAAATCAAGAGAGCCAATCAAAAACTTTGACAGACAACATAGACCCTGCCCCATCTCTTCCGCCAGGCGCCATCTTAGGTTTTCGACCACAAAGCTAGCCCCTTTGTTTTCTGAGTTTTCCCATTTAGGGCCCCACACAACTCCATTTTGTTTTCAATTTTTTGGATCACTTTTACTATCATTATTCTGAATTCTTTTTCAGACTCCTTATCTCCTCTTTTGTTTGGTTTGCTGAACATTTATCATGTTCCTTTACCTGTTGAATATTTCTCTGCCTTTTCATCTTGTTTAGATTGCTGTGTCTTAGGTGGCCTTTCTATATGGTGGAAGTTTGTGTTTCCTCTTTANTTCACCGCATGAGGGAGCCTCTCGGGGAGACCAAGAAGACTAAATCAGCTTGTTCCCCAAGGTCATACAGGTTTAGTTATGGGGTGAATCTGGGATTTTAAAGTCATACTCTTATTACCCTGTCTCTTATACATATCTAGATGTGTATAAGAGACAGGAGTTGTATGAGTGGTTTGTCAGTGTTTCTTGGTTGGGGAAGCTTGTGTCAGTGTTCTGGTGGGTGAAGCTGGATCTCTTCTCTTTGGAGTGCAATGAAGTGTCCATTAGTGAGTTTTGAGGTGTCTATGTGTTTGGTGTGACTTTAGGCAGCCTGTATATCAATGCTCAGGGCTATGTTCCTGCATTGTTGGAGAATTGGTGTGGTATCTTGCTTTGAAACTTGTTGGCCCTTGGGTGGATATTGGTTTCAATGTAAGTATGAAGACTTGTGTTTGAGCTGTTGTTGATTAATGTTCCCTGAAATCAGAAGATTGCTAGTGTTCTCAAGTTTTGAATTTAATCTTCCTACCTCTGGTTTTCAGTCTTATTCTTACAGTCAAGACTTCTAGGTTAATGGAGAAAAGATTCTCCACAGTAAATAGCACTCACTGAGGTTAGCAAAGTTACATGGAAAAGAGAAGAGGAATGAGGGAGATAGAGGTAACCAGGATGAGAAGAGGGGGAATCAGAAGGGGGTTGAGTAATCTAGACAGTAATCAATTTGCTATGTGCTCTCCACATCCTGGAACACACAGAGAGGTTCGCAGAGTTACACAGAAAAGAGAAGAGGGAGGAAGGAGATAGAGGTGACCAGGAGGAGAACAGGGGGAATCAAAAGGAGAGAGACAATTCTAGCCAGTAATCAGTTGTCTAAGTGTTCTCCACAGCCTGAAAGAGCCAAAGATATTCACAGCGTTGGGTAGAGAAGAGAAGGGGAGGGAGGAGATAGAGGTGACCTGGGGGAGAAAAAGGAGAGTCAAAAGGGGAAGAAGGCAATCAAGCCAGTAATCACACTCCTAAGTAAAATGGGTACTGAAGATTGTGTCCTAAAAAGTACAAAATTGGTAACAAATACCAAAGAGTAAAGATTAAATATCTGGAGTAGAAGTTAGACTCTCAAAAATACAATATTAAAAAAATCACAAAATTTATAAAAAATGCATATGAAATTTCCTTTAAAAATAGGGTCTTTTTTGCAAGGTAATAGTAGGTTATAAAATGAAAATTAAAGGAGTAATAAGGACTTAAAATTTTTAAAAAGTTAAAAATATTAAAAAATGATAATAGTAAAATATATATAGGAAATTCTCTGGAGCTGTTGTGGGCAGTGTGAGGTCAGTTCAGTCACAGATAGTTCCTTGTTCCAGCTTATACTTTCTCAAGGTCTATAGGCCCCTTCCAATGTAGTTGGTGTTAACTACAATGTTTTAATCTGTTGCACCTGTCACTTCCCAAGCAGTTCCCTCTGTTTATTTTGGCTTCTTCTGTTTCTAAGGGGAAGAAGTGGTCACTTATGTAGTCTCACTTGTTCAGTTGTGCTGTGGGGAGGGAGGAATACTGTAAACAAATGCCACTGGTGTGTGTGGGGAGTTCTCGCAGTGTCTGGGCCACACTGGGGTTGCCCCCACTCACAACGTGTGTGCCTTCCCAATCTACACTGCTCAAGCTCTGGGTTGCTCTCCAGGGGAACTATGTAAAGGAGGCCCTGAGTTGCATGCACTTCCCAGGTCTAAGCTGCTCAGGTTCAGGTTTTCAGGTACTCCACAAAGGCACAAACTTGGTTGGGCTTTGTTTGGTGCCCTTCCCATGTCCAAGCAGCTCAGGTGAGCAGGTGCTTGGTGAGCACATTGTCCCAGCTGAGCGGTATGTCTTATCACCTCCCCAGTCCCACCACTCAGTTTCCGGGGTGTGCAGTGGGAGCACTGTCTCAGGTATGCTGTGTGTCTCCTCTGGGGAGCTGACCTCTGGCTGCAACCCTCCTGGCAGATGTCAGCCATCCAGGATCCCAGGAAGATGTGGTTAGCAACTGGGAGCCTGCTCGCAGTTTGGTAGAGGATGCTATCTCTGGGGCCGAGATTGCCCCTCACTGGCTCTGGCTGTTGCCTGACTGACTCTCTGCCTCAGGGAGGGGATGGGCTGGTCCGCAGCTGGTTAGCTCTCCTCTGGTATTTGCTCAGTCCTTTGTTTTGTGAGCAGGCCTGGCAGTGCCTTAGGTTAGATCTTTTCATGGGAAAGTTCTCTCTTGCCAGGCTTTCTTTCTTTCTTTTCTCCACAGTTTGGGTTGCTATCTCATGTTGGCTCCCTCAGATTATCCTCAAGGCATTCAGGCATTGCTTACCTTAAGCAATGCAGCCTGCGCCTCCCTGTTCAGCCCTCGCTTGCTGGTGGCAGACACGAGTGTCTGAGCTACTTCTCCTCTGGGAGTTGTGGTTAGGCACGTAATCTGTGGGTTTTGTTTATTTTTTTCCTCCTGGTTATATTGCCTTCTGAGATTCAAAAACTCCTCACAGCCCCACTGGTGAGAGGATTTCCTTGTGTTTGGAAACTTCTCCTCCTTCACAACTCCCTCCTTTGGATGGGTCTCCATCCCTAACTGTTTGTCTCTCTTTTTATCTTGTATATTTTGTTCTACCTCCTTTCAAAGACAATGGGCTACCTTTCTGTGTGCCTGGTGTCCTCTGCCAGTGTTCAGAAGTTGTTTTCTGGAATTTGCTCAGTGTTCAAGCGATCTTTCAATGAATATGTTGGGAAGAAAGTAGTCTCCCTGTTCTACTCCTATGCTATCTTAGGACTGCCTCCCTGCTTCTGTCATTTTTAGAATTTGTGGTTTCTCACTCACTTTTATTCCTTGGAGATTTTAGCTTATGGGTCATTAGTATTGTATCTTACATTATTTTTACCAAAATATTTGATGAGTTTAGTATTAGTTCAGATGATCCATATAACCGCTGAGTCTCCTAGTTCACTTCCTTTTCACTTTTTTACTAGTATACCATTTAAACTATCCATTCCCATGGTTATATGCAAGATCTAGTCAATGTGTCCTCTCCAAAATCGGTTTAATCATCCTTCCCTCTAACCACAGGCTTAAAAAAAAAACTTTTTGTATTGTGATGGGGTGTAGTTGATTAGAAAAACAATTTTGTGATAGTTTCAGTTGAACAATGAGGGGACTCAACCATACATATACGTGTATCCATTCTCCCCTTAACTCCCCTCACAGAACAGTGAGTGAACATAAGCTTCTGACTTTCCTACTCACATCTTGGAGCCACCGTAATTTTCCCACCCTGTTATGACCATAAATTTCTTGATCCAATCAACTTTGCTGCTTAATATTACCCCCCTCCTTACTTTATTATCCAACTTTGTATAGTATTTGACTTCCCCGGTGGCTAAGTGGTAAAGAATTCACATGCAATGCAGGAGACCCAGGAGATGTAGATTTGTTCCCTGGATCAGGAAGATCCCCTAGAGGAGGGCATGGCAACCAAGTCCAGTATTCTTGCATGGAGAATCCCATGAATACAGGAGTCTGGTGGCTCCTGCGGCCCCTGTAGAGCCCATGGCCCACATGGTCACAAAGAGACAGACACGACTGAAGCTACTTAGCACACATGCACATATAATATCCGGTAGTAATCATTCTCTTGAATATTTACTCACATATCTTTGTCTCTTCTCCTTGTCTTATTTAAAAATACCTCAACTATTTTAAAATTCAACTTTGTACTCATTCCACATCCACATCAAAGCTGGTTAGGGGAAAACATACAATCATGTTAATTATACTAACTGATTATAAAGTTATGACTATCTTGTTAAATGGCCATCAACAATGCTTAGGCATTCTATTACATTTCTGTGCTTAAGTCACTCTGTAAATTCTTTAGTTAACTTATCAGCCACATATTTCAAACTTTCCAAATTCCAATCTTACTGTCACTCATTCAAATATTCAGTAACCATGCTCATCAGCTCACGGAGAAACATAAGAAAAATCAGAGAAATTTTATATTGCACTATCATCATCTACCAGATGCCGGGAGCCAGCGTGAGGAATCCCGCCCGTGGCAACTGTCATGAGGAAGGAAGCCAGACAAAACACAAGGCGGGATACAGCTTCAGGGGTTCCCCTGGAATTTCCTGAGCATGTACCCCCAAAACCAGAGTTGGCCTGATTTTATCATTCTGTTCTTTCCACTCTTCTGACACTCTCTGGAAAAAGTTAACTTAGGGCTTCAGTCTTCTGCATATGAAAGGAATGTTTCATACCCCTCTCATGGCTCTCTAACTTGCCTGGCAGGTTCCTCCGGACTTTTTACACCTTGTGATTGTTTACAGCCCCTCAACCAGGAGAGGCACACAGCTTAAAGCATCTTAAAGATACAGAGCCTTTTCTAAGAGCTAAAAATCAGATTGGTGATGGGTTTTCACTGTTGACTCAATGACTGCTGCCAGGCCTCCATATTATTTATCTTTTAGGCATCTGAAGGATATTAATCAATGTAATTGGGATATAGAAATAGGAATTTAGTAGTTTTGATGTTAGCAACACTAGACTTTTGAGTTAATTACTTTTCTTTGTTATATATCACTGCACTCTTCTTGTGTCCTTGCTATGTAAGAACATAACTGTATTTAGTGTTTTCTGAGAGTGGGAAGGAAGATCAACAGAAATAAGTCTTCTGGTTGACAAACCCTTATCAGAAAAAAGGCTGTAAAATGTTAATTGGCCCTCTGGCTAGAAGATGCTGTAAATCACCTAAGACTTGTGTATACAACTAGGTATGCAGAGAGAAAGCCTGGTTTTAGTTAAGAGTCAGGGCTGCTGATGCTGCATAACTTTATATTACACATTGATCTCTATGTACAATCAAAAAGGTATAAAAGGCCTTTCTAGCAATAGAGGCTGGGCCAGTCGCAGGACTGGTTTTCCCAGTGTCTTCTCTTTACTGTAATTTCTGGCTGAATTTCCATCTGGGGCATGGAGGCTTGCCATGTCTACTTACTTGCCCCAGCTTTTAAGATCCACACGAGGGGGAGCCCAAGGTGGGGCACCCCCTGATATTCAAGAGGATGCTGGTGGCCCAGTGTAGATGGTGCAAACTTCTTGTGTCAAAGTTTTATTAGTTTTCCACGTAAATCAAGTTATTTAGCTTCTTTTCTCCACTTAATTTTCCTACTACACTATTTATTCCTAATCTAATCTTATATTTCTAAATAAATAAATAAATAAATAAGTTTTTCCTTGCCTACGCCATTCACGCTTCAAATCACCCTGGATCCACCAGGGCTGGACCCTGGCAACCAAAGTCATGAAGTCTTATTTATCTTTCTGTTACAATGGATGAATTGTCTGTTTAGTCCAAATTAACCCTTTCTCACACACACTGGACTCCATCTCCAGTCCAGTCTCAGTCTATTCGATGATTATTCTTTTGAAGCTATCTTCTCTCTCTTGCAACAACATGAGGTTTTTGTTTTGTTTTGTTTTGTTTTTCTCCTTCTCAATGTTTTCTTTGGCATACAGCCATCTTTTAAAAATCCCTAATGATCTCTCCAATCTCCTGAACCAGTGAATGAGTGAATTTGTTCAGTTGTATCTGACTCTTTGTGATCCCATGGATTATAGCCTACTAGGCTCCTCCATCCATGGAATTTTCCAAGCAAGAGTACTGGAGTGGTCTGCCATTTCTTCCTCCAGGGTATCTTCCCAACCCAGGGATCAAACTCAGGTCTTCTGCGTTGCAGGCAGATATTTACTGCTCAAATTTCTGTTCCCTTCTTATAAGAATCCTTTTTAAAAGTAATATATCCTCACCTTGTGTAATTCTGGTCCTCCTACTCTCCCTTGAACACATTACAATTTGGCTTCACTTCACATCACTCTAGTGAAACAGAGCTGTTGGTTTCAAGACTACTAATGGCCTTCACATTGCAAAATCCAATAATCCATCTTGGATGGATCTTGCATCTATATTGCACTATCTTTAGTTGTTAAATCATTAAAGAACTATTGTACTATCTTAAAGATAAATAAGATTACATGACTTTGATAGATGATCTGATAGTGTACTATAGAAGTCTCCATCTTTGATCTTCAAAGAACATTGGACACAGTTATCACTCCCTGCTATAGACTACATCTTTGTGTCTCCCCAAAATTAATATATTGAAATCAAATGTCCAATATGATAGTATTGGGATGTGGGGAGTTTGGAAGATTCCTAGGTCATGAAGGTGGAGATATCATGGATGACATTAGTGCCCTTATAAAAGAGACTCCACAGAATGTCTAATCCCTTTCACTACCCAATATGGTTAGATCTTCCTGGTGGCTCAGACGGTAAAGCATCTGCCTGCAATGTGGGAGACCCAGGTTCTATTCCTGGGTTGGGAAGATACCCTAGAGAAGGAAATGGCAATCCACTCCAGCACTCTTGCCTGGAAAATACAATGGATGGAAGAACCTGATAGGCTACAGTCCATGTGGTCACAGAGTCGGACACGACTGAGTGACTTCACTTTCTTTCTTTTACCCATTATGGTAACAAGAGGTCTATAAGAATCTAAGTCATATATTACTTCTTGTTTTAGCTGTGAAATCATTAAAGAACTAAATAGAGTGAAGAAAACATAATCTCTAATAGAAACGTAAATGGAAAGTCAAAATATGCAAATATTGTTCTTGTACCTCAATTGTTGTTGTTAGGTTGCTCAGCCGTGTTCAACTCTTTGAAACTCAATGGAATGCAACACTTGAGCCTTCTCTATCCTTCACTATCTCCCAGAGTTTGCTCAAACTCGTGTCTATTGAGTCGATTATGTCATCCAACCATCTTATCCTCTATTGCCCCCTTCTCTTCCTGACTTCAGTTTTTCCCAGCATCAGAGTCTTTTCCAATGAGGTGATTCTTTGTATCAGAGGGCCAAAGTATTGGAACTTCAGCTTCAGTTGTCCAAGAGATTCTCAAAAGTATTTTCTAGCATCAGTACAAAAGTGTCAATTTTTCAGTGCCCAGCCTTATTTAGAGTCCAACTTTCACATCTATACATGACTACTGGAAAAACCATACGGTCTTTGACTATAAAGACCTTTGTTGGCAAAGTGATGTCTCTGTTTTTTAATATGCTGTCTACTTTTGTCATGGCTTCAAAGAACAAGTGTCTTTTAATTTCTGGCTCCAGTCACCATCTGCAGTAATTTTGGAGCCCAATAAAATAGTCTGTCACCATTTCCATTATTTTCCAATCTGTTTGCCATGAAGTGATGGGACTGGATGCCATGACACTAGTTTTTTGAATGTTGAGTTTCAAGTCAGCTTTTTCACTCTCTTAGGGTTTCCCATGTGCTTCAGCGGGTAAAGAATCCACCTGCAATGCGGGAGATCTGGGTTCAATCCTTGGGTTGGGAAGATACCCTGGAGAAGGGATAGGCTACCCACTCCAGTATTCTGGCCTGGAGAATTCCATGGACTACAGTCCATGGTGTCACAAAGAGTTGGACACAGCTGAGTGACTTTCACTTTCACTCTCTTCTTTCACCTTCATCAAGAGGATATTTAGCTTATCTTTGTTTTCTGCCATTAGGGTGGAGTCATCTGCATATCTGAGGTTATTGATATTTCTCCTGGGAATTTCATTACAGCTTATGATTCATCCAGCCCAGTATTCCACATCATGTATTCTGCATATAAGTTAAATAAGTAGGGTGTCAATATACAGCTTTGACGTCATCTTTTCCCAATTTTGAACCAGTATGTTGTTCCATGTTTGGCCCTTACTGTTGTTTCTTGACTTGCACTCAGTCTTCTCAGGAGGCAAATAAGATGATCTGGAATTCCTATCTCTTTAAGAATTTTTCCACAGTTTCTTGTAATTAACAAAGTCGAAGGATTTAGCATAATCAAAGAAGCAGAAATATGTTTTTTTTTTTCTGGAATTCCCTTGCTTTTTCTATGATCCAACAGATGTTGGCAATTTGATCTCTAGCTCCTCTGCCATTTCTGAATCCAGCTTGTGCATCTGGAAGTTCTGGGTTCACATATGGCTGAAGTCTGCCTTGAAGAATTTTGAACATTACCTTGCTAGCATGTGAAATTAGCAAAATGGTATGGTAGTTTGAACACTCTTTGGCATTGCCCTTCTTTGGGATTGGAATTAAAACAGATATTTTTCAGTCCTGTGGTCACTGATGAGTTTTCCAAATTTGCTAGCATACTGAGTGCAGCACTTTCACAGCATCATGTTTTAGGATTTGAAATTGCTATGTTGGATCCCATCACCTCCACTAGCTTTGTTCATAGTGATGCTTCCTAAGGCCCATTTGACTTCACAATCCAGAATGTCTGGCTTTTGGTGAGTGACCACATCATCATGGTTATCTGGGTCTTTATGACCTTATTTTGTACAGTTCTTCTCTGTATTCTTGCCACCTATTCTTAATTTTCTGCTTCTGTTAGGTCTATGCCATTTCTGTCCTTTATTATGCCAATCTTTGCATAAAATATTCCCTTGGTATCCCATTGAAGAGCTATAAATCTATTAATAGCAAAAAATATTTGAAAAATATATCTTTGTAGATTGGAGAGACCTAAAGTAGTGAAGCAGTGCTTGCTTGGTGGCTCAGTGGTAAAAAAAAAAAAAATCCACCTGCAATGCAGTATGCACAGGAGACATGAGTTTGGTCCCTGAGTAAGGAAGATCCCCTGAAGGAAGTCATGGCAACCCACTCCAGTATTCTTCACTGGAGAATCTCATGGACAGAGGATTCTGGCATGCTATGGCTCATGGGGTCACAGAGTTGGACACGACTAAAGCAACTGAGCACACACAAACACAAAGTAATAAAACAACAAAGACAGCTCTTCATTTAAGCTGAGAATGACTCTGATGCAAGGCCAAAAATTAAGACTCAATATGTGCTGCCATTGTATCTGGGGTAAATCAGGAGGGCCTCAAGTGCCTTAACTACCAGCTCTCCTCCCCTCACTATCCTCCCACAGGTAAGATCCCTTAGTCAACACTCCTTATCAAAAGGACTAAGTACCGTTTCTGCTTATCCATGAGTGATGGGTTTCAGTCTCTTGCTAGCCCATGGAATTCAACAAGACAGTCTCACCTAGGGGTAAGCAGGGGACATCTCATCACCTTGATACTTTAAAGCTTAACAGGGACAAATCCTGATGATTCACTCGGATCCTGAGTGCAAACACCATTTGGACTGTGAATATATGAAACTAATAAAGTACTCTTAGTACATTTTTCCAGGTTCTAGTGTCATGTGTCTGGTCATCTCCAAAACTCTAGGGAAGAAATCCTTTCCTAAACAATGGAGTAAATAGCAAGCAATCAAGATAATAACAACACAAAAGTCTCATTCTATGATGAAGAAATAGAGATTTTAAATGATGTAAAATGTCAAATGAATATATTGATTTACTATGCATATATGTGTTTATTAAACATATTCATTGAGTGACTAGTATTCTTCTAGGCATTGTACTACTACTAAGAAGATAGTGAGGAAAAGAAAGCTACAGTCTTTGATGCTTAGAGAGTTACTAAGTTGTCAATTCTATAAAATTTAGTAATTCTTTATTCTCTAATCATGTCACATGATTTAGTTTTTGTATTCCAATTCGATTTTAGTTTATATAAGAGCTTTCTTTAATTACTCTATCCATTGTAAAGTTTGTACTCAATATATATAGCTGCTTGATTCATGTGTGCTATACACGTATAGGGATAAAATATGGCCAGTGACCTCATAAAGCAATACCATGGAGTTTACCACAATAAGGAATTAAATTATGAGACTGAATTGGATTTTAATTTTCCTCACTATTAAGATACATTCAATTAACTTTAATAATAAATGATAACAAGAACTATAGCCTGATTAACAACATATATTTTAACATATTTTAGATGATGACATTTAAAGTCATTAAAAAATTAAAATGAAGTTAACAGTGGCCAGGCATCTAAATTAGCCTTTGTGGATAGTTTCAGACACATCCTTGCATCACTTAGAACTTGAACTTTCTGATCTGTATCAAAAAGTTCACCACTAGCCCTGTTTTCAAATCAATATTTGCTAGCAGCTGCTAGTTACAACTCTGTAGTTTCAAAGTCCCCAATACTTGCTTAATGAGCACACTTATTTCTTGCCAATTCAAACCTAATTTTTGAGAACTTAGGTAACCTTGCAGTTTTTGCATTTATAAACATTTCCCATTTTGTAATCTGTGCTTTCTTGGACTTGTGCTTCCCATCTGTAGTCCTAAGAACCCAAAATTTAAAAAAAATTTGTTTTTGTCTCAAGAACCCAAAATAAAAAGAATTTTGCTTTTGCCTCAACCAGGTCACTATTATGGGAAGTCTTGATTAACATAGATAAGTTTGTTTGGGTGTTAAATCCCTTTCATTTCTTACTTTCTACTTGCAAGTCATTATACATAGAGGTATTTGAAATATTCCAAATATTATAATTCAATATTAATCATGTGAGAAAAATGTAAGCATTCTTACTACAAGCCTGCCAATTCTAATTAATGCCACTGTGTGACTGAATAAATATAAAACAGATGACCAGCCCAATCTTGGACATGGAGGGGTTTGAAGATGCTCAAATTACCTCTAGTCTGTCCCAACAGAACTTGGAACCATTAGTTTAGCAAAAGCAATGAACCAACTTGAGTACTACCTGTTTCCTTAGAATTACGTCAAATTAATGTTGCAACTCAGCATGTTTTTTCATCAGTTTCATAGCAATTCAACTGGGACAAATTTGTCTGCCTCCTAGTTCCTCAAAATATTTTTTCTATGGTTTCTCTAATCCTTTACGTGAATTTTATCGAATCATATTAATTCTCAAACTCTAAATAGAAAAAGTAAAAACATATATTACCAAGAGAATCATAAAGCATCTGCTTCTGTTAAATGATTTCACATTTATGATCTATTCTAAATATCCCCTGCGAAATACCTAAAACAACATTCTCCCTCGAAATATTCCCTGAAATTCAAAATTTAGGAAATATATTACCTCTCCTTTTTTATTTACACTATCTACAACATTAATTATTGAAAATGAAGTCCATGATATTACTTTACTGTAATTGACAATGACAGCAATAACCCAAAAAGAATGAATTGCAAGTTCTTTCTCAAGTTACTCATATTTAGCTCAGGCTTTAACTTGAATTTGAAGGGCTATTGGCCTAAGGCACCAAACTATAGCAAGACTTATGTTTAAAAGAGTTTCAGAAACTTTACTCTACACTATCCCTGGCTCAAGGCAATTTATCTGTCTTAATTGAAATTCTATGATGAATTTATTTTCAGTATAAAATATGCTTCATATGTTTAAGTGTCTTTACCATTAACCTAGATAGCATATTCAAAAACAGAGACATTACTTTGCTGACTATGGTCNAAATATTATCATGTTAATGATAAGGCAATGTGGTTTTGGATTTACAGCCAGACTGTTTTTTTAATATTCTCCTCTCTACCCTTCATCATAATAGAATCAGAGACAAGAAATTCTGAACTTCAAGACAAAGTTTACCTTACTGAGCTTACTATACTGTAAATACTGCACCAGATTATACCTTGTCTTCAACCTGGCACATAAGAAGAAGGGGACTGAGCTTATTTCCTTTCTCCAAAGGAAATAATCAGTTAAATTATTTCTTTGTCTCTGTCCTCTTTCCAAGTGAGTGATGCATGGAAAGAGAAGCCAGTGGAATTGTTTGAAACAAAATGTCTATTTATGGAAATAAGAGTTCAAAAGAGAGGAGGATCCTGACCACTGAGAACCACTGCAATGTTCATAATCATGTACTGTCTATCTTGGTGATCTGAAAACCACAAAGGATCCAATATAAGAAAGACACCTGATGTATTCAGATATTTACTTTGAGAAATTTCTATAACTTAATCATGTTCTAACCATGATTACACACTTGAACTTAGCCAAAAGGCTGAGAAGCATAAAGGCCAATGAAACTATGAGCCATGCTGTGTAGGATAACCCAAGATGGATGGGTCATGGTGGAGAGTTCTGACAAAATGTGGTCCACTGGAGAAGGCAATGGCAAACTTCAGTATTTCTGCCTTGAGAACCACATGAGCAGTATGGAAAGGCAAAAAGATAGGACACTGAAACATGAACTCTCCAGGTTGGTAGGTGCCCAATAGGCTACTGGAGATCAGTGGAGAAATAACTCCAGAAAGAATGAGGAGACAGATACAAGCAAAAACAACACCCAGCTGTGGATGTGACTGGGGATGGAAGCAAGGTCCAAGGTTATAAAGAGCAATATTGCATAGGAACCTGGAATGTTAGGTCCATGAATTAAGGCAAATTGGAAGTGATCAAACAGGAGATGGCAAGAGTGAACGTTGACAGTTTAGGAATCAGCAAACTGAAATAGACTGGAATGGGTGAATTTAACTCAGATGACCATTATATCTACTACTGTGAAAAAGAATCCCTTAGAAGAAATGGAGTAGTCATCATACTCAAAAAAGAGCCCCAAATGCAGGTACTTGGATGCAGTTTCAAAAATGACAGAATGATCTCTGTTCATTTCCAAGGCAAACCATTCAATATCAAGGTAATCCAAGCCAATCCCCGACCAGTAACCCTGAAGAAGCTGAAGTTGAATGGTTCTATGAAGACCTACAAGACGTTCTAAAATTAACACCCAAAAAAGATGTCATTTTCATTATAGGGGACTGGAATGCAAAGGTAGGAAGTCAAGAAACACCTTGAGTAACAGACAAATTTGGTCTTGGAATATGGCATGAAGCAGGGCAAAGACTAATAGAGTTCTGCCAAGAGAATGTACAAGTCATAGCAAATACCCTCTTCCAACAACGCAAGAGAAGACTCTATACATGGACATCACCAGATGGTCAACACCAAAATCAGATTGATTATATTCTTTGCAGCCAAAGATGGAGAAGCTCTATACAGTCAACAAAAACAAGACCAGAAGCTGACTGTGGCTCAGATCACAAACTCCTTATTGCCAAATTCATACTTAAATTGAAGAAAGTAGGGAAAACCACTAGGCCATTCAGGTATGACCTAAATCAAATCCCTAATAATTATACAGTAGAAGTGATAATAACATTTAAGTGACTAGATCTGATAGATAGAGTGTCTGATGAACTATGGATGGAGGTTCACGACATTGTACAGGAGACAGGGAGTAAGATCATCCCAAAAAAATAAAATGCAAAAAAAGTGAAATGGCTGAGGAGGCCTTACAAAAGCTATGAAAAAAAGGGAAGTGAAAAGCAAAGGAGAAAAAGAAAGATATACCCATTTGAAAGCAGAGTTCCAAAGAATACCAAGGAGAGATAAGAAAGCCTTCCTCAGTGATCAGTGCAAAGAAACAGAGGAAAACAATAGTATAGGAAAGACTAGAGATTTCTTCAAGAAAATTAGAGATAGAAAGGGAACATTTCATGCAAAGATGGGCTCAATAAAGGACAGAAATGGTATAAACCTAACAAAAGCAGAAAATATTAAGAGGTGGCAAGAACACACAGAAGAACTGTACAGAAAAGATCTTCAAGACCCAGATAATCACAATGCTGTGATCATTCACACTCATCTAGAGCCAGACATCCTGGGATGTGAAGTCAAGTGGGCCATAGGAAGCACCACTACAAACAAAGCTAGTAGAGGTTTTGGAATTGCAGTTGAGATATTTCAAATCCTGAAAGACGATGCTGTGAAAGTGCTGCTCTCAATATGTCAGCAAATATGGCAAACTCAGCAGTGGCTACAGGACTGGAAAAGGTCAGTTTTTATTCCTATCCCTAAGAAAGGCAATGCCAAAGAATGCTCATACTGCCACACAATGCCAAAGAATACTCATACTGCCACACAATCGCACTCATCTCACACAGTAGCAAAGTAATGCTCAAATTCTCCATGCCAGGCTTCAGCAATACGTTACTGGTGAACTTCCAGATATTTAAGCTGGACTTAGAAAAGGCAGAAGAACTAGAGATCAAATTGCCAACATCTGCTGGATCATAGAAAAAGCAAGATAGTTCCAGAAAACTATCCATTTCTGCTTTATTGATTATGCCAAAGCCTTTGACTGTGTGTATCACTGTAAACTGAAAAATTCTGAAAGAGATGGAAATACCAGACCACCTGACCCGCCTCTTGAGAAACTTGTATGCAGGTCAGGAAGCAACAGTTAAAACAGAGCATGGAAAAACAGACTGGTTTCAAATAGGAAGAGGAGTACGTCAAGGCTGTATCTTGTCACCTTACTTACTTAACTTATTTGCAGAGTACATCATGAGAAATGCTGGGCTGGATGAAGCACAAGCTGGAATCAAGATTGCTGGGAGAAATATCAGTAACCTCAGATATGCAGATGACACCACCCTCATGGCAGAAAGTGAAGAACTAAAGATCCTTTTGATGAAAGTCAAAGAGGAGAGTGAAAAAGTTGGCTTAAATATCAACATTCAGAAAACTAAGATCCTGGCATCTGGTGCCATCTCTTTATGGCAAATGGGGAGACAGAGGAAACAGTGGGAGACTTTATTTTGAGAGGTTCAAAATCACAGCAGATGGTGACTGCAGCCATGTAATAAAAAGACACTCCATGCAAGGAAAGTTATGACCAACCTAGACAGTATATTAAAAAGCAGAGACATTACTTTGCCAACAAAGGTCCGTCTAATGAAGGTTATGGTTTTCCAGTATTCATGTATGGATTTGAGAGTTGAACTGTAAAGAAAGCTGAACACAGAAGAATTGATGTTTTTGAAGTGTTGTGTTGGATAAGACTGTTGAGAGTACCTTGTCTGCTAAGAAATCCAACTAGTCCATCCTAAAGGAGATCAGTCCTAGGTGTTCATTGGAAGGACTAATGATGAAACTGAAACTCCAATACTTTGGCAACCTGATGCAAAGAACTGACTCATTTGAAAAGACCTTGATGCTGGGAAAAATTGAGGGCAGGAGGAGACGGGGACGACAGAGGATGAGATGGTTTGATGGCATAAACAACTCAATGGACATGAATTTGAGTAAACTCCAGGAGTTGGTTATGGACAGGGAGGCCTGGCGTGCTGCAGTCCATGGGGTCACAAAGAGTCGGACACGACGGAGGGACTGAACTAAACTAAAAACTAAACTAAGTCATGGTTATATTGTATTTCTTTCCTTGTCTCTTTTTATTATGATTTATTTTAAAGCCCCCCAAACTAATTTATGGTGTCATTAATTTTTTTGTCTTTATTAACTTTTATCTATATTTACACATATACACACTCAGATTTTTTTTTCCCCTACATGTAATTCTTTTGTCATGGCAACAGAAGTGTTTGCTCTGACAGCTTTTCGCCATAGCAGTTTGAAGGCAAAAAGTGACTTTAAAAAAATTTTAAACCATTTATTCCTGTTGAGTTTAATGGATGTCTTTAAGCTCACGGTGAGAAACTAGTCTTAAAAGAAAAGAACATAAAATAAAATGTTCCCTGATGGACATATCAGAACAAAAGATGAGTGGTTCCCTGTAGCAATACAATTTCCATAGTGTTAACATAAGTTTCAATTTGTTGCTACCTTCATTGAGTAAATGACCATGAAATTTAAAAAAAAAATTATTTTCAAGAATGAGTACTTTGAATAGTGTCATCTACTAAAATATATTATTTTTGTTATTGCTAGTTAAAATTCACATATCTTCAGTGCCAAAGCAGTGGAAGAAAATACTGTCAAAATGTTGTAAAGACCTGGCTCTCTCACATTGTGCATCTTTTTTAGTCAAAAACACTTTCACTACATCCAAAATGAACTTCAAATGCTCTACAAATTGTTCAAATTTTGTTAATATTTTATATTTTATTTAAGTTAAAACTAAGAATAATGACTGTCTCTTATACACATCTCACCTTCTTCTTGTTCTTTTTCTTTTTTTCACCTTCTTCTTCTACTCAACTTCTTCTTCTCCTTATCACCTTCTTCTTCTTCTTCCTTTTCTACTTCTTCTTCTTTTTCTNTTTATTTAAGTTAAAACTAAGAATAATGATAAGTAAAATGCTTGAATAAACTGTAAGTAGATATCAAAATGTTATTTTAAAAATTAAAATTCATGGGATAAACAAATCCTTTAGGTGGCTATATTGATATTTATTTGGAATAATATTAAATATGAATTAATATTATAAAACATCTATTTAGAATACCTTCTTATCTTTGAGTAGTATGTATACATTAGTTATTGACTAAAAAGATGCACAGTGTGAGAGAGCAAGTTAAGTTTTATTTGAGACAAAATGAGGACTGCAGTCTGGGAGACAGTCTGCTCCAAAGAGGTAGTGGAAGATCAGTATATGATTTTGGTGATGGGGAGTTCAATGCAATCAAACACTTACTTTACAAGAGGTTTTCTTCACTAGGAGCTGATGTCATCATGAAGGGATCTAGTGCTTTTCTAGACATAAGGAGATGCAAGGATTGGGATCATGAAATCAGTTTTTAAAAATATCTAACGATCTAAAGACTTGTTCCACCAGTTTCACTGGAGCACAGAGTACCTCACTTTCCACTCTGAATTCCCTCATGGAGCATGGAAGGTCAGCAGCTTCAGCAACACAGGCAGATGACAAATGCCCTTCTTGTTGTTGTTCTGCTNTGCAATTTATATTTATATTGATTTTTACCCAACAACTTTGACAAAGTCTTATTAATTATAACAGAATTTATAAATACAAATTATATATCATCCTTTTTTTCCAGTTCTCATGCCTTTTTTTTTCTTTGCCTACTTCAGTTGTTAGCACATCCAGTGCAATGTAGAATGGAAACAGTGTTACTAGCTATCCTTGTATTGTTAAAAATACGAAAGGTAGAACTTTCATTATATATTTACATTTCTCATGCTTATTGTATAATCNTTTTTCTTTGCCTACTTCAGTTGTTAGCACATCCAGTGCAATGTAGAATGGAAACAGTGTTACTAGCTATCCTTGTATTGTTAAAAATACGAAAGGTAGAACTTTCATTATATATTTACATTTCTCATGCTTATTGTATAATCTTGTATCTTGCAATCTTGTTCTAATATTAATAGGTTTTTAGTTGATTCTTTAGGTTTTTCTGTACAAAAATCATGTCATCTGCAAATATAGATTTTTTACTTCTCCTTTTCTAATTTGTATGTTTTAATTTCATTTTCTTGTCTATTTTTTTTTTCTGGCTACAACCTGCAGTACACTGTTGTATAGAAGTAGCAAAAGTAAGTATCTTGTTTAATTCCTGAACCTATGAAGAAAACATTCAGTATTTTGACATTAAGTATAATGTTTCTGGTGGGATTTTTGTTGATACCATGTATCAGGGACATGAAGCTATTTTGTGTTCCTACTTGACTGAGTCTTATTTTCATAAAGGAGTGCTAGACTTTATAATGCTTTTCTGCAACTATTGAATTGATGGTATGATTTTTGTCCTGAATTCTGTTATTATGATAAATTCCATTAATTGATTTATTGAATAATAAACCAACTTTGCATTCCTGGAATAAGTCCCAATTGATCGGGATAAAAATCCTTTGTATTTCTTGCTGGATTCAGTTGGCGAGTATTTCACTGAAAATTTTTGCACCTATTTTTCATAGGGAATATTTACCTGTAGTTTTCCTCTGATATATTTGTCTGCGTTTGGAATCATTATTTGACTCATAGAATGAGTTAAGATATATTATGTATTTTTATTGTAAGATTTTATGATAGATGGGTAGTAGTCTTTATTTTTTTTAATTGATTTACTTTACTTGAATCAGAGGCTAATTACTTTACAAAATTGTATTGGTTTTGCCATACATCAACATGAATCCACCACAGGTATACACATGTTCTCCATCTTGAACCACCTTCCCATATTCCTCCCCATACCATCCCTGTGGGTCATCCCAGCGCACCAGCCCCAAGCATCCTATATCCTGCCTCGAACCAGGACTGGTGATTAGTTTCTTATATGATATTATACATGTTTCAATGCCATTCTCCCAAGCCATCCCACTCTCTCCCTCTCCCACAGAGTCCAAAAGACTGTCCTATACATCTGTGTCTCTTTTGCTTTCTTGCATACAGGTTTATTGTTACCATCTTTCTAAATTCCATATATATGTGTCAGTATACTGTATTGGTGTTTTTCGTTCTGGCTTACTTCACTCTATATAATAGGCTCCAGTTTTATCCACCTCAGAACTGATTCAAATGTATTCTTTTAAATGACTGAGTAATACTCCATTGTGTATATGCACCACTGCTTTCTTATCCATTCATCTGCTGATGGGCATCTAGGTTGCTTCCATGCCCTGGCTATTATAAACAGTGTTGCAATGAGCATTGGGGTACACGTGTCTCTTTTGATTCTGGTTTCCTCAGTGTGTATGCCTAGCAGTGGGATTGCTGGGTCATAAGGCAATTCTATTTCCAGTTTTTTTTAGGAATCTCCACACTGTTGTCCATGGTGGCTGTACTAGTTTGCATTCCCACCAACAGTTTAAGAGCATTCCCTTTTCTCCACACCCTCTCTAGCATGTATTGCTTGTAGACTTTTTGATTGCAGCCATTCTGACTGGCGTGAAATGGTACCTCATTGTGGTTTTGATTTGCAGTTATCTGATAATGAGTGATGTTGAGCATCTTCTCATGTGTTATGTCTTCTTTGGAGAAATGTCTATTTAGTTATTTGGCCCATTTTTTGATTGGGTCATTTATTTTTTGGAATTAAGCTACAGGAGTTGTTTGTATATTTTGGAGATTAATTCTTTGGCAGTTGCTTCATTTGCTATTATTTTCTCCCTTTCTGAAGGCTGTCTTTTCACCTTGCTTATAGTTTCCTTTGTTATGGAGAAGCTTTTAAGTTTAATTAGGTCCCATTTGTTTATTTTTGCTTTTATTTCCAGTATTCTGGGAGGTGGGTCATAGAGGATCCTGCTGTGATTTATGTTGTAGAGTGTTTTGCTTATGTTCCCTTCTAAGAGTTTTATAGTTTCTGGTCTTACATCTAGATCTTTAATCCATTTTGTGTTTATTTTTCTGTATGGTGTTAAAAAGTGTTCTAGTTTCATTCTTTTACAAGTGGTTAACCAGTTTTCCCAGCACCACTTGCTAAAGAGATTGTCTTTAATCCATTGTGTATTCTTGCCTCCTTTGTCAAAGGTAAGGTGTCTGTAGGTGTGTGAATTTGTCTCTGTGCTTTCCATTTTGTTCCACTGATCTATATTTCTTTGAAAGGATAAATGAAATTGACAAAACATTTGCCAGACTCATCAAGAAACAAAGGGAGAAAAATCAAATCAATAAAGTTAGAAATGAAAATAGAGAGATCACAACAGACAACACAGAAATACAAAGGATCATAAGAGACTATTATCAGCAATTATATGCCAGTAAAATGGACAACGTTGAAGAAATGAACAAATTCTTAGAAAAGTACAACTTTTCAAAATGGAACCAAGGAGAAATAGAAAATCTTAACAGACCCATCACAAGTACAGAAATTGAAACTGTAATCAGAAATCTTCAGCAAACAAAAGCCCAGGTCCAGATGGCTTCACAGCTGAATTCTAACACCTATCCTAGTCAAACTCTTCCAGAAAATTGCAGAGGAAGGTTAACTTCCAGTCTCATTCTATGAGGCCACCATCACCTTAATACCAAAACCTGACAAAGATGCCACACACACACACACAAAAACTACATACCAATATCACTGATGAACATAGATGCAAAATTCCTTAACAAAATTTTAGCAATAAGAATAAAACAGCACATTAAAAAGATCATACACCACGACCAAGTGGGCTTTATCCCAGGGATGCAAGGATTCTTCAATATCCACAAATCAATCAATGTAATACACCACATTAACAAATTGAAAAATAAAAGCCATATGATTATCTCAATAGATGCAGAGAAAACCTTTGACAAAATTCAGCATCCATTTATGATAAAAACTCTCAAGAAAGCAGGAATAGAAGGAACATACCTCAACATAATAAAAGCTATATATGACAAGCCCACAGCAAACATTATCCTGAATGGTGAAAAATCGAAAGCATTTCCCCTAAAGTCAGGAATAAGACAAAGGTGCCCGCTTTCACCACTACTATTCAACAAAGTTTTGGAAGTTTTGGCCACAGCAATCAGAGCAGAAAAATAAATAAAGGAATCCAAATTGGAAAAGAAGAAGTAAAGCTCACACTGTTTACAGATGACATGATCTTCTACACAGAAAACCCTAAAGACTCCACCAGAAAATTACTAGAACTGATCAATGAATATAGTAAAGTTGCAGGATATAAAATCAACACACAGAAATCCCTTGCATTCCTATACACTAATAATGAGAAAATAGAAAAAGAAATTAAGGAAACAATTCCATTCACCATTGCAACGAAAAGAATAAAATACTTAGGAGTATACCTACCTAAAGAAACTAAAGACCTATATATCGAAAACTATAAAACACTGATGAAAGAAATCAAAGAGGACACTAATAGATGGAGAAATATA
>SJYW01052144.1:208081-228822 GCA_006410735.1 Raphicerus campestris
GCAGGATCCTCTATGACCCACCTCTCAGAATATCTGTCTCTTATACACATCTTCCCTTGCTTCTTTTGATTTTACTACCAATTCAAACTACCTACACAACTTTGTGCTCTACCATTCTATACTTTCCAATTTCAATAAATAGCAAGAAACCTTGGACTGATTCTTTATTCTTTTTCTCCCTCAACCCCAGATCCCACCTTTCAGCAGGTCACGTTACTTTTATCTCTCAAACATATCAGCAATCCATTCACTTCTCTCAACATCTATTACTACCATCCTATTTCAAGTACCATCATCGATGTCCTGAATTACTGCAATAGCCTCCAAATGGATTTTCCCACTTCCACTATTGACCATGAACAATCACTTCTCCACAAAGAAGCTATTAGTCATGACACAAAGCTGCTATGACAAAGAGACTCCAAAGTGCAGTGGATTTAATAAGATGTATCTGTATTTTTCTTTTATGTAATAATTCAGATGTAAGCAGTCCAAGACTGGAACACCAGCTCTATGTTCTCAATATTTAGCTTTCATCTCTGAACTCAAAACAGTGTCCCCAAGTTTTTATAAGATGCCAGAGAATAGGGAGGAAAGAAACAGCTCAGGAAAGTGAATGTCCATTTCTTTTAAGAAGAAGTCCTAAAAGTGACCTATATTATATTTCCATTTCCATGGGCCTAAACTTAGTCATATGGCCACATCTAGATGTAAGGGAAGTTGGTAAATAAAATTTTCATTAGTTGACTGTAGCCCAGTCAAGTCTTTGTTATTTAAAAAAAATGGAGGAATAGATACTGTGAGGCAGCTAACAATCTGGTGCTTTGACCTTTTAAAAACAAAAACAAAAATTAAAGCATGTTACTTCCCTGTTTAAAATATTCTATGGTTTATTTTCCTTGTATTATGGAACCGTATTTGTTTCATTAATGACACTTACTAAAAGTTGTAATTGTATATTTATTCATAAGCTTTTTATTGTTTTCCATTTCCTTTAGTTCAGTTCAGTCGGTCAGTCATGTTTGACTCTTTGCAACCCCATGGACTGCCCACGTGAGGCTTCCCTGTCCATCACCAGCTCACGGAGCTTGACCCAAACTCATGTCCATCGAGTTGGTGATGTCACCCAACCATCACATCCACTATTGTCCCCTCTCCTCCTGTCTTCAATCTTTCCCAGCATCAGGGTCTTTTCTAAAGAGTCAGTTCTTCTCATCAGATGGCCAAAGTATCGGAGCTTCAGCTTCAGCATCAGTTCTTCCAATGACTTTTCAGAACTTATTTCCTTTAGGATTGACTCGTTTGATCACCTCGCTTTCTAAAAGACTCTCAAGAGTCTTCTTCAGCACCACAACTCAAAAACATCAGTTCTTCAGTGCTCAGCTTTCTTTATGATATAACTCTCACATCTATATATGACTACTGGAAAAACCATAGTTTTGACTAGATGGACAATTGTTGGTAAAGTAACATCTCTGCTTTTTAATATGTTGTCTATGTTGGCCATAGCTTTTATTCAAAGAAGCAAGTGTCTTTTAATTTCATAGCTGCAGTCAACATCTGCATCATTTTGGAGCCCAAGAAAATAAAATCAGTCACTGTTTCTACTGTTTCCTCATCTATCTGCCATGAACTGATAGGACCAGATGCCATGATCTTAGTCTTTTGAATGTTGAGCTTTAATCCATAAAACAGTATGGGTTAAAATAAAGAGTTAAAGTTTTCCAGAGATAATAGTAAAGAAACAAAACAAAACAAACAAACAAAACAGATAGCGGATTCTATCATTCAGGATATGCCCTGACATTCACACCTAGGTCGTGCCATTTTCCTATTAAAAATAATGTCACTAAATATTAACCTCAGGCAAGGTTACTCTGGGGCCTTGATAAATGAGATAAAATAAGACTGCTTCATAAGTTTTTCTAAGCAAATAACAACAAAAAATGGGGGATACTATGAAACTAATAAGTAACAAAGACCTTTTCTCTTGATCAACATGAATGAGTGCCACTTCTTTAGCAATTATAATGTTAACCCCATTCTAGTCTCTACTCCTATAAATAAAATTTATTGATATATGCAATCTTACAAATGATCTCACATTACAGTAGTGTTCAGTGTATAATTAACCTCCATTTTGTTAGAGTTTCCTACAAACCACTCAGTCAAAGCCCAATTCCTATATTCAGTAATTTTTTTTTCACATCTGCTTACTCAGACACCATATAATTCTCCATGGTGTGTATTTTCCCTCACTGCAATGAGTAATAAGTACCACTTGTTCAGCTATAAATAAGTTCTTGGTTATCTGGCTGAGTAGAATAGAAAGCAGATAGAGTACTTTCAAAGGAGTAAAAGCTTTACTGAAAGTTAATTTACTGCTACTAACCATGGAATACTTTCCTCAAACTGTTGGGAAAAAAGAAAGTCAATACTTGAGTTCTGACCAAGTAAGAATATGTTTTAACAATAAGAATGACATAAACGCATTTCAAAAAAATTAAAGCTGTAGAATATAGTTTTCTAATTAACATTAAAAGACATTCTAAAGTAAAGTGAACCCGGGTAAAAGGTCAGAGATAAAAAGAATCAGAAGCTTAAGGGATATCATAAACTTGTGAGATGAAATAAACACTGAATTATAATAGCAATTTTTGCTCTTGAAAAGAGAGAATAAGAAAGAAAGACATAAAAGAAATAGCTTACAAGCTAGGAGGTGTTTTTGATGGAGTTCAAGTTACACTGGGATACTTGATTTTCCAAGAAGAAAGAAAAAGCACAGGATAACTTTAAACTCAGATAAATTAAGTAGGTTTGAAGGATTACTATTAATATCAAGTGCAGGTGTTCTTTTTTGGTTGATGTAAAAGTTCCAGAATTAGATTGTGGTGAGACATTGCACATCATTGCTAATGTACTAAAATCCACTGAATTGCACACACTGTAAAATTTTAAAACAGTAATTTCATGAAAATTTATTTTTATTATAAAATAAAAATGTATATCCTAGGTTTAAAATTCTACTTTTCAGAAAGATACAAACTACTGATTCTAACTCAAAAAGAAATAGAAAATCTGACCAGATTTATAAATAAAGAGCTTGAATTAGTCATGTAAAATATTCCTACCAATAAAACCTTGGAGAAGATGGCCTTATTGCTGAATTCTTTCCCCTGGAGAAGGGCATGGCAACCCACTCTAGTATTCTTGCCTGGAGAATTCCAATGGACAGAGGAGCCAGGTGGGCTACAGTCCATGGGATCTCAAAGAGTCAGACACGACTGGGCAACTAAGCACAGCACATCAAAAACTTTAAAAGAATACTACCTTTTTCAAAGATAAGGTGTCCATAGGTGCATGGATTTATCTCTGGGTTTCCTATTTTGTTCCATTGATCTATATTTATGTCTTTGTGCCAGTACCATACTGTCTTGATGACTGTGACTTTGTAGTAGAGCCTGAAATCAGGAAGGTTGATTCCTCCAGTTTTATTCTTTCTCAAGATTGCTTTGGCTATTGGAGACTTTTTGTATTTCTATACAAATTGTGAAATTATTTGTTTTAGCTCCGTGAAAAATAACATTGGTAGCTTGATAGGGATTGCATTGAATCTATAGATTGCTTTGGGTAGTATACTCATTTTCATTATATTGATTCTTCAGATCCATGAAAATGGTATATTTCTCCATCTATTAGTGTCCTCTTTGATTTCTCTCAACAGTGTTTTACAGTTTTCTATATATAGGTCTTTAGTTTCTTTAGGTAGATAAATTCCTAAGTATTTTATTCTATTCGTTGCAATGGTGAATGGAATTGTTTCCTTATTTTCTCATTATTAGTGTATAGGAATGCAAGGGATTTCTGTGTGTTGATTTTATATCCTGCAACTTTACTATATTCATTGATCAGTTCTAGTAATTTTCTGGTGGAGTCTTTAGGGTTTTCTGTGTAGAAGATCATGTCATCTGTAAACAGTGTGAGCTTTACTTCTTCTTTTCCANTTGTATGAACATAACTATTACTTTATGGATTGTATTTTAATTCAGACATGAGAAGCAAGTAATTATGAATGACAATACATTTATGCTATTTTTATAGTTACCTATTAATATATAACTACTTTCAGTTGTGTTCTATATTTCTTCACATGAATTGGAATTACTGTCTTGTGTTGTTTAATTTTGGATATTCATTTTAGTTTTCCTTTGGGCTGGGCAGATCTGCTAAGAATGTATTCTATCAGCTTTTATTCATACATTATTCTTTTTTTTTCATTTCTGATATGCAGTTATACTAGATATAGAATATGTGGTTCACAGTCCTTTTTACTTTCAGCTCTTTCAATATGTCAGTCCTGAGTATGTTTGAATGTGATATTTACAGGTGTGATTCTCTTTTAGTTTATCCTAGTTGAAGCTTGTTTCCTGGATATATGAATAAATATAAATGTTTTTCATCAAATTTAGGAATTTTTCAGATATCACTTCTTCAAATATTTTTCTGTCCCTTTGATTTATTTTCTAGAACTCTCATTATGTATAAGTTGGCACATAAGCATTGTCTTGCATTTTTCTGAAGTGCATTCTTTCTTATTCCTAGTTGTTTCTGATGTTGAACTCCTTTAGTGAATTTTTCATTACAATTATTGTTCATTTCAACTCTAGAATAAAAATTTTTAATGTCTTTATATCTTCATTGATATTCTGTATTTGATGAGATGTTATTCCTATTTTATGAGAAGTATATCTACCGTTCATAGCTAGCACTGTAAAAACTGAAGGGTCTCAAGGCAACTATGGAGCTATAGTTGCATCCAGTCCCATCCATTCATGGCAAATAGATGGGGAGACAATGGAAACAGTGAGAGACTTTATTTCCTGGGGCTATAATCACTGCAGATGATGACTGCAGCCATGAAATTAAAAGATGCTAGCTTCTTAGAAGGAAGGCTATGACAAACCTAGAGAACACATTAAAAAGCAGAGACATTACTTGGCCAACAAAGGTCTGTCTAGTCAAAGCTATGGTTTTTCCAGTGGTCATGTATGGATGTGAGAACTGGACTACAAAGAAAGCTGAGCACTGAAGAATTGACGCTTTTGAACTTTGGTGTTGGGAAGATGTTTGAGAGTCACTTGGACAGCAAGGAGATCAAACCAGTCAGTCTTAAAGGAAATAACTCTTAAATATTCATTGGAAGGACTGATGCTGAAGCTGAAACTCCAATACTTTGGGCATCTGATGTGAAGAAGTGATTCACTGGGAAAGACCCTAATGCTGGGAAAGATTGAAGGCAGGAAGAGAAGGGGACAACAGAGGATGAAATGGTTGGATGGCATCATCAAGTCAATGGACATGAGTTTGAGCAAGCTCTGGGAATTGGTGATGAACAGGGAAGCCTGGTCTGCTGCAGCCCATGGGGTCACAAACAGACACAACTTAGAGACTGAACTGAACTGATAGAGCTATATGAGGGGATGAGAAGAGATTAACTAAAAATATTATAGAACTTGCTTTTCTTAGCAAAGTTCAATAGTTTTTCTTCAATACACTTGTAATTGTTGCATTTGGTTAATTTAAAGAATTTTCAAAAAGCTGACTTCACAATGCTAGTATTTTCATTGCTTTTAGGGAAGAATGGATATACAGACTTCCTTACTCTCCCTTTCAGGAGATATCTCATACAGTTTGAATTTGAATGTTGAACTAACTTTGTATTCCAGGGATAAACTTCACTTCATCTTGAGTTATTATCTTATTTCTGCATTAATAATGTGACTTAATAATATTTGTTGTGTATTTCTGTGTCTGTATTAATGAAAGATATTTTCTTGTAATTTTGATTTAATGCTTTAGTTATAGTCTTAAGGGAAGAGGCAAGGGTCAGCAGTGGCCTGCCACAGGGACAGGGGCTCTGGTTGTAGCAGACCTGGGTGACACAGCATGTGGCATAAGCCCTCTTGGAGGAAGTTGCCATGAGCCCCACCATAGAGCTGCCATAAAGTTCTAGGACCCACAACAGATTTCCCAACATGGGGATGCAGCAAAGGGATTAAGAACCCCCAGCAAATTTGACTTTGTATATCAGTGGAATTTGATTACAGAACTTCCACAGGACTGGGGAAAAAGAATCTTGGAGAGCATAAATAAAACCTTGTGCACACCAGGAGCCAGGAGAAAGGAGCAGTGGAGGCATGGGTCCACAGTTTGGCCTCAGGCCAAATAATAGAGACAGAACACAGCCCCACCCATCAAAAGAAAATTGGATTAAAGATTTACAGAGCATGCCCCCCCCCCCTTAAGAACAAGACCCACGTTCTGCCACAGTCATTGTCTCCCATCAGGAAGCTTCCATAAGCCTCGTAATGTTATTCATCAGAGGGCAGACAGAATGAAAACCACAATCACAGAACACTAATCAAACTGATCACATGGACCACAGCCTTGTCGAACTCAATCAAACTATGAGCAATGCCATGTAGGGCCGCCAAGATGGACACATCATGATAGAGAGTTCTGACAAAACATGGTCCACTGGAAAAAGGAATGACAACCCCCTTCAGTATTCTTGCCTTGAGAACACCACAAACAGTATGAAAAGGCAAAAAGATATGGCACTGAAAGATGAATTTCCCAGGTGAGTAGGTCCCCAATATGTTTCTGGAGATCAGTGGAGAAATAACTCCAGAAAGAATAAAGAGATGAAGCCAAAGTGAAAACAATACCCAGCTGTGGATATGACTGGTGATGGAAGTAAAGTCCAATGATGTAAAAAACATTACTGCATAAGAACAAGGAATGTTATGTCCATGAATTGGTAAGTTGGAAGTGGTCAAACAAGAAAAGGCAAGAGTGAACATTAACATTTTAGGAATCAGTGATGTAAAATGGACTGGAATGGATGAATTTAACTTAGATGACCATCATATCTGTGGGCAAGAATCCCTTAGAAGAAACTGAGTAGCCTTCATAGTCAACAAAAGCATTACTTGGCTGCAATCTCAAAACTGACAGAATGATTTCTGTTCGTTTCAAAAGCAAAGCATTCACTATCATAGTAATCCAAGTCTATGCTCCAACCAGAAATTCCAAAGAAGCTGAAGCAGAATGGTTCTATGAAGAACTACAAGAACTTCTAGAACTAACATCAAAAAAAGATGTCCTTTTCATCATAAGGAATTGAAATGCAAAAGTGGAAAGTTAAGAGTTACCTAGAGTAACAGACAAGTTTGCTGTTGGTGTACAAAATGAGACAGGGCAAAGGCTGACAGAAATTTGCCAAGAGAACACACTGGTCATAGCAAGTACCCTCTTCCAACAACACAAGAGACAACTCTACACATGGACATCACCAGATGGTCAATACCAAAATCAGATTGATTATATTCTTTGCAGCCAAAGAAGGAGAAGCTCTATGTACTCAGCAAAAACAAGGCTGGGAGGGGACTATGGCTCAGATCATGAACTCCTTATTGCAAAATTCAGAGTTAAATTGAAGAAAGTACAGAAAACCACTAGACCATTCAAGAATGACCTAAATCAAATGCCTTAAGATTATACAGTAGAAGTGATAAATATATTTAAGGGATTAGATCTGATAGACAGAGTGTCTGAAGAACTATGGATGGAGGTTTGTGACATTGTACAGGAGGCAGGGATCAAGATCATCCCTGAGAAAAACAAATACAAAAAGGCAAAATTGTTGTCTGAAGAGGACTTGCAAACACCTGAGAAAAGAAGAGAACTTAAAGGCAAAGGAGAAAAAGAATGATATATCCATCTAAATACAGAGTTCCAAAGAATAGCAAGGAGAGATAAGAAAGCCTTCCTCAATGATCATGAAAAGAAATATAGGAAAACAATAGAATGGAAAAGACTAGAGATCACTTCAAGAAAATTAGAGATACCAAGGGAACATTTCATGCTAAGATGGGCACAATAAAGGACAGAAACCGTATGGACCTAACAGAAGCATAAAATATTAAGAAAAGGTGGCAAGGATACACAGAAGATCTATTAAAAAAAAAAAAAAACTTAATGACCCAGATAATCACAGCTGTGTGATCACTCACCTAGAGTCAGACATCCTTGAGTGTAAGTGGGCCTTATGAAGCATCACTACAAAGTTAGTGGAGGTGACAGAATTCCAGTTGAACTATTTCAAGTCCTAAATGATGCTATGAAAGTCTTGCACTGAATATCCCCCCAAATTTGGAAAACTCAGCAGTGTCCACAGGACTGGAAATGGTCAATTTTCATTCCAATCCCAAAGAAACGCAATGCCAAAAAATGTCCAGACTACTGCACAATTGCACTCATCTCACATTCTAGCAAAGTAATGCTCAAAACTCTCCAAGCAAGAATTCAACATTACATAAACTGAGAACTTCCAGATGTTCAAGCTGAGTTTTATAAAGACAGAACAACTAGAGATCAAATTGCCAACATCTGTTCATAGATGAAGCAAGAGAATTTCAGAAAAATGTCTGCTTTATTGAATAAGTCAAAGCCTTTGACTGTTTGGATCAGCACAAACTGTGGAAAATTCTTAAAGAGATGGGAATATCAGGCCACCTTATCTTCCTCCTGATAAATCTGTATGCAGGCCAAGAATCAACAGTTAGAACTGGACATGGAACAACTGACTGGTTACAAATTGGGAAAGGATTACAGCAAGGCTGTGTATTGCCACCCTGCTTATTTAACTAAGACCACGGCATCCTGTCCCATCATTTCTTTGCAAATAGATAGGGAAACAGTGGAAAGAGTGACAGATTTATTTTCTTGGGCTCCAAAACCACTGTAACCATGGTGACTGCAAAAATGAAAATGAAAGACACTTGCTCCTTGGAAGAAAAGCTATGACAAACCTAGAGATCATATTAAAAAGCAGAGACATTACTTTGCCAACAAATTCAAAGTTGTGTTTTTTCCATTTGTCATGTATGGTTGTGAGCATTGGACCATAAAGAAAGCTGAGTGCTGAAGAATTGATGCTTTTGAACTGTGGTGTTGGAGAAGACTCTTGAGAGTCCTTTGGACTGCAAGGAGATCAAACCAATCCATCCTAAAGGAAATTAGTCCTGAATATTCATCGGAAGGTCCGATGCTGAAGGTGAAACTCCAATACTTTGGCTACTTGATGTGAAAAACTGACTCCTTGCAAAAACCCTGATGCTGAGAAAGATTGAAAGCAGGAGGTGAAGGGGACGACAGAGGATGAGATGGCCGATGACTTCACCAATCTGATGGACATGAGTTTGAGCAAGCTCTGGGNACCCTGATGCTGAGAAAGATTGAAAGCAGGAGGTGAAGGGGACGACAGAGGATGAGATGGCCGATGACTTCACCAATCTGATGGACATGAGTTTGAGCAAGCTCTGGGACTTGGTGATGGACAAGGAAGCCTGGTGTGCTGTAGTCCACGGGGTCACAAAGTGTCAGACATGACTGAGGGACTGAACTGAACTGTTGTCTGCATGAAAGCGGCTTTACATCTTTTCTCTCTTGTATGGTGCAGAATTTTTTTAGAGGAGATACTACTCTTTTCAAGGATGGGTATACTTCATTAGTGAGGCCTCCTCTGTCTGAAGTTTTCTTTACTGGAAAATGTGAGATAATACTAAATACATGCATTGGTCTAGACCTCTGGTACCTGAAGTAGAACTGCCCAAACCCTTGTAATATCCTAAGTTATTAAAGCACTAGGGGCATCTTTTGTTCTAATACTTTGGTCTTTGACTCTCACTCTTAACACAAAGTTCCTAAATCCTTTGGAATTCCCTGGGTGATAATAGTGCTTTTATCCTTTATTATATAGTGAACCATTAGATGTAAGTGAGTGCTTCCCTGAGTTCTGTGAGCTCTTCTAGCTAACATTCAAATCTGAATAAAAGGAGGTCATGAGAACCTCTGACTTGAAACCAAATTAGACAAAAGTTGTAGATAACATGGAGACCTACTACTTGTCATTGGCACCTGAAGTGGTGTGCAGTCTCGCAGGATTGAACCCTTAACCTATGGTATCTGACACTGTCTTTAGGTAGATAGTATCAGAATGTAGTTAAATCATAGAATATTCAACTGATGTCACAGAGAATTGCTCACTGTGGGAATGAAACCCACACATCATATGTCAGAAGCCATTGTTTGATAGTAATGTGAGAATAAGTGAGAAACACACATGAGAAATGAGGTTTTTTTTTAATGCAGAAATCTTTTTCACTATAAATTTAAATCATCAATTTATCTGTCTCTTCTTGACTGTCATGTGGTAGTTATCTTTCACCGATTTGNGTACCTCATTGTGGTTTTGATTTGCATTTCTCTGATAATGAGTGATGTTGAGTATCTTTTCATGTGTTTGTTAGCCATCAGTATGTCTTCTTTGGAGAAATGTCTAGTTCTTTGGCCCATTTTTTGATTGAGTCGTTTATTTTTCTGTAATTGAGCTGCAGGAGTTGCTTGTGCATTCTTGAGATTTGTCATTTGTCAGTTGCTTCATTTGCTATTGTTTTCTCCCATTTTGAAGGCTCCTTCTCACCTTACTTATAGTTTCCTTTGTTTTGCAGAAGCTTTTAAGTTTAATTAGATCCCATTTGTTTATTTTTGCTTTTATTTCCAGTATTCTGGGAGGTGGATCATAGAGGATCCTGCTGTGATGTATGNATTTTGAAGGCTCCTTCTCACCTTACTTATAGTTTCCTTTGTTTTGCAGAAGCTTTTAAGTTTAATTAGATCCCATTTGTTTATTTTTGCTTTTATTTCCAGTATTCTGGGAGGTGGATCATAGAGGATCCTGCTGTGATGTATGTCAGAGAGTGTTTTGCCTATGTTCTCCTCTAGAAGTTTTATACTCTCTGGTCTTACATTTAGATCCTTAATCCATTTTGAGTTTATTTTTGTGTAAGGTGTTAGAAAGTGTTCTACTTTCATTCTTTTACAAATGGTTGATCAGTTTTACCAGCACCACTTGTTAATGAGATGGTCTTTTCTCCATTGTTTATTCTTGCCTCCTTTGTCAAAGATAGGTGTCCATAGGTACATGGATTTATCTCTGGGCTTTCTATTTTGTTCCATTGATCTATATTTTTTGTCTTTATGCCAGTACCATACTGTCTTGATGACTGTGGCTTTGTAGTAGAGCCTGAAGTCAGACAGGTTGATTCCTCCATTTCCATTATTTTTTCTCAAGATTGCTTTGGCTATTGAAGGTTTTTTGTATTTCCATAAAAATTGTGAAATTATTTGTTCTAGCTCTGTGAAAATTACTGTTAGTAGCTTGATAAGGATTGCATTGAATCTATAGATTGATTTGGGTAGTATACTCATTTTCACTATATTGATTTTTCCAATCCATGAACATGGTATATTTCTCCATCCATTAGTGCCCTGTTTGATTTCTTTCACCAGTGTTTTATAGTTTTCTATATGTAGGTCTTTAGTTTCTTTAGATAGGTATATTCCTAAGTATTTTATTCTTTTCGTTGCAATGGTGAATGGAATTGTTTCCTTAATTTCTCTTTCTATTTTCTCATTATTAGTTTATCTTATCATTCGTTTCATTTCATGTGACTGCATCTTCATGACTTTTTAACCAACAATTTGTGCATCCTTCGGTCAAATATTTTCGAACTATTGAAAGGTATTCCTTAAAAAAGTCATTTTACCTAATAATTGGTTTTTATACTTGGATGCTTAATTGGTTTGAACACATTAGCAACTTTTTGTGAATCAAATTAATATCTCCACTAAAAATTGATATCATTTTTTACACCAAATAAGTTAATGCTTAATCATATAAGTTGTTGGAGAAGGAAATGACAGCCCACTCCATTATTCTTGCCTGGAGCTTTCCAGGGACAGAGGAGCCTGGTGGGCTGCCATCTAAGGAGTTTCACAGAGTTGGACATGACTGAAGTGACTTAGCAGCAGCAGCATATAATTTTTATTCAAATAACTTACAAAGAAAACTAAATGGCTGTATAGAATGAATGAACAACTTCAAAATATGTCTCTTGAGAGGTATTTGAATTTCATTTGTTGGTTGCAATTTGAAACAATTCAGTATGTTAGAGCTGAAAATGAAGTTCATATGACAATAAAACTGTTAGAGATTTGTCAATGCATTTCAGAAGACAGCATATTCTATACATGTACTTTTGCAATGACATGCCAGTTGATGAGAAATCACAGTTTATGTTTTTTTTTTCCTCCATTCAAATTTCTGTGGAAGGATTGAATAAACATTTTTATGAAGTCAATTTTTAAGGCTTAAAGTGAAGGACAGAGTAGATAAATACACATAAGCATAGTAAAAATGTACATAATAAATGCAGGGGAAAGAATAATGTTTTTATTGTATTTTCAAGGAGAAATGAAGAATAAATTCATGCAGATTGGCCCTTTAGGAAAATTTACAATAGTAATTAAAACATTTAGTTACATGAATTTGACCATTCCTCAGCTTTTTTCCTGACCTTTCCTCAGGAGAGAGTGGTTGGCTGCAATTTTGCATCATCATCCAGAACAAACAAGTCCTGTTTTCTGACTTCTTCCTTATTTGACTATAGGTTTACAATTACGTCTCACTAAAGCTCAAGAGCAATCCAATTCATATTACATGTGAGCCTTCCTTAATCTTAACAAATAAGACTTGATCATCAGGGAGGAGGTGTAAATCCTGAGGCTTAAAAACAACAAAGGTTAGAAATAAATAAATAAATCCAGCGTAGGACAACCTGCAAACACTGAATCAACACCCTTTCCCACAGGTACATTCAAAGAGAGTGAATGATCCTCAGGCTTCTATTGAAATTTAGGATGAAGTAGGATGGCTGAAAAGAAGAAAGACAAAAGAAATGCTAAAAGTGTAGGGAAGCACTTCCTTTCTGTGGCAAATTAGGCCACATTAACTAGCAGCTCTGAATATTGATGAAACTCAATATTCAGCACATAGGGCAGTCATGTCCATCCAGGGTAATGATTTGAAACAAATTTAGTCTGGAAGATTGACAACCTTTCCTGAACTTAACTGCTAACCTGACTAGATTTCTAATCATAGTCTGCTCTCCTAAATTCCTTATCATTATGTTTTGCCCATGTCAGGAAACCAAGTGCCCACTTGCACTGTACTAGTGAGTGGCTAAAGTAGGAAAAAGGATCCCCAACATAAAGCCTTAGCAGCTCCTTCTAAGGCATGATGAGATATGGACACATTTTATACATCTTATAAAAATATAGATGCTTAAAACATTATTGTAATGACTGGTTAGGTAAGATGTTTTAAAAAGTGAGATTGAGCTAGATAAAGCATAAGAGTTAAACTTAACAAGTACAGTCCAATAATGTAATATAATTTATAATTACTTGGTCATATATTTTCATTGACCCTTGAAATTAGGTTTTGTCACAGTTTTGCCAATTTTGGATTAGAAATACATGTATGAGATTTAGTTTTTAATTGTAACTGACAGAATGTTATATTATTATTCAGGGCAAAGAGATACAAGAGCAAAGGTTTATTTTGTTAAATGGGAAATGGTGCTTTTAAATCCTTCTCTTGGAAATTCATAATATGTAAAATTAGCATGTTAATACACCGAGAAGTCCTGCAACTAAAGAAACCGTGTTTAAATTGCTTCTACATCATCATACTTACACAGATAAAGATTTTCTACATCATAGCAATTTTTTGATGTTGTTATTTGTTTTTTTTAATGCTGGCTAGAATGATCCAAAATAAATAAAATACTTCTCATCTACCTACTTTGCAATCAGGATGGCCTGGAATAATATTAAGTAATATATGAAAAAGTCATGATAGTATAGCTAGATTTTTGAAACTAAACTCTGCCAAAGTTATTTTCAGGAAAAATTTTGCTTGATATTGACATAGCACTGAATTTTAAATGCATTAGCCAGTGACGAAACATTTTATTTTTATAAGCCTTAATATAAAGCTCAGTAGTTCTTTCAACTATTCAATTTTATGAATTTAAGTTTATCACAGACTCCAAGGATAATTTTTGTAGGACTATTGCCTCTAATCTTTTATCATCCTCCTTGATAACTATGGCAGACTCCATATCTCATGTGACTCATTAGCCTTGTTTAAGGGAAGTTCAAGGTCTAGATGTTTCCATTCTACCCAGGTTTTCTGTATCGAACCTGTAATTCCTACCTTTATACAGAGATATAACAGTAGACAAGACAGAAACGTGTAGAGTGTTATTTGTTGCCATGTCTGATTCTTTGCAACCCCGTGGACTATAGCTTACCAGGCTCCTCTGTCCATGAAATTCTCCAGACAAGAATACTGAAGTGGATAGCCATTCTCTTCTCCAGGGGATCTTCTTAACCCAGGGATCGAGCCTGAGTCTCCTGAATTGCAGGCAGATTCTTTACCATCTGAGCTACCAGGGAACATGCATATAAAACAATTATTAGCCTTTAAATTAAGGTTAACATATACTTTATTTCCCAAAATTTGATATCTTTAAGAATAATAGAGGGTATATTAAACATTAAAGTTCTGACTTGTCTATCATTTGGCTCATAAAATGGAGTAACAGACCTCTATGTTAGTGGTGATTCTCCACCAAAAACCACCTCTGTTTCATTTTTATAATTTAAAAAAAAATCAGTTCAGTTCAGTTCTGTTACTCATTCTTATCTGATTCTTTGTGACTCCATGAACTGCAGCACACCAGGCTTCCCTGTCCATCATCAACTCCTAGAGCTTGCTGTCCATTAACTCTGTGATACATCCAACAATCTCATCCTCATCCCCTTCTCCTCCTGCCTTCAGTCTTTCCCTCTATCAGGGTATTTTCCAATGAGTCAGTTATTCGCCTCAGGTGGCCTAAGTATTGGACGTTCAGCTTCAGCATCAGTCCTTCCAATGAATACTTAGGGTTGATTTCCTTTAGGATTGACTGGTTTGATCTATTAGCAGTCCAAGGGACTCTCAAGAGTTTTCTCTAACACCACAGCTCAAGAGCATCAATTCTTTAGTGCTCAGCCTTCTTCACAGTCTAACTCTCACATCCATATGTGATGACTGGAAAAACCATAGCTTTGACTAGACTGACATTTGCTGGCAAAGTAATGTCTCTGCTCTTTAAAATGATGTCTAGGTTTGTCATAGCTTTTCTTCTAAGGAGCAAGTGCCTTTTAATTTCAAGATTGCAGTCACCATCTTCAGTGATTTTGGAGCCCAAAGAAATAAAGTCTGTCACTCTTTCTATTGTTCCCCATCTATTTGCCATGAAATGATGGGACTGGATACCATGATCTTAGTTTAAGGAATGTTGATTTTTATCCAGTATTTTCACTCTGCTCTTTCACTTTCATCAAGAGGTTCTTTAGTTCCTCTTCACTTTTTGTCATAAGGGTGGTGCCATCTGCATATCAGGTTATTTATACTTCTCCTGGCAATCTTGATTCTAGTGTGTGCTTCATCCAGCCTGGCATTTTGCATGATGTACTCTTCATATAAATTAAATAAGCAAGGTGACAATATATATTTCACATACTCCTTTCTCAATTCAGAACCAGTCCACTGTTTCATGTCCAGTTCTAATTGTTGCTTCTTGACCTGCATACAGATTTCTCAGGAGGCAGGTAAGTGGTCTGGTATTCCCAGGTCTTGAAGCATTTTCCACAGTTTGTTGTGATCCACACAGTTAAAGGCTTTAGCGTAGTCAATGAAGCAGAAGTAGATGTTTTTCTGGAACTCTCTTGCTTTTTCTATGATCCAGTAGATGTTGGCAATTTGATCTCTGGTTCCTCTGCCTTTTCTAAATCCAGCTTGGACATCTGAAAGTTCTTGATTCACATACTGTTGAAGCCTAGCTTGGTGAATTTTAAGCATTACTTTGTTAGAGTGTGAGATGAGTGATAAAAAAAAATGGAGGGAGGTAATATATCTGATTTACAGTGTTGTGTTAGTTTCAGTTATACAGAAAAGTGATTCAGCTAGATATACACATGCAATGTACTCATTTTAGGTTCTTTTTCTCATATAGATTACCACAGAATTTTGAGAATAATTCCCTGTGCTATAGAGTAGGTCCTTTTTGGTTATCTATCTTATATACAATAGTGTGTATGTTTATCTGAAGCTTCTGATTTATCCCTTCCCCCATGTTTCTTGTTTGGTTACCTTAAATTTGCTTTCAACATCTGTAAGTCTGTTCCTGTTTTGTAAATGTCAATTTGTTTATTTTCTTTTTGTTAATTTGATTCCACAAATGAATGTTATCATATGATATTTGTCTTCCCGACTTATCTCACTTAAGATAATAATCTCTAGTTCTATCCATTTTGCTGCAAATGGTGTTATTTCATTTTTTATGGCAAAATGATATTCCATTGTATATATGTATCACATCATCTTTATCTATTCCTCTATTGATGAATATTTAGATTGCTTCCATGTCTTGGCTATTGTAAACATTGCAGCAATGTACATCCGGATGCATGTATCTTTTCAAATTATGATTTTCTCCAGATATATGCCCAGGAGTAAGACTGCAGGATCATCTGGTGGCTCTATTTTTAGGGAACATCCATACTGTTCTCCACAGTTACTGTACCAATTCACATTCCCAAACACTGCCCTTAGACAGAGAGTTATCAATGTTTTGAATAAGATCTATCCTTTTTGGCAGAGACTTAGAGATTCTTGTCCATATGACCCACTTTCCTCCTAGTCATAAATTCTATACCACTCCACAGGAATAGAGATTGTGGTCCCTCACTTCTAAGGATGGTAATCCAGTTCTATGATTAAGTATGGTGGGGAGTGAATAACAATTCTTCATCTACTTGGCTTGCCCTTCTGACATGGAACCTTGACCCTATAAGAATGTTAGGACAGAAGCCCACAGTATTCTCAGCTTGCTATAGCTGCTTACTTGAAAGTAAGTTTGTACAATATGTGGCTGGGGGACAGAGAATGAATCTTGCATACTGCTAGTCTCTCCCAGGGTTGAACTGTATCTCCATACTGGAAGTAGGCAAAGAGAGAGCTTGTCTTCTTTACTGCACACACACCCAGAGTAGTGTTTTAGCTCAAATAAAATGCTGGGAGTTGAAGAGCACAGCTGTATATGAAACTCAGTATGCAATCTTTCAGACCCAACTAAAGGCAATGCAAAGTGTTTGCTTGGCAGACCACATGGGAGGAAAGCTACTCTCCCCACCTGAGATGTGGTACACTGTCAACAGATTACAGTGTAGAGAGAGTTTCGGTCAAAGACTAAGGTGGCCCCTGGGTCAGCCATGCTCATATGCATATATGCCTTCCTAGCCAAGGTGCCTCCATTCAGAGACTTTCATATCGGGGGACTTCCACTGAGGCACTTTTTAGGCACTTCTGCTAGGACCTCCTTGTAAAGCTTCTTTGACTTAGATATTTTTTCCCTTCACTGACTCAGTACTTTTGACATCTGACTCATTCCTAGACCTTCCCCTTCTTCTGAGCCATAATTATCAAGGTCCATAAAATAATAGGAATATTTGGTTCAGGGCTCTTTGGCAGAGAAATGATTGCCACCATTCCCACCACTTGCACTGCATGCCATCTGACTGATGTTCACCCTGTGTACTTCCCTGGGGAAAAATGGAATGTCAGGAAAGCAGCACATTTTTCCTTTATATCTTGTCTGCACTACTACAGTAAGTGAATAAATGCTTGATTATTACTTTCAGTTTGACTCTTTGTCCTAATAGACCACCTAAACATCTGGTAGCTACACATGGGGTAGGGAGGAATGGAGCAGAAGGTCATGGCTCAAATGTCAGAGATTCATGTGTTTTCTTACTGAGATTTAGTAAATTTTCTCACAGGGAAGTTTTTCCATTTTCTATATGCCCTTAGGGCAGTTACCATAGATTTCAAATGAATGTTTTCTATAATTTTTACCAAATAGGTTGTAGTTTTGCTGGAGTGAGAGTCTAACTCCGTCACTCCAGAAGTTATATTTAAATTCCTGAGCTATATTCTTGCTAAGGTGATAATTATGTTATTGCTGCACATGCAAATTGTTCTCTTAAAAAAACAAGCTTCGAAAAGTCTCAAATCAAAAAAAAAAAAAAAAAAGAAAAGTGACTTAATGTCAAAGATAAAGCAAAAAACANCTGAGCTATATTCTTGCTAAGGTGATAATTATGTTATTGCTGCACATGCAAATTGTTCTCTTAAAAAAACAAGCTTCGAAAAGTCTCAAATCAAAAAAAAAAAAAAAAAGAAAAGTGACTTAATGTCAAAGATAAAGCAAAATGGAATTGTTTGAGCTTGTTAAAATTAAATACAAAACGAAGACTGGTCTTGGAAATTTCCTGAACAGATAAAACCATTTAAGCCACATGAGCAAAACTAAAGGTAGCCTGTTTCATGAGTATAAGTGAAACTTATGCAGGGAATTTAAGTCATCTTTCTAAAAATGGTATAAGATATTGATTTTTCCATGGTCAGAATACTGGAGTGTGCACCCTTTCCCTTTCCCAGGGGATCTTCCCAACCCAAGGATCGAACCCAGGTCTCCTACATTGCAGGTAGATTCTTCACCAGCTGAACCACAAAGGAAGCCAAAGAATACTGGATTGGGTAACCTATTCCTTCTCCAGTGGATCTTCCCACCCAGGAATTGAACCAGTCTCCTGCACTGCAGGTGGATTCTTTACCAACTGAGTTATGAGGGAAGCCTGATTTTTCAAAAACAATTTATTTATTTGTCTGCACTGGGTCTTAGTTGCAGCAAACAGGATTTTCGATCTTTGTTGCAGCATGCAGGATCTTTACTTGGGGTATGCAAACTCTTCCCTGGTGGCTCAGACTGTAGAGAATCTGCAAGCAATGTGGGATACCTGAATTCAGTTCCTGGGTTGAGAAGATCCCCTGGAGAAGGAAATGGCAACCCACACAGGTATTCTTGCCTGAGAAGTCCCAAGGACAGAGGAGCCTGTTGAGCTACAGTCCATGGGATTGCAAAGAGTCAGACATGACTGAGTGGTTAATAATACACACACACATGCAAACTCTTAGTTGCAGCATGTGGGATCTGGTTCCCTGATGAGGGATGGAATCCAAGCTCTTTGCATGGGTGCAGGGAGTCTTAGCCACTGGACCATGAGGAAAGTCCCAAGATGATGATTTTTAACCAATTCCCTACTGTATGGAAACCCTCGCTGTAACAACCAATCATAGTAAAGGTTAAACAACTTCCTCATTTTCATTTCATAAGCCATCCTGTAACATCATGCTCCTGAGCTTCATATCAGTTTTAAATTTGAATGCTACTGGTTGGTGAACTGTTTTAATATACACAATAAACTCTTACTATTTATTGGGTTGGTGGTTTTAATTTTGTGTTTCTGGATTTCTGACAGGCTAATGTATATATTTATGTGTTGTTGCCCTGAAGCAGTAAGAGGGCAAAGGACAGTGGTATTCCATGAAACTATTACTACATGCGAGAATAGTACATGATCCAAAGTGTAGGTAACATTAATATGCATCCTGCGTTTTAAAATAGATTTTCCTTACATAGTCTAAAAATGCTTTCAACCCCTTCAAGAGTTATTTTTAATGACACATTTGAAGTTGTTTGCTAGTACACCAAAAGGAAGTGAAACTCCTTCCCACAAATAAGAACACATTAGACCTTCTTCCAGAGCTTCTGAGATTGAGTGCCACTTGCCAACTCCACTGCACTGTGATGCTTGTGATGAAATAGGAGACTATTTTTACCCATCCAAAATTCTCTGGATGAATCACAGTTTATTTATACATTTACTGACTGAAGGACATCTTGATTATTTTCAGGTTTTGGAAATTACAAATAAAGCTTCTGTCAGCATCCAAGTGAAGTTTTTTTTTGTGTGGACATATGTTTACAGCTAATTTGGTAAATAGCAAGGAGTGAAACTGCTGGATCATATGGTAAAGGCCCAGCTGAATTCCAGAATAACTATGTAGTCCTATAAGAAACCAGTGAGAGTTCCTGTCATTCCACATCCTCACCCTCATTTGTGGTTTACAGTGTTTTTCTTTTTTTTCTTTTTTTTTTTTTTTTGGCCATTCTAATAACTATATAGCGGAGAAGGAAATGGCAACCCACTCCAGTATTATTGCCTGGAGAATCCCATGGACAGAAGAGCCTGGTGGGCTGCTGTCCATGTGGTCGCACAGAGTCAGACATGACTGTAGTGACTAAGCAGCAGCAGCAGTAGCAGTAGCTATATAGTGGCATCTCATTGTTGTTTTAACTTTCAGTTCCTTAATGACATCTCATGTGGAGCCTTTTCTGTAAAGTTATTTGCCCCCTATATATCATCTCTGGCCTTTCCTTCATTTTTTTTCCCTCCAAATTTTGTCACTTAGTTTATCCCACTTATATTAAAAACATATATAGTTTACATGTACATACTATAATCTTCTGATGATTGTTAACTTCTGATTCTTAACTATGTAATTAGGCCTTTACTGTCTGCAAAACTCCTCATTATGTACTTGGGAACACTGGTTTCCTAGCAGTACTGGCTCCATTCCTCTAAAAAGTAGCAATGTCCCCTATTCATGATATTTTTTAGCTTTCTCAAATTATAAAATTGTGTGTTATTGGAGGCCAACATGGATGACTCTTCAGTGTTTTTAACTATTCTACTTGATCATGAAACTTAAGATATACGTCTTAAATTTTGTTTTCAAGGAGGATAATAAATACGAACTA
>SJYW01052144.1:228959-247214 GCA_006410735.1 Raphicerus campestris
AAATTTTGTTTTCAAGGAGGATAAGAAATACGAACTATTGAAGTTTTTGTGGAATATTAAAGTTGAACACTCACAAGACTATTGAAGTTTATATTTTAATCACCCAGCATAGGCTTTTTCTTCCCCTCCTCAACAATGGGCTCCTAAGCTTCAATCTTCAACATTTTCATGTGTATAAGTTTCCCTTCTCCATTTCTGAGCAGTTTCATGTTTTTTGGGAAGAATAAATGGAAATGCCAGGATTATGCTGCCAAAATTGTTCTAAGTAATCATGGATAGTGTTTCAGTAAATGTTTGTTGACATAATCCTTTTCAGGTATCTAGAAATAAAAGATGGGGGAAAATGCAATCACCAGCAGGTTTGGATGATGAGTGAGAAATCACTATAGATGAGCTCTATACATTCATCAGCAATTTCCAGCAATTCCTGCAATGAACAGCACTAAAATAACTATTCTTATATCAACTGCTAGCTTGATATCTCTCTTGATAATTTTGTGTGATTTCAGCGGCTATGCAGTGCTGCCATGGCAAGTAGCAGCTGTGCAGTGCTTGATCGGTGAGTGTTGGAGAGGAGATACCCCACGTCCAAGGTCAGGAGCAGTGGCTGAACTTCACTGGACCAGCTGTGTGGAGATACACCATGTCCAAGGTCAGAGAAACCCCAGTAAGACGGTAGGCACTGGAGCAGCTGTGAGGAGATACCCCACGTCCAAGGGCAAAGGAGAAGCTCCAGAAAGATGGTAGGAGGGGCGAATTCAAGTTTAGAATCGAACCCCGTTACCAACAGAGACACTTAGAGAGCTCAAACAAACCTTGTGCACACCACATCCCAGGGGTTCCACAGAGATGGAGACAGAACTGTGCCTGAGCATCTCCTGTGGAGGCACTGGTTGGCAGTGGTCTGCCGTAGGGACAGGGACTCTGGGCTTGGATATGACATAAGTCTTCTTGGAGGAGACTGCCATTAACCCCACCATAGAGCTACCAGAACTCACATAGGACTCAGAAATAAACTGTTGGAGGAAACAACAGAGTCTTGTGAACCAGGAAACAGGAGAAAGGATCATTGACCCAACAGGAGGCTTACCTGTGGCTGTCTAGGAATCTCCAGCGAAAAAGTGGGTTGGTAGTGGCTGGCTACAGGGTTGGGGGTATGGACACTTTCAGTAAATTCTTGGGATATTTTGAAGGAGGTCACCATTATCTTCATTACCTCCACCATAGTTTCAGTTCAGTTCAGTCGCTCAGTCATGTCCGACTCTTTGTGACCCCATGAACTGCAGCATGCCAGGCCTCCCTGTCCATCACCAACTCCCGGAGTTCACTCAAACTCACGTCCATTGAATCGGTGATGCCATCCAGTCATCTCCTCTTCTGTCATCCCCTTTTCCTCCTGCCCCCAATCCCTCCCAGCAACAGAGCCTTTTCCAATGAGTTAACTCTTCACATAAGGTGGCTAAAGTACTGGAGTTTCAGCTTTAGCATCATTTTTTCCAAAGAACACCCAGGACTGATCTCCTTTAGAATGTACTGGTTGGATCTCCTTGCAGTCCAGGGGACACTCAAGTCTTCTCCAAAGCCACAGTTCAAAAGCATCAACTCTTCAGTGCTCAGCTTTCTTCACAGTCCAACTCTCACATCCATACATGACTACTGGAAAAACCATGGCCTTGACTAGAAGGACCTTTGTTGGAAAAGTAATGTCTCTACTTTTGAATATGCTGTCTAGGTTGGTCAAAACTTTCCTTCCAAGGAGTGAGCGTCTTTTAATTTCATGGCTGCAGTCACCATCTGCAGTGATTTTGGAACTCCCCCAAAATAAATTCTGACACTCTCTCCACTGTTTCCCCATCTATTTCCCATGAAGTGATGGGACCGGATGCCATGATCTAAGTCTTCTGTATGTTGAGCTTTAAGTCAACTTTTTCACTCTCTTTCACTTTCATCAAGAGGCTTTTTAGTTTTCCTTCACTTTACGCCAAAAGGGTGGCATCATCTGCACATCTGAGGTTATTGATATTTCTCCCGGCAATCTTGATTTCAGCTTGTGCTTCTTCCAGCCCAAGGTTTCTCATGATGTACTCTGCATAGAAGTTAAATAAGCATGGTGACAATATACAGCCTTGACATACTCCATTTCCTATTTGGAACCAATCTGTTGTTCCATGTCCAGTTCTAACTGTTGCTTCCTGACTTGCATATAGGTTTCTAAAGAGGCAGTTCAGGTGGTCTGGTATTCCTATTTCTTTCAGAATTTTCCACAGTTTATTCTGATCCACACCATAGTTTGGCCCCAGGTAAATGGCAGGGAGGGAACACAGCTCAACTCATCAACAGAAAACTGGATTAAAGATTTACTGAGCATGGCCTTGCCCATTAGAACAATAACCAGTTTCCCCTTCAGTCTGTCTCTCCCATCAGGAAGCTTTCATAAGCCTTTTATCCTTTTCCATCAGAGGGCAGACAGAAAATCTGCCTTCAGATTTTTTTCAAAGATTGTGAAAATCACAATCACAGAAAACTAACCAATCTAATCACATGGACCACAGGCTTGTCCAACTCAATGAAATTAGGAGCCATGCCGTGTAGGGCCACCCAAGGACGGATCATGGTGGAGAGTTTTGACAAAACATGGTCACTAGAAAAGGGAATGGAAAACCACCTCAGTATTCCTCCATTGAGAACACCATGAACAGTATTAAAAGGCAAAAAGATAGGGCACTGAAAGATGAACTCCCCAGGCCAGTAGGTGACCAGTATGCTGCTGGAGATCGGTGGGGAATTAACTCCAGGAAGAATGAAGGGATGGAGCCAAAGCAAAAACAACACCCAATTGTGGCTGTGAGTGGTGATGGAGGCAAGGTCCAATGCTGTAAAGAGCAATATTGCATAGGAACCTGGAATGCTAAGTCCATGAATCAAGGCAAACTGGAAGTCATCAAACAGGTGCCCATCAGAGTCAACAAAAGAGTCAGAAATGCAGTACTTGGATGCAATCTCAAAAGTGTCAATGATTTATGTTCATTTCCAAGGCAAACCATTCAATATCATGATATCCCAAGTCTATGCCCCGACCAGTAAAGCTGAAGAAGCTGAAGTTGAACGGTTCTCTGAAGATCTACAAGATCTTCTAGAATTAACACCCNTTCATTTCCAAGGCAAACCATTCAATATCATGATATCCCAAGTCTATGCCCCGACCAGTAAAGCTGAAGAAGCTGAAGTTGAACGGTTCTCTGAAGATCTACAAGATCTTCTAGAATTAACACCCCCAAAAGATGTACTTTCATTATAGGGGCCTAGAATGCAAAAGTGGAGAGTCAAGAAACACCTGGAGTAACAGGAAAATTTGGCCTTGGAGTACAGAATGAAGCAGGACAAAGGTTAATAGAGCTCTGCCAAGAGAATGCACTGGTCATTGCAAAAACCCTCTTCCAACAACACAAGAGAAGACTACACATGGACATCACCAGATGGTCAACAGTAAAATCAGACTGAATATATTCTTTGCAGCCAAAGACAGAGAAGCTCTATATAGTCAGCAAAAACAAGAATGGGAGCTGACTGTGGCTCGGATCATGAACTCCTTATTGCCAGATTCAAACTTAAATTGAAGAAAGTAGGGAAACCACTAGACCATCCAGGAATGACCTAAATCAAGTCCCTTTCAATTATACAATGGAAGTGACAAATAGATTAGGGCGATAGATCTGATAGATAGACTGCCTGAAGAAATATGGAGGGAGATTCCTGACATTGTATAGGAGGCAGTGATCCAGACCATTCCAAGAAAAGCAAAAAGGCAAAATGGTTGTCTGAGGAGGCCTTACAAATAGCTGTGAAAAGAAGAGAAGTGAAAGGTAAAGAAGAAAGGGAAGAATATACCCATTTGAATGCAGAGTTTCAAGTCTATGTTCAGTGCAGAATACAGGATGCTTGGGGCTGGTGTACCGGATGATCCGGGGAGGTGGGGNCATTAAACAATCCTATTGATATCATTTTTCTAACAAGATTTATTCACTTTGTGTCTTTGTCACATTGTGGTTATTTTTGCAACATGTACATTTTTCATTTTTATTATATTTTAATGGTATTTTATGATCAGTGATCTTTGATGTTACTATTTTAATTATTTCAGGGTGTCAGAAAGTATGCCCACATAAGATAGCTAACAATAAATGTGTGTGTTCTGACTACTCCACCAACTATCTAGTCTCCGATCTCTCTCACTTTCCTCGGCCTCCATGTTCCCTGAGACACAGCAATATTGAAAATAGACCAGTTAGTAGTGCAATGTTGTTGCTCAGTCACTAAGTCCTGCCCAGCTCTTTGCAATCCCATGGACTGTAGCACTTCAGGTTTTGCTGTCCTTCACTAACTCCCTGAGTTTGCTCAGATTAATATCCATTGAGTTGATGATGCCATCCAACTATCTCGTCCCCTGTTACCTTTGAACCCTCCTACCCTCAATCCTTCCAAGTATCAGGGTCTTTTTTAATGAGTCAGTTCTTTGCATCAGGTGGCCAAAGTATTGGAACTTCAGCTTCAGCATCAGTCTTTCCAATGAATATTCAGTGTCGATTTTCTTTAGGATTGACTGGTTTGATCTCCTTGCAGTCCAAGGGTCTCTCAAGAGTCTTCTCCAACATGACAGTTCAAAAACATTAATTCTTTGGTGTTCAGCTTTGTTTATGGTCCAACTCTCACATCCAAACCTGACTACTGGAAAAAAAATACCTTTGGCTAGACAGACCTTTGTTGGCAAAGTGATGTCTCTGCTTTTTAATACACTATCTAAGTTTGTCATAGCCTTTTTTCCAAGGAGCAAGGGTCTTTTAATTTCGTAGCTTCAGTCACCATCTACAGTTATTTTGGAGCCCAAGGAAATAAAATCTGCCATTGTTTTCACATTTTCCCCATCTATTTGCCATGAAGTGACGGGCCCAGATGCCATGATCTTAGTTTTTTGAATGGTGAATTTTAAACCAGCTTTTCCACTCCCATCTTTCACCCTCATCAAGAGGCTCTTCAGTCCCTCTTCACTTTCTGCCATTAGAGTGGTATCATCTGCATATTTGAGATTGTTATTTCTCCCAGCCAAATTAATTCCAGCTTCAGATTCATCCATCTGGGCAGCATTTCCCATGATGTACTCTACATATAGGGGTTTCCCAGGTGGCTTGGTAGGTAAAGAATCCACCTCCAATGAAGTAGTTCCAGGGGATGCAGGTTTGGTCCCTGGTTCTGGAAGATCCCCTGGAGGGGGACATGGCAACCCACTCCAATATTCTTGCCTGGAGAATCCCATGGATAGAGGAACCTGGCAGGCTACATACAGTCAATAGGGTTGTAAAGAGTCAAACACAACTGAAGCGACTGAGCACACATACACTCTACATGCAGGTTATATAAGCAATATACAAGCTTGCAGTACTCCTTTCCTGATTTTGAACCAATCCATTGTTTCATGTCTGGTTCTAGCTGTTGCTTCTTGATCTGCATACAGATTTCTCAATAGAAAGGTAAGGTAGTCTGGTATTCTCATCTCTAAGAATTTTTCACGGTTTGTTGTGATCCACAGTCAACAGCCTTCATGTAGTCAATGAGGTAGAAGGAGATTTTTTGGAATTCACTTGTTTTTTCTATGATTCAATCGATGTTGGCAATTTGACCTCTGGTTCATTTTCTAAACCCAGCTTGCACAACTGGAAGTTCTTGGTTCACATACGCTTGAAACATAGCTTGAAGATTTTTGAGCATTACCTTGATAGCATGTGAAATGACCACAACTGTCTGGTAGATTGAACATTCTTTGGCATTGCTATTTCTTTGAAATTGTAAGCAAAACTTGACCTTTTCTAGTCCTGTAACTATCACTGAGATTTCCAAGAGTGATCACACTATTGTGGTTATCTGGGTCATTAAGACATTTTTTGTACAGTTTTTCTGTGTATTCTTGCCACTTCCTCTTAATCGCTTATCCTGTTAGGTCTTTGCCATTTCTGTCTTTATTGTGCCCATTTCTGAATGTGATATTCCACTGATATCTCCAATTTTCTTTAAGAGATCTCTACTCTTTCTCATTCTATTGTTTTCATCTTTTATTTATTTATTTATTTATTTATTTATTTGCATTGTTCACTTAAAAAGGCTTTCTGAGCTCTCCTTGCTATTCTCTAGAACTCTGCATTCAGTTGGGTATATATCTAACTTTCTCTTTTGCCTTTCACTTTTCTTTTCTCAGTTATTTATAAGACTTCTTCAGGCAACCATTTTGCATTGTCATATTTCTTTTTCTTTGGGATGGTTTTGGTCACCACCTCCTTTACAATGTTACTAACCTCTATCCATAGTTCTTCAAGCACACTGTCTATTAGATATAGTCCCTTGAATCTATTTGTCACCTTTACTGTAGAATTCTAAGGGATTTAATTTAGGTCATACATGAATGGTCTAGTGTTTACACTTACTTTCTTCAATTTAAGCCTGAATTTTGCAGTAAAGAGCTCATGATCTGAGCCACAATCAACTTGAGGTCTTATTTTTGCTGACTGTATAGAGCTTCTCAATGACTTCAAAATATTCACAATGAAAAGAAGAGTTGTATAGCTCTCACTTTAAATCAAGAACTAGAAATATACTTGGTGAATAAGGTATGTAAAAAGCCAGGGTAGGTTGAAACCTAAACCTCTTGAACCATTAACTAGCCAGTTCAGCTAGTTGTGAATGCAAAGGAAAAGTTCTTGAAGCTAACTAAAAATTAGTTAGTGAATACATGAAGGATAAGAAAGCAGAATATATTTATTCTTGACATGGAGAAAGTTTTAGTAGTCTAGTTAGAAGAACAAATCAGTCACAACCTTCCCTTGAGGCAAAGTCTAATCCCAAGCAAGCACCTAACTGTATTCCACAAAGAGGTTCAAATGTCTACATTCAAAGGAATTTGGAAATTGATTCTAGCCGTCATGGATGACTTTGAGGGATTCAAGACATCAGTGGAGGAAGTAACGGCAGATGTGGTGGAAATAGCAAGAAAACTAATGTGAATAAGTGATAGTCACTCAGTCATGTCCGACTCTTTGTGATCCCATGGACTGTAGCCTACCAGGCTCCTCTCTCCATGGAATTCTCCAGGCAAGAATCCTGGAGTGGTGCCAAAAAATATCTTTAGTCAGAGAAATGAAGGAAGTCATCTTTTGTCTTCAGACAGTCTCCAGAATTGTCTGAATAGGAGGAGGATAGCATTTGCTATATTCCTACACTTACACCACTCATATAAACTTATATCTCACTTAATGTACCCTCTGTCTTATCACTGATCCTTTACGGTAGTTCCCAGTTGTAATTCCTTGAGGAAAAGAGGAATACAACAGAAGGGTAAATGGGATAACCATTAGTACTTGATGCTATAATTTTCCTGATATTGTTCTTTTGCTTTACCATAAATTCCAGATCTTCTTTCCTTATCTTCAGAATACAATCCTGGTCTGAGTTGTCTGCAAAGTTGAGAGACCTAAACCTTCATCTCCAAAAGATTTAAGCCTCCTGGATACCTGTTCTTATTATTCTGTCATTGCTACAATTTTTCTTTTCCTATTAATATCCGGTATCGAAGCACAAAATAGAATCTGAATGACTATCCCCATTATGGGGCAGTAATCATAGCTCTTTGTGAAATTATTTTCAATTACTACTACTGGTATGTAAGACTTTATTTTGCTACTGTTCTACTTGTAGAAGAAACCCAGAGACCCATTTCAGCCATAGATTTTGATTTTATAGGCCTCTTCTTGTGTTTACTAATGGAAGCTGCTTCTGTGAGAAGCAAGAACCATGGAACCTATAGTTGTTGGAAAAGAAATCATAAATTCCTCAGTGATGGCGAGTGTGCCATTTCTACTCCTACCACTTTGTTCCTAAATCATTGTGTTCTATCTTTAGGGGAACAGCACAATAAAATTTGCATTAGCTTAAGGGATAAATTGGGGAAGGAAATGGCAGCCCACTCTAGTGTTGTTGCCTGGAGAATCCCAGGGATGGGGTAGCCTGGTAGGCTGAAGTCTATGGGGTCGCACACAGTTGGACGTGACTGAAGCGACTTAGCAGCAGCAGCAGCAAGGGATAAATTATATCCTGAAGAAGAGTATAACATCTGAGATTATTTCCAAGCCAATACCTTATTTGCACTATCAAGAGACTGTTTCAATGTTCCATAAGGCTGGCAGCTTCTGGGTGATATAATATATGGTATAGGCGATGAATTCTGTGATCTTGTGCTAATTGTGGCAACATCTTTGCTAAAAACAAATAAACAAACAAGAAACAACAAAACTGCCCCCTTGTTCCAAGGTTTTATTACGTGGAGCTCAGGGTGGGTGAATTTGACACTCTGTGAGTCCCTGAGCAGTACTGCTAACAGAAGCAGTATGAACAGATAAAACACATCCACACTAAGAATTCATGTCACTCTTAGTAAGGACCATCCTCTCTTGTGCAAACAGTTGTATGTAATCAACTTCCCACCGTGTGTTTGGTTGTTGTTCTCTTTGAAGGGCTTGCTATATTAAGAGCCCAGTCTCAGCCTTTGCTGTTTACAGATCAGATATTTAGCAGTGGAAATAGGTAAATTAGCCTTGATGAGACTGAGTCCATGCTTTTGAGCCTCTGCATAATTGCCACTTTTGTTACCGTGTGTCATGGTTGTATAGCAACCCCTTCCCAAAATATATGCCCACATCAAATTCCTAGAACCTGTAAATGTTACATTATTTGGAAAAATGATCTTTGCACATGCAATTAAGATAAGGAACTTGAGATCAGTGTGAATTATCTGGGTGGGTTCTGAATTCACTGACAAGTGTGTTATAAGAGATACACAGTGGAGACATAGACAGGGGAGGAGGCAATGTGAAGGAGGCAGAGACGTAAGTACTGCAGCAACACACCAATGAAGGCCAAAGATTGCCAGCAGTCACCAAAGGCAATGAAAGAGGTATAAAATCAATTCTCCAAAGCTTTGGGAGAGAGTACAAACTGGTTGATATCTTGATTTTGGACAGCTCCTTAATTGTGAGATAAATAAATTTTCATTGTTTTAGCCACCAAATTCGAGGTGATTTTTTAAGGCTGGCCTAAAAAAACTATACTATGATTACCATATTCATAATTTCATTCTCTAAGCCATTGGGGGACAGAGAGGATAAACTAGAAGAAATCCACTAAAGCAGCCATTCAATCCACTCGGTTGCTCAATGCCTCCTGTACAGCGGTCTCAGGAGAGCACTGACTTAAGACAATGATCTGCACACTTTGTTCCTACTCCTATAGTCTCAGTCACATTTTCTCTCTCCGACTTCTTCAGTCTTCAGACCCTGCTCATTCCAGACTTCCAGTGATCAGCCAAATTATTCCTCCTTACTTTGGTGGAAAGAGTGCCCTCTGGAGCCTGCTGAGGAAGACCTTTAGATGATAAGTTTTATTGTCTGCCATAGTTAACCCCTTCTACAATGTCCATCACTTTTCAGCTTCTAACTCCTTCACTGATGCCTTGGCAAGGCAGTTCAGGCATATATACCTCATTTTCAGTGGAGAATCTTTTCTTTCTTCACACTGATCATAATCCACATAATTTATAAATGTGATTTGACTGCTGCCCCCTGAATGGCACCCATGGTTAGCAAACACCTCAAATAGAGTTACAGGAAGACCTTAATGTGTCTAGAAATTGTTTTCAAGGATTTGGGTCAAGGCACTAACAACACCTGCTACAAATGTCAAAGATTAAATTACAAGTGATAGATTCAGATGCATCTGGATTAGAATCCTGACTTCATTTGTAGTTTTCTGCTGTTGTCATTGTTGTTTGTTCATTTGTTTTTCAGCCACGCTGTGGCTTGTGTGATGTTAATTCCTGACCAGGACAAGAACTGAACGTAGGCATTCAGCAGTGAAAGCGCAGAGCCCTAACAACTGGAAAGTCCGAGAATTCCCCTGGCTTTACTTGTTAACAGTTCTGTGATCTTGGGCCATTCCTTTATCCATCTGAGCCTTTATTTCCACACTGAACATAAGTAATTCAAAATAATTTGCTTTATAATTTGATAGGAAAATTAGGGTAAAGTAGGTGAATTGCTTAACACAATGCCCAGCACAAAGCTAAAACCCACTGCAAATGAAATCAAAAATCCCTAATTTATTTGACTCCAAGGCCTATTTTTTGAAGAGTGTTAACAGAAGTCATTTCACATAGCACCATGTTATTCCAAGATAAATTTGTAGGATTTTAATTCCCTGACCAGGAATTGAACCCTGGCCTCAGCATTAAAAGCATAGAGTCCTAACTACTGGATAGCAAAGGAATTCCCAGGTTAAAATCAGTTTAAATGTAACACTGAAACTTGGTAATAATTTCTGATGGATCAATACACAAATAGCATTCAGTTCCTGAAAAGCTATATATTCCATCAAGCATTTAGAAATGAGATTTCTATAAATTCCTTACTGAAAATGTCTTTCAAGTGTCCTAAAAAATATTTAATTGATTATACTTAGACATCATCTGATTAATACTCTATGCTTTGCACTTGAAAATGNATTCAGTTCCTGAAAAGCTATATATTCCATCAAGCATTTAGAAATGAGATTTCTATAAATTCCTTACTGAAAATGTCTTTCAAGTGTCCTAAAAAATATTTAATTGATTATACTTAGACATCATCTGATTAATACTCTATGCTTTGCACTTGAAAATGCATATGAAGAAGCGACTATTTACAATTCTTAATTCTGAATTCCACAATATCTTTCTAATTGATATATCTTATGTCCTCCATTAACTTAAATAGTTCAAAGGACTGTTTATGTTGCAAGAGATTTAGAAATGCTTTATGTTGGGCTTGGTTTTTCTGTCACTTTAAGTTAGGAAGCAATTAACAAATGACCTCTATTATGCTGTTTCCTTTCTCTTCCAGGCAGTTCACATCAGAGTTCACTATTGGACTGCAGATGGCTGTTGTCACCTTGGAAACTATTAAACTAATCAATTTCCTCCCCAATGTTGGCATTAACTACTGATATTTTAAGTGCCCAACAGTACTGGCGATCCTTGTAATGCCTAAAAATTTTGTCTAAATCCATTCATGGCCTGCTTTTGTGAGTTTAGAATGGGATTAGATGAGGTTTTCTCATCAGTGGTGTTATTCTCTTCCACATCTTGCTGATTTGGGGCATACTTTAATAAAATGCTGCTTCTTCTTATGTACCTCTCATGTCTTGGAAAAAAAATAAGGGTAAATATAGGTCCCCAAATCTTGATTACTGCATTACCTGAAGAAAATTATTCAAACTCTCTGAGCTGCAATTTCATTTTTTTTTAAAGTAGAGATAATCATGAGCTTATGTGAAGACTAAATTAAATAGCATATGTGAAGAAACAACAAAATTTGCATTTAATCAAGAACCAAAGTGAAACATTGGCTACACTGTTCCAGGGGGTCTGTTGACCAGAAATAGCATAAGATTTAATGCTGATAGTCTCTGCAGTCTGATCCCTGACAGTAGCACATGAAATAAATAGTTTGACTTTTTAAACTTCTTCTTTTAGGCACATAGTTTAGCGTTAACTGTATCCCTTTCTGTTGGACAATAAGGCTTGAAAATATGAGGTCAAAATTGCCAGGACGATGTACTTTTCTACTAACTTCCCTGACCTCTTCCTATAGAAACAAATAGGATTCCTGATATAGCAAAGAATTTGAAATTATCAGATGGAATGGGAAAAGAAAAATTTTTTTTTTCTGTAAAGGCCNAGGTCAAAATTGCCAGGACGATGTACTTTTCTACTAACTTCCCTGACCTCTTCCTATAGAAACAAATAGGATTCCTGATATAGCAAAGAATTTGAAATTATCAGATGGAATGGGAAAAGAAAAATTTTTTTTTTCTGTAAAGGCCCAGGCTTTAAATTCCAATTGTTGTTCAGTTGCCAAGTTGTGTCCAACTCTCCATGATCCCATGGACTACAACACGCCAGGCTTCCCTGTCCCTCATCATCTCCCACAGTATACCCTTGTTCATGTCCATTGCATCGGTGATGTCATCCGACCATATCATACTCTGTCACCTCTTTCCCTTCTGCCTTCAATCTTTCCCAGCATCAGGGTCTTTTCCAATGAGTCAGCTGTTCACATCAGGTGGCCAAAGTATTGGAGTTTCAGCTTCAGCGTCAATTCTTCCAATCAGTATTCAGGTTTGATTTCTTTTAAGATTGACTGGTTTAAAATTCCAGTAGGGGCTATCTATTAGGGTTTTATTTAAATAATACAGAAAAATCAAATTTGATACAAATAAAAATGTATATTATATGTCTGTGTATAACTTTTCTTCCTGTAGAAGATTCTTTACATGTTAAAGAGTGTGCAGGTCTTTGTACATATATTAATTTGCACATAAAATATTGATTCACAACCAACACATAATTAATTAAGAGTGTTTTGCACTCTTTGTGTACTCAGTGCCATGCCAAAGCTTTGGAGTATGCCAAAGAAATATGACATAGTTTTCTACCAAAGAGAATGAAAACTGGTTGCAGAGATCAGACTAGCATACACAAAGAAATCAACACATAAAAATGTAAACTAGCTCATAATTATGTGCTCAGTCATGCACAGAGTAGATTATAAATTCTTGACAAAAGGGATATGATTTAAAATGTGGCTAGTTAGAAACTGTTACACAGAAGATACATGTCTTAAGGTCAAACTCTGGGAGACATTTACTTTAGACCGTGGTTGCATCTTCAGAAATATAGGAGTGGAGTTCTCTTCTGGTCTTTCCACAGGCAACCCTTATGTCCCATAACATCCAAAGAAATTTAAATCACATGGAACAAGTTATTTCTGGAAACTTCATGGGTACCATAATGATTGTATGTATAAAAATAGTTTTTAAAATACTACTGATTCATTTTAGTCTGTTTGTAGAAGATATACTCTGTATTTTTCAGCATATATGCAAAATATCTACATACTTAAAATATTTTGTCATTGTATCAGCATAAATTTTGGATTTAAGCTCATATACCATTTATAAAAATTACGTATATTTCGAGGTAGGTATTGTTTTTGGACTTTGAATTGGGTTCCTGAAAAAGGTGATGAAATGATATCAGTCTAAAACTGTTTCATAGGGAGGAAATATATTATAATGAAGGATTGCACCCCCAATCATGGGTTCTTATTGATTCAATCATTCAGTCATTTATTTATTAAACAATCTCCTCCATGTCAGTGCCATGCTAAGTGCTAAGCATAGGGTAATGAATGAAACAGATCTTGTTCCTGCCCACATGGGGCTTAGTCTAGTTGGACAGACAGACATTAAGCAAACAAATAAATGTAGAATTGTCAATTGCTATTTGTTACTTAACAAAAAGAGCTGAAAGAGACAAAAACAATGCAGACAAGATAGACTGCCTCAGAGAAGGCTTGTTATAGGAGATGATTTCTGAAAGAAATTAACCATATTAAAAGACTATGAATGAACATTCCGTCCAGAAGGACCAACATGTATATATTCAAGAAGCAGAAAAACTGCTGTGTTTCAAGCACATAAAACATCAGATGAGGTTGAAAAGGCAGCAGTGGCTAAAAGCTTAGGGTGTCCTGTAGGCCACTAGACTTTATTCTAAGTGCACTAAATGACGTGTTGAGTTTGAAGAGGGTGAATGATATAATTTTATTTACATGGTATAAAGATTACTTTTGTTGATTTGTAGAGAAAAATTAGAGGTGTGTGAAAAGAAAATGCATAAGCCCAGTGCTTGTTTGCATATTAAATAAACTAAAAATGATGTGCCTTTATTTCACATGAAATAAAACTTTCAGAATTATGTATGTTAATAATGGCACAAGACAGTGGTAATTGGAATGTAAAGCTGATAAGAGCAGAGGTTTCATTTACCTTATCTTTCATAAGTAGTACTTAGTCCTAAGTATATAGTAATTGGTAAAAAATATTGTCAAATTAATTAATTCATGGATTAATGAATAAAATAATTTTATTTAATGTGGCTTATATAACTGATTTCTGAAAGAATGACTATCACATGGACAAGAACTGGGGCTTCTTAGTATAGCAGAATTTAATAAAATACTATATCAGAGTCTGAGATCCAGTAATAACCACACAATTAATCCTTCTCTAAATGGAAGAAGATAGTATATAATAGCACAATGATAATATAATTTGCATGCTGCTTGTTATAAACAAAATAAATAGTAAAATGAGTATAATAGGCAAAGCATTATGAACAGTGTATTATTATGAGGTGGATTACGACTCTGAAATAAGAACTGATTGTAATGAGATCAGAAGACTACGGCGACGAAAAAATTAAAAGCATAAGAGTTTCCTTGGAAACATGTAATAAAAACATTTATTAAATATGCTACAGAATTTCTGAAACAGAAAGAAGCCAAACAAAATTTAAGCATTAACTAGGTGACTTGTCTATTCTAACATTCTTATCTAACGCGTATTTAGCTATAAAAAGGATAATACTTTTCTCCATGGATTGCTTTTCTTTAAGATATATGTTAACTAACATTTCCACATTTATCATGACTTTAAAATCATAGATACCATAATTCAAAGATCACCAACCCCCAGGCCATAGACCAGGATCAGCCCATGGCCTTTTAAGAACCAGGACGCACAGCAGGAGGTGAGTGGTTGTCTTTNCAGTCCATGGCAGAATACCAGATGTGTATAAGAGACAGTATCATGACTTTAAAATCATAGATACCATAATTCAAAGATCACCAACCCCCAGGCCATAGACCAGGATCAGCCCATGGCCTTTTAAGAACCAGGACGCACAGCAGGAGGTGAGTGGTTGTCTTTCATGAAACAGGTTTCTGGTGCTAAAAAGGATGAGGATTGCTGTAATTACTGGCATAATTGACATTGTAAGTTTCACAATACATATTTTAATTGATAAATAAGTACAAGAATTTAGTTCACATATGTATACAAGATACACTTTCTGGCACAATTAAAGTTAGGTAACTAATAGTAAATATTAACAATGTTGAGTTCAGTCGCTCAGTCGTGTCCAACTTTGTGACCCCATGAACCAAAGCACGCCAGGCCTCCCTGTCCATCACTAAATCCCAGAGTCCACCCAAACCCATGTCCATCGATTTGGTGATGCCATCCACCATCTCATCCTCTGTCATACCCTTCTTCTGCCCTCAATCTTTCCCAGCATCAGGGTCTTTTCAAATGAGTCAGCTGTTCACATCAGGTGGGCAAAGTATTGGAGTTTCAGCTTCAACATCAGTCCTTTCAACGAACACTCAGGACTGATCTCCTTTAGGATGGACTGGTTGGATCTCCTTGCAGTCCAAGGGACTGTCAAGAGTTTTCTCCAACATCACAGTTCAAAAGCATCAATCCTTCGGTGCTCAGCTTTATTTATAGTCCAACTCTCACATCCGTACATAACCACTGGAAAAACCATAGCCTTGACTAGACAGACTTTTGTTGACAAAGTAATGTCTCTGCTTTTGAATATGCTATCTAGGTTGGTCATAACTTTCCTTCCAAGGAGTAAGTGTCTTTTAATTTCATGGCTGCAATCACCATCTGCAGTGATTTTGGAGCCCAGAAAATAAATTCAGCCACTGTTTACACTGTTTCCCCATCTATTTCTCATGAAGTGATGGGACCGGATGCTATGATCTTAGTCTTCTGAATGCTGAGCATTAAGCCAACTTTTTCACTCTCCTCTTTCACTTTCATCAAGAGGCTCTTTAGTTCTTCACTTTCTGCCATCAGGGTGGTGTCATCTGCATATCTGAGGTTATTGATATTTCTCCCAGTAATCTTGATTCCAACTTGTGCTTCCTCCAGCCCAGCGTTTCTCATGATGTACTCTGCATATAAGTTAAATAAGCAGGGTAACAATATAGAGTCTTGATGTACTCCTTTCCCAGTCCATTGTTCCATGGCCGGTTCTAACTGATGCTTCTTGACCTGCATACAGATTGCTCAGGAGGCAGGTAAGGTGGTCTGGTATTTCCATCTCATGAAGAATTTTCCACCATTTCTTTTGACCCCCACACACAATGGCATTGAAAGCAAAGTGAAAGTGAAAATCGCTCAGTCCGTGTCCCACTGTTTGCAACCCCATGCAGTCCATGGCAGAATACCGGAGTGAGTAGCATTTCCTTTCTCCAGGGGATCTTCTCAACCCAGGATCAAACCCAGGTCTTCCACATTGCAGGTGGATTCTTTACTAGCTAAGCCAAAAGGGAAGCCCAAGAATACTGGAGTGGGCAACCTATCCATCGTCCAGCATTTCTCCCCGACCCAGGAATCTAGCCAGGGTGTCCTGCAATGCGGACTGGTTCTTTTCCAACTGAGCTATCTGGCGTAGTCAATAAAGGAGAAGTAGATGTTTTTCTGGAACTCTCTTGCTTTCTCCATGATCCAACAGATGTTGGCAATTTAATCTCTGGTTCCTTGGCCTTTTCTAAAACCAGCTTGAACATTTGGATGTTTTCTGTTCATATACTGTTAAAGACAGTCTTGGAGAATTTTGAGCATTACTTTGTTAGTGTGTGAGATGAATGCAGTACTTTGAACGTAGTTTGGCATGGCCTTTCTTTAAGGTTGGAATGAAAACTGAGCTTTTCCTGTCCTGTGGCCACTGCTGAGTTTTCCAAATTTGCTAGCATATCAAGTACAACACTTAAATAGCATCATCTTTCAGAACTCAAAATAACTCAGCTGTAATTCCATCACCTCCACTAATTTTGTCTCTAGTCATCCTTCCTAAAGCCCACTTGACTTCAGACTCCAGGATGTCTGGTTCTAGGTGAATGATCATACAATTGTAGTTATCTGAGTCATTAAGAATTTTTTTTTTTTGTATAGTTCTTCTGTGTATTCTTGCCACCTTTTTAAAATATCTTCTACATTTGTTAGGTCCTTGCCATTTCTGTTTATTGTGCCCATCTTTGCATGAAATGTTCCCTTGGTATCTCTAGTTTTCTTGAAGAGATCTCTAGTCTTTCCCATTTATTGTTTTCCTCTATCATTTTGCACTGATCACTGAGGAAGGCTTTCTCATCTCTCCTTACTTTGGAACTCTGCATCCAGAAGGGTGTATCTTTTCTTTTCTCCTTTGCCTTAACTTCTCTTCTTTTCTCAGCTATTTGTAAGGCCTCCTCAGACAACCATTTTGCCTTTTTGCGTTTGTTTTTCTTTGGAATGGTCTTGATCACTGCCATCTTGTTCTATGTCCATCATTAAACACAAAACTCAGAAAAATCTCCATTTTAAAGGTAGGAAATAAAAATATTTCAAAACTTTTATGATTCACTCAGAGCTAATGCAAGCAGTTAGTATGGTCCCTGGCAATAATTTATCAGTATTATTGTTCCCACAACTCAAAAATGAGATTCTACAGTTTGATTGGTCTATCGTCCAAATGGAAATGTGTAATATGAAACACAGAAATTGCGGTCACAGTCATAGCATCAGTGATTTATGAACTTATGCTTACATCTACTACACAGTATTGGGTCATGTTCTAATTTCTTTGCTCTGACTTGCCTGTTTCTCTAAACTATCTTCAGCAGTGAAAGATGTTAAAATTTACATTGTTCAAATGTTTATAAAGAAACCAACACTCATTTTACAGTATCCCTTACTCTAAATAGAGTTCTGCCCAAAATATAATTCTTTGGTTAGCCTGGAAAAGCAACATCTTCAGGCTTTGATTATATATGTTTTTAATATCTGGAAATTTTTCTGAATTATAATAAACTGATAATACTATATGCCTTGTATGTATCTACTCACAGATTGTCTTCTTACTTGTTTTCAATAAGTCTTATTCTCATACTGCCTTACCTTTAGCAGCTTTCCATACAATGCTCAGGTAAGAAGATATTTGTAAAAACTCTCCTCAGAACTATGTTTATATATACCAAGTTGTCTTTTCAGTATTTTATATTAAGGATTCTCTCTTATAATCTATTTCAGCAGAAATTGTTGGGATGACTTTGGGGGAATAAGAATAAATAATTAAGATGTAGCTTCACTTTTAGTAAATTTCATCATATAGATATGATTTAGTTGTATAATGGTTTATATCCTATTTGTGTACTGGAGGCTAAACTGCACAAAAGTCATGGGATGTGTAATTTTATATTTTTAAATACAGTAATTAGAAAATTATTTAAA
>SJYW01052146.1:0-66604 GCA_006410735.1 Raphicerus campestris
TTCTTGCCCCAAAGTCGGGGGAATAAAATCTGGGGTGTTGCCAGCTCATTGTTCTTACTGTTCCACAGGCGTGCCTTTGGGACTCGGGGGAAAGCCCTGATGTTTCCTGAGACGACGGTGTTGAGAAGTATCCCTTCTGACAAGACGGCTACCTGACGTCAGTCAGTTGTGTCTCTGGGAATATCCACAGTGTCTGTTTCCGGGGGTGGTGTGGGGGTGGGGTGACTGCATTTTGCATTTGTCAGGCACACCCATAGCTGTCTATGCTGACCTAGAATCTTCGCTATGTATCCTCAAAACCCACGGCCAGCGAAGGTGCAAAAGCACGTTGACCAATCCACTCGTCTAGAGCTTTGCAGCTTGAATGAGCACAAGAAAGTCTCAGAAGCTGGTTCAACCTGTGGACATCTGGCCAGAGGCTCTAACACAGAGGGCCCAGCCCCTGGGATGTGCATGATTCGCAGGTGCCCCAGGGGACTCCAAGGAGCCGGGTCCTCACTAAGTCTGCTCCCTGACAGACAGGCCCGCAAGACCAGCTTTGAAAGCTTGGATTTTCTGACTGTGAGCTGTGGAGCTGGGCAGCTGGGGTAGGGATCGTTTGGCAAGGGCCCAGATGGTTAGCAGTCAAGAGAATGGCTTTGCAGATTCCTAACAGGGCAGAAACCACTGACTGACTCAAAAACGTGGGTTTCCTCCCCACAGTCCTCTGATGGCAGGTTTACTTCCCCCTAAACTTTATTTTTAAAAATTAAAGCTCTGCAGAAAAGTAGGAAGAAGAGAACCAAAACACAGTCAACAGCTGTAACCTCTTTCTGTGTATGTTGTTCTTCATATTCAAATAATCGACACAATTGTATGTATATCTATATATAGACACAGAAACAAGTACACACACACATATATCTTTCATTATATACATCTTGCATCATGTATGTGTCCATACATATATATACATTTTTTAAAAAACATATATTTATCTCACTGTTTCACTTATAACAGCTTTATTGAAATATGCCTCACATACCACAAAATTCACCCATTTAAAGTGTACAGTAGTTTTTGCATATTCAGAGTTGTGCAGCCATCGATACAATCTAATTTTAGAACATTTCATCACCCCCAGAAAGCAAGCCTGTGCCCATTAGCAGGTACTCTCCATTCCCTGGAGGGAGAACGTGGCAGGAATTGACCCGCCCGGCTCTGTTTTCTGAGTCCAGACTTGCCCCACCAGGCGTTGACCCCTCCGTACTTCTGGAGAGTATCATCTGACCCATAGAAAGCCATCCCAAGCCCCACGGGGTGATCATCCATTCAGATCTAGAAGTGGAGGTCCATTCAGGGTGAAGAGAGCTCGGCATGTGGGAAGTAAGGGCCACGCAGACCTGAGGCTTCCAATGGGCCCCCAGCAAGCTTGGGAGCTCTGCAAGGCTGCCAGCCAGTGAGTGCGTGAGGATGGCACTGAACGTATAGAAACTCGCTTAGCAGCAGGCTCAGACACCCTCGCGAAACTATATGTTCTGTCTGTTGCAGGCATGTTTGTTGTGCCTCCAGAGGTGTCTGACCTGAGACCAGACCACAGGGGACATCTTATGCCCTTGAAGCTCTATTTGGCTGCAAACACCAGGTCAAATACTGTCACTGACTAACCCAGCTTCCTGAGGGTCTGGCCCTCTGTTTTGACCATGGAGCACTGTGTGTGTGCCATCCAGGGCTGTGCTTGAGCTTAAGGGTGGGCAGGCACCCATGGCAGAGGCAGACTGGCAAATGCCTCCTTTTCTGGATCTCTCGGTGCCTTGTTGGTTGAAGCAGTAAAGCTGCCCTTGCCTTTGAAGAGAGTTGCCAGAACGCACATCCCTGTTGCAATATATTCTAACAACAAAAGAACAGCAAGCAGGTTTGTTGTTGGTAGTGGTAACAATGTGGCAGGTCTGACACTGTTGACCTCTCTGGTGGCTCAGATGGTAAAGAATCCTCCTGCAATGCAGGAGACCCAGGTTCAATCTCTGGGTCGGGAAGGTCCCCTGGAGAAGAAAATGGCAACCCCCTCCAGTATTCTTGCCTGTAGAAGTCTATGGACAGAGGTGTCTGGCACTCCATGGGGTTGCAAAGAGCTGGACACAACTGAGTGACTAATGCTAGGACTAGGGTTGACGCTATTGGATGTATTGAATATATCATGGGGTGAAGAAGATGACCACATATAGTGGCACTCTTGAGAACCAGGGTTCTCACTGGGAAAGAAGTTGAGAATCAAATCTGGGGTGGTGGAAGGTGAGGAAGAGCCCCCTGGCCTTGACTTTGAATCGGAGATATCAGGATGAACACATGATTTAATATATCCAATCTTGTCTGTGGCCTAGCAGCAATGACATCATAGCAGTGATGAGCTCTACAGCAGATGTCCAGTGAGGAGCGAGGTGGGCAGGACTTGCTTTGTCTGAGATGATAGGGGAGACTGGCTTTCTGCTGGTTCCAGTGTGTGAGAGACCCAGCTTCACTTGGTTTTCTGTCCTTGGGGTTGTGGTACCCTAACAGGGCTGCCCCCTAGTCATCTTTACCTCTTTTTAAGTTGAACGTGTGGTTCCCATCCCTTGCAACCCAACTGCCTCTCCTGGCATTCTCTGCAAATTCTCGCTTTGCTGAATAGGGTGCCCTTTCTGCTCCAGTTGGCTAGAACAGCACCAGGAATCCTGCTGGATGGAGGCCTTGAGCCAAGAGGTGAGGGACGGGAGCAGGGGTGTGTGTGTGTAGAGTGGGGTGGTGCCAGGACAGAGGCAAAGCTCAAGGACTTGGAGTCAATTATGTCATCTCTGGAGAAGCTGGCAGGACCCCAGAGATGGTGTCTCTGTGAATCTGAACTTCAATTTCCCTTCGTGGCATGAGGCATCTTTGCTTTACCCCTTCTCGGGCTGCTGCCAGGGAAGGCCTTGGTCCCTGGGGTCCTGGGGCTGGGCATGGGTACAGATGGGCAGAGCTAAGATGTGTACATCAAGACCTGCCTGCCAACGTGCCCCAGACCCAGCCCAGAGCATGGCTTGGCTCCAAAAGACCCAAGTTTAACCCACGGGGAGGCTCCAGTTGCAGCGAGAGGATGCCACACAGAGATGTCTACAGAGGCAGGATGTGGGGCTGGAAAGGCTTCAACTGTCCATTCGCATCCGATCCCACAGGTCCCAGAACCTTCCCCCACCCCACACAGAGACTCTTTAATGACAACTGTGAGGATGAGGATGGGGATATGATGGGGATGCAGTGATGGAGAAGAAGCTGATGATAACATGTGATAACTGTGCCGTGGTGAGCACCTGGTCCGCAGCAGGCAGCGTGCAAGTCCATTCTTACACATTATCTCATTTGACCCTCACAACACCGCTGTGGGCAGGGGTATTTTTATCATCTCTGTTTTACAGAGAATAAAAACTGAAGGCTTATAAAATTTTAAACAATATGCCCAAGATACAGCTACTAAAGAGTGGAACAGAGACTTGAATCAAGCAGCCTTCCTCTCCTACCTCGGTTGTTCAAGTTCTGTGGTTCTCCAGGCATGAAACATCTATTGAAATGTTAAAAAAAGAATTCATGTGAAGGGTGTGGCATAATGTATTGGTCTTCTGTTGATATTACAGTAAATTAGCACAGATTTTGTGACATATAGGGTACAAATTTTACTTTCTCACAGCACGGAAGGTCAGAAGCCAACACGGGTCTTCCTGCACTGAGATCAAGGCGTCAGCAGGGCTATCTTCCTTCTGGAAGCCCTAGGGGAGAGTCTCTTTCCTCACTTTTCCCAGCTTCCAGAGGCCACCTGCCCTTATGGTCCATGACGCTCTTCCTCCATCTTCAAAGCCAGAGATGGCAGTTCACATCCTTGCCCAGGTGCCGTCTTTCTAGTTCTCTCTCTTCTGCCTCCCTCTTCCATTTTTTAGGCCCCTCGTGACTGCATTGGGTCTGCCTGGCTAATCCAGGAGACTCTTGCCATCTCAGAGGCAAGCTGATTAGCCACCTTAATCCCACCTGCATCCTTCATTCCCTTTGCCACGAACCCTAACATATTCACAGGTTCTGGAGAGTAGGGTGTGGACATTGTTGTGAAACTGAAAGTTGCCCAGTTGTGTCCGACTCTTTGCAACCCCATGGACTATACAGTCCATGGAATTCTCCAGGCCAGAATACTGGAGTGGATAGCCTTTCCCTTCTCCAAAGGATCTTCCCAACCCAGGCATTGAACCCAGGTCTCCTGCATTGCAAGCGGATTCTTTACCAGCTGAGCCACAAGGGAAGCCCATGGACATGATTGGGAGGCTATTATTCTGCCTACCACAAGTAACAGCTTTGGAAAAGACAGACTTGAGTTTGACTCTGATTTGGGTCCTTTGCTTAACCTGTCAGAATGCCTTTTCTTTGTCTGTAAGCTGGATGGTGACATCTGTTTCACAGGGGCATTGTGAGAATTGAATGGAGTCCTTCCACCAACCTCTGGGGACATCACTGGAGCTGCAGATGAGAGCCACCTTTGCTCCTCTGAGTTCCCAGTTGATCCCTATGTCCTCCTCCCCAGGCTCCCCATGAAGATCACATCTTATTGCTTTCACCTTCAGCATTAGGCTACATCTGATCATCTTGCCAGCAGGCCATCCTGAAGGATCCCTGCAGCCCGTCACACTCATTTCCCTCCAGCACCTGGCTGGTGTGGGACACCAAGTCAGCCTCAAAACAAGCTGTCAGGAGCCTTGGAACCTGGAGTGAGAAACCTGGGGAGAACACACTCATCCTTGTCATTCAGAGGAGCCGTCTCTGTGTCTCTGTCTCTCTCTGTATCCGTCTCTTTCTCAATTTACTCATGACTGTTCCTGGCTGAACACAAGGGACATACCAGAATAAATGTCTTATTGGAAGAAGCTGTACCTGATCTTTCTTAGACACAATGAATTTCAAAGAGGGTTGTTTAGGAATTTTCTTCTGGTGCACTATAAGCCAGAAAGGCATTTTGAAGGACAAAGTATCGTAATCACCTCCTATAAATTGAATGAGTGTGTGTGACTTTTCACCGGAAGGAAAATGAACCCATTTTTGACCTTGAAATCATGCCAATTTTACAGCTGAAATATTTGACTGGAGCGGGTGGCAGAGGGAACAATGGGTGTTGGAGATGGAAAGAGAGAAAGAAAAGATGACTTTTGTGTCTTGGGGATCCTCTTTGACTAAGTTCAAGGGAAAAGTGAAAGACAATATCCGCTTTATCAAGCTTCCAAAGATATGATTTTCTTGTCAGTTTCCCAGCAGTGACAATCTTTCACACAGCATGAAGTAGGAGGATGCCCTAAAGTCATGGCCGAGATGCAANGGGTGGGCAGGCACCCATGGCAGAGGCAGACTGGCAAATGCCTCCTTTTCTGGATCTCTCGGTGCCTTGTTGGTTGAAGCAGTAAAGCTGCCCTTGCCTTTGAAGAGAGTTGCCAGAACGCACATCCCTGTTGCAATATATTCTAACAACAAAAGAACAGCAAGCAGGTTTGTTGTTGGTAGTGGTAACAATGTGGCAGGTCTGACACTGTTGACCTCTCTGGTGGCTCAGATGGTAAAGAATCCTCCTGCAATGCAGGAGACCCAGGTTCAATCTCTGGGTCGGGAAGGTCCCCTGGAGAAGAAAATGGCAACCCCCTCCAGTATTCTTGCCTGTAGAAGTCTATGGACAGAGGTGTCTGGCACTCCATGGGGTTGCAAAGAGCTGGACACAACTGAGTGACTAATGCTAGGACTAGGGTTGACGCTATTGGATGTATTGAATATATCATGGGGTGAAGAAGATGACCACATATAGTGGCACTCTTGAGAACCAGGGTTCTCACTGGGAAAGAAGTTGAGAATCAAATCTGGGGTGGTGGAAGGTGAGGAAGAGCCCCCTGGCCTTGACTTTGAATCGGAGATATCAGGATGAACACATGATTTAATATATCCAATCTTGTCTGTGGCCTAGCAGCAATGACATCATAGCAGTGATGAGCTCTACAGCAGATGTCCAGTGAGGAGCGAGGTGGGCAGGACTTGCTTTGTCTGAGATGATAGGGGAGACTGGCTTTCTGCTGGTTCCAGTGTGTGAGAGACCCAGCTTCACTTGGTTTTCTGTCCTTGGGGTTGCGGTACCCTAACAGGGCTGCCCCCTAGTCATCTTTACCTCTTTTTAAGTTGAACGTGTGGTTCCCATCCCTTGCAACCCAACTGCCTCTCCTGGCATTCTCTGCAAATTCTCGCTTTGCTGAATAGGGTGCCCTTTCTGCTCCAGTTGGCTAGAGCAGCACCAGGAATCCTGCTGGATGGAGGCCTTGAGCCAAGAGGTGAGGGACGAGAGCAGGGGTGTGTGTGTGTGGAGGGGTGTGGTGCCAGGACAGAGGCGAAGCTCAAGGACTTGGAGTCAATTATGTCATCTCTGGAGAAGCTGGCAGGACCCCAGAGACGGTCTCTCTGTGAATCTGAACTTCAATTTCCCTTCGTGGCATGAGGTATCTTTGCTTTACCCCTTCTCGGGGTGCTGCCAGGGAAGGCCTTGGTCCCTGGGGTCCTGGGGCTAGGCATGGGTACAGATGGGCAGAGCTAAGATGTGTACATCAAGACCTGCCCGCCAACGTGCCCCAGACCCAGCCCAGAGCATGGCTTGGCTCCAAAAGACCCAAGTTTAACCCACGGGGAGGCTCCAGTTGCAGCGAGAGGATGCCACACAGAGATGTCTACAGAGGCAGGATGTGGGGCTGGAAAGGCTTCAACTGTCCATTCGCATCCGATCCCACAGGTCCCAGAACCTTCCCCCACCCCACACAGAGACTCTTTAATGACAACTGTGAGGATGAGGATGGGGATATGATGGGGATGCAGTGATGGAGAAGAAGCTGATGATAACATGTGATAACTGTGCCGTGGTGAGCACCTGGTCCGCAGCAGGCAGCGTGCAAGTCCATTCTTACGCATTATCTCGTTTGACCCTCACAACACCGCTGTGGGCAGGGGTATTTTTATCATCTCTGTTTTACAGAGAATAAAAACTGAAGGCTTATAAAATTTTAAACAATATGCCCAAGATACAGCTACTAAAGAGTGGAACAGAGACTTGAATCAAGCAGCCTTCCTCTCCTACCTCGGTTGTTCAAGTTCTGTGGTTCTCCAGGCATGAAACATCTATTGAAATGTTAAAAAAAGAATTCATGTGAAGGGTGTGGCATAATGTATTGGTCTTCTGTTGATATTACAGTAAATTAGCACAGATTTTGTGACATATAGGGTACAAATTTTACTTTCTCACAGCACGGAAGGTCAGAAGCCAACACGGGTCTTCCTGCACTGAGATCAAGGCGTCAGCAGGGCTATCTTCCTTCTGGAAGCCCTAGGGGAGAGTCTCTTTCCTCACTTTTCCCAGCTTCCAGAGGCCACCTGCCCTTATGGTCCATGACGCTCTTCCTCCATCTTCAAAGCCAGAGATGGCAGTTCACATCCTTGCCCAGGTGCCGTCTTTCTAGTTCTCTCTCTTCTGCCTCCCTCTTCCATTTTTTAGGCCCCTCGTGACTGCATTGGGTCTGCCTGGCTAATCCAGGAGACTCTTGCCATCTCAGAGGCAAGCTGATTAGCCACCTTAATCCCACCTGCATCCTTCATTCCCTTTGCCACGAACCCTAACATATTCACAGGTTCTGGAGAGTAGGGTGTGGACATTGTTGTGAAACTGAAAGTCGCCCAGTTGTGTCCGACTCTTTGCAACCCCATGGACTATACAGTCCATGGAATTCTCCAGGCCAGAATACTGGAGTGGATAGCCTTTCCCTTCTCCAAGGGATCTTCCCAACCCAGGCATTGAACCCAGGTCTCCTGCATTGCAAGCGGATTCTTTACCAGCTGAGCCACAAGGGAAGCCCATGGACATGATTGGGAGGCTATTATTCTGCCTACCACAAGTAACAGCTTTGGAAAAGACAGACTTGAGTTTGACTCTGATTTGGGTCCTTTGCTTAACCTGTCAGAATGCCTTTTCTTTGTCTGTAAGCTGGATGGTGACATCTGTTTCACAGGGGCATTGTGAGAATTGAATGGAGTCCTTCCACCAACCTCTGGGGACATCACTGGAGCTGCAGATGAGAGCCACCTTTGCTCCTCTGAGTTCCCAGTTGATCCCTATGTCCTCCTCCCCAGGCTCCCCATGAAGATCACATCTTACTGCTTTCACCTTCAGCATTAGGCTACATCTGATCATCTTGCCAGCAGGCCATCCTGAAGGATCCCTGCAGCCCGTCACACTCATTTCCCTCCAGCACCTGGCTGGTGTGGGACACCAAGTCAGCCTCAAAACAAGCTGTCAGGAGCCTTGGAACCTGGAGTGAGAAACCTGGGGAGAACACACTCATCCTTGTCATTCAGAGGAGCCGTCTCTGTGTCTCTGTCTCTCTCTGTATCCGTCTCTTTCTCAATTTACTCATGACTGTTCCTGGCTGAACACAAGGGACATACCAGAATAAATGTCTTATTGGAAGAAGCTGTACCTGATCTTTCTTAGACACAATGAATTTCAAAGAGGGTTGTTTAGGAATTTTCTTCTGGTGCACTATAAGCCAGAAAGGCATTTTGAAGGACAAAGTATCGTAATCACCTCCTATAAATTGAATGAGTGTGTGTGACTTTTCACCGGAAGGAAAATGAACCCATTTTTGACCTTGAAATCATGCCAATTTTACAGCTGAAATATTTGACTGGAGCGGGTGGCAGAGGGAACAATGGGTGTTGGAGATGGAAAGAGAGAAAGAAAAGATGACTTTTGTGTCTTGGGGATCCTCTTTGACTAAGTTCAAGGGAAAAGTGAAAGACAATATCCGCTTTATCAAGCTTCCAAAGATATGATTTTCTTGTCAGTTTCCCAGCAGTGACAATCTTTCACACAGCATGAAGTAGGAGGATGCCCTAAAGTCATGGCCGAGATGCAACTTGCAGAAAATCACTGTATTTTTGTTACATGGAGTTTTGTGGGGGTTTTTTCCCCCAGAGAAGTAAGTTTATTGTTACGTTGTACTTTCTTTGTACTTTCCCTTCATTTCATGTACTTTTCTCTTTGGGACTTAATGATGAGTTAAAAGAAGCTCAGGGAGGTCCCAGCTAGACGTTTAAAAGATCTCCACTTAGGTTTACCTTGATGACTCACCCGTGGGGAAGGCAAGCCTTCTGCTGACAGATTTTTCAAAACATTCTCTATTCTAGGGGCTACATATGACTCAGAGAATGTAAAACTTCAGAAGACATGATGCCTGCTATGAGGATTAAGAGCATCTCTATTCCTTCCCGTACGCATGTAGCGTCCTCCATAGACAGAAAGTCGGGCTCTCCCTGCTCCTGTCTTACCTCGCATTTTCTTTAAGTCAAACGCCAGGTGTGTCCACTCCATCCACTTTCCATCCACATTCCATCCACTCCAATCCATCCACTTCCCTCTCCAGTCTTGCCACCACCTTGATTCAGACCCCCATCAACTCTGCCTTCTAAATGCCCTCCACGTCTCTGATATCTTTCCATCACAACCCCTCCACCTGTTCTCCAGGCAGATTTATCTTTTGAAGTGAAATCTAATCATATCACTCTCCTGCTTGAAAACTTCCAGTGTTCCCCACTCCTTCAAGACCCTATCCAGCACAATAGGGTAGCTCTCTGGACCCCTCCGGTCTGCCTCCTGCTTGACTCTGGCTAATCCTGGAGCTCTCATAACCCCAGCCCTGAGTTCCATGCCTTCTGGGTCATCACACACCTAACCCCTCACAAGGGTCTCAGGTAGGTGCTGCCACACCTTCACTTCCAAGAAGGGGAAATTGAGGAACAGAGAAGTTAAATGGTATTTCAGAGGCCACCCAGATACTAAGTGGCAGGGCCAGGATTACAGACCCAACAGTCCAGCTGTCTCCCAAAGCCGCACTCTGACCCCTCCATGAATCAGCCTGCTGGACACAGCAGACTCAACTCTCTCCCACCCCCGGTATGCCATGTCCATGCTCCAACCATGTAAACAGCACTCGCCACTGATACAGCTCACCCTGTGTCCCCTGGCCAGGTTGACATCCATCTCAGACATCACCCTCTCTGGGAAGCTTCCCTGGACACCTCCCGCTTCCTACCCTCTGGACCACAGTCGCTGCAGCACTCTGTCCTCACTGAACTATGAATCTGCCTCACTACTGGACTAAGCTACCTGGGAGCAAGCGAGCCCTCTCAATTCACTATTCAGTCTCCAGTCCCGGCTTGGCGCCTGGCTCAAAGTAGGGTTCAATAAAGACTGACCGAATGAACAAATAATCTTCCAGCAGACTTCACCTGTTCTTTCTCTGAATACCCCTGAGACAGAGGAGAAAGATACACCAGGGTTCAAGTTCATATGATCAGACGTTCATCCGCAGGACTTCCAGCTTCTGTAGAGGATGGAGAGAGCTGGAAAGAGGCTTGCTTCCATCCTTAGGAGTTAGGCAGTCTGCAGGGTCACGCTTTTTCCTGAATCCACCAGCGAGCCCTGGTCACAGGGCAACCAACTAACCAGACATCTGAGGACAGGCTGGTACCTCTAAGTTCAGACAGCGCTCTGAGCACCTGTGTAAAGGGACACCATTGAGGAGAATTCAGCTAAAATTTTAGGAAGTTGCTAAAGGCCGAGTGGGTAAATAAGGAATTATAGATGACCAGAGAGGGGAGCATAGACCTAAGGGGAATTCGTACCTGGGTCGAGTGTCCTCCACAAACCTCCTCTGCTGCTCACACAAAAGACTAGGGCCCAGAGACCTTCAAAAGTCTCCTTGGTGGGGTTCCCTAAGGGGAGGGGACAGCAGCAGGAGGGCAGAAAGACCACCCTGCTCCCCCAGCTCTCCTATGGAATGGAAGCTTACAACCCTGGGAGAAGAGTGCGATAGTTTCGTCCAGAGTTAAGCATATGCTCACCCCCAACTCAGCATTCCCACACATTCCCATTCCTAGGCATTTACCCCGATGATTTGAAATTTGTGTTCACAAAAAATTAAGAACCTATGTACTGATGTTTATGGGTTTCCCTGGTGGCTCAGTGTAAAAATGTCCATTTGCAACGAAGGAGGCTCAGGAAATGGGGGTTCAAACCCTAGGTCAGGAAGATCCCCTGGAGAAGGGCATGGCAACCCACTCCAGTATCCTTGCCTGGAGAATCCTGTGGACAGCGGAGCCTGGTGGGCTACAGTCCATAGGGTCACAAAGAGTCGGACGTGACTGAAGCGACTGGGCACGCACGTACTAGTGTTTATAGGAATTTTCTTAGTAATCGCCAAGAACAGTCCACATGTCCTTCAACTGGTGGATGGATAATCAGTGGAGATGGTCCCTCCCCACTTGCAGTAAAAACAATGAGCCATTGAGAAGCAAAACTTATGTGAACTCATAAATATTATACTGACTCACAAGGCTACATGCTGCCTGATTCCATTTCTATGATATTCTAGAAAGGCAAAGCTATAGAGATAGAAAACAGTTCAGTGGCTGCCTGGGGGCATGGGGGAAGGCTTGATTATAAAGGGATGGTGGCTCAGAGGTTAAAGCATCTGCCTCCAATGTGGGAGACCTGGGTTCGATCCCTGGGTCGGGAAGATCCCCTGGAGAAGGAAATGGCAATCCACTCCAGTATTCTTGCCTGGAGAATCCCATGGATGGAGAAGCCTAGTAGGTTACAGTCCACAAGGTCGCAAAAGAGTCGGACACGACTGAGTGACTTCACCTTCCTTCCTACAAGGAAATCGGGGGTTGAGTGATGAAACTGTTCTGCACCTTGGTTGTAATGGTAGTTGCAGAACTGCATGCATTCGTCCAAATTGGCAGAAATGAACATGAAAGGGGAAGGGGGTTTTACTGTGTTTAAAAACCATACCTTAAATAAAATGGAGGGATACAGAATGCACAGAACAGAAGGGGAAATTTTCTGACCAGCCCATACATATGGAACAGCGGCTCATCTGCCTGAGGGCTCTTAATGATTAGACTATAGCCACCTCTCCTGACACCGCAGTGTTCCCGCCTGCATTCAACCAATATTCCCCAGCCTGGGGTTCCACAGAGCAACATTTTGGGAGATTTAATTAAGTGCCAAGACAAAGGGTTGAATTCTCCCCTCACCCCACCCCCATACCTGGCACCAAGAGATTCAAGATATTGCCTGGACCTATTCAAGCCTCAGGAAGTTTTCTAATAATAATAAAAAAAAAAACCACCATCTTTAACTTTTTAAACTAATTTGGGAACAGAACCCCCAGGGTACCCTCTGGTCTTCCCTCTCCCACTAACATGGCCTGTTTGCATCCTATGGAACCGTTGGGTAAAACACGATTTTGAAAAAATTGCTTAATTGCCTTTTTAGCATTGGGTAGTCAGTAATCTTAAGAACAAAGTCGATGCTAACTAACAATATTCTTAAGTTCTGATAACTTTACATAATCTTTTAATCTCTATAAATGGTTTGCACAGATTTAACACTCTGAGAATATTCTTGAGTGTCCCTTGGACAGCAAGGAGATCAAACCAGTCAATCCTAAATGAAATCAGCCCTGAATATTCATTGGAAGGACTGATGTTGAAGCTGAAACTCCAATACTTTCATCACCTGATGCAAAGAGCTGACTCATTGAAAAATACCCTGATTGAAGATTGAAGGCAGGAGGAGAAGGGGCCAACAGAGGATGAGATGGTTGGATGGCATCACTGACTCAGCAGACATGAGTTTAAGCACGCTCCAGGAGAGAGTGAAGGAGGAAAAACCTGATGTGCTGCAGTCCATAGGGTCACAAAGAGTCAGATGTGACTTAGCGACTGAACAACAACAAGCTCTTATGGTGTTTTACATATCACCGATGCCGTTGTATCATATCCTTTTTGGATATAAGAGGTAGGGCAGAACTGATCAATTTTTGATGAAAATTACTATCAGCAGAGAAGCTATGGCAAAGTGTAGAGTAGACAGAGAAGCCAATATATTCAAGCAATCACTGGGAAGATGACAACTGCTGATTAGTTTATGACTAATCATAACTGCTTGTCAGAGCATGCTTGAGGTGCTTGAGGCGTCAGAGCGTGCTTGACATTGGGCTATGAATGAAGGGCGTGAAGGTGAGGAAGATGTTGCCTCTGGTTTCAGGCTCACATTTTAGTGGGAAAGAGAGATGAACAAACCAGTAACTCTAGGATTCCAGGTAGTAAGTTCAGTGCTATAATATAAGAGCTTGTGATAGAGGAGGATTGCAGATCCATCTAGGGAACCTGTTCCATTTGGGATGGGGCTTCAAGAACTGGACACTTCCATGTGGATCTGGAAGACAGGAAGAGAAAGTTCATCTGAGACATAGCACAGAGCATGTGCCAACTCCTGTCTCGCTTCAATCACATTTTTGCCTGGTCCTTGTCAGTGTAGAGGAGTCTCTCCCAAGAATGAATTAGAGGCGTCTCCAGTCACCCAGCCCACAACCGCCTAGATCTAAACATCTCATCCTGTCTGTTCTACCTCCCAAATATTTCTCTGTTCTGTCCTGTTCTTCCGACCTCCATTTGCTTGATTCAAGACCCATCACTCATCCCAGATTCTAGCCTCTTTGCTAATCTTTTCTTCTGATCCCTGCATCCCCATCCACTGCAATCCAGCTCCAGTACAAAGTCAGTGATCTACCTGGGAAGTCGAACTACTCACGCCACTGCCTATGTAGAATTCTCCCGGGGCTTTCCACTGCCAAAGGGAAAACCTGACCTCCTTTGTGAGCAGTACATGACCCATCACGATGTTTACAATTCCCCTCATCATAAAACAATAACACATCAACCAGTTTATTATATTTTAACTAAAAACCTACATCATTCATTAGCCAAGAACTTCATGGCAAGCCCAGAGCTTTTCTCTGAGACCAAGCTCTTTGCTTGGAGTTCCCAGCCTTCTTTCTTATATAAAGCCTGCCCCAAACACATCGCCTATAATTTCCAATTTTGATTTCTTTAAAATAAGTGAGAATTTAAAGTCTTGTAAGTGCACATATTTTTAGGCTTAGACAACTCTCTTCAATTTTTAAAGCCATCTAGCCCATGCTTAATTCAATTGCAGTTATTTTTAGTGAGATCCCTTGATAGAAAGAGACTTTCCAAAGAGTTAAACTTAGTTTTTGTGGAAACCACTCTCTTTCAGTCTTTCTTATTTTATCATGCATGCGTGCTAAGTCACTTTAGTTGTGTTGACTTTTGCAACCCCACGGACTGTAGCCCACCAACCACTAGCGCCACCTAGAAAGCCCTTTATTTCATCAGTTTTTATAAACTGTTTCATTAAAATGAGAAGCACAGCTGACCCAGGGAGGGAGTCTGTCGCACCAGGGAGCAGAGATGTTGGCCCAGGAGAAAGTGGCCGCCTGTCCCAGCACGGTGGGCAGTGGGGAGGCTGGGAGTACAGCCCAAGAAGACGGCACACAAAGAGCAGAGCTGTTGTTTGGGAATTCTCAGATAGAATGGGTGCTCTTTTAACAGACTTCTGCTTGACTAACCAACACTCCTGTTTCTTTCTATAAAACATCCCACCTGATACCACCCCAAGCCAATGCTCCTCTCCAAGGCAGCCTTTGGATGAACCCAACAACTGCCATTCTAGACTCAAGAACTGAAGTGCTCCTACTTATTTGGGAAGCTGCTTTTCACATTCACTCCTAGATTTCTGTCTCTTCTCATGCAATCCTAAAGTTCAGATTAGGATTTACCGGTCATGTTCTAAAAGACTCAGCCAAGAGTGGAGGGACTGGGCAGCAATGTCTGATTGAGCTGCTTTGTGGGGAGCCAGAAAAATGCATTTGCAAAACAGGACTAACTCCCAGATACTGAGACCGAGCTTGGGTTTACCAAATGGGAGAGAGAAGGTGGGAGGACAAGCGGGAAATAGAGGGTGGAGAGATATCGTGTATGTTTGTGCATGTGTGCTGAGTCGGTTCAGTCACGTCCAGCTCTTTGCAACTTCATGAACTGTAGCCCTCCAGGCTCCTCTGTCCATGGGATTCTTCAGGCCAGAATACTGGAGTGGGTAGTCATGTCCTTCTCCAGGGGATCTTCCTGACCCAGGGATCAAAGCTGGGTCTCCTGCCTGACAGGCAGATTCTTTACTGTCTGAGCCACCAGAGAAGCCTATAAAATAGATAAGCAACAAGGATATACTGTATAGCACAGGGAATTATACCCATTATCTTGGAATAACCTCTAATGGAATATAATCTACAAAAATACTAAACCACGATGCAGTACACCTGAAACTAACACAGTATTGTNTAAGTTCAGACAGCGCTCTGAGCACCTGTGTAAAGGGACACCATTGAGGAGAATTCAGCTAAAATTTTAGGAAGTTGCTAAAGGCCGAGTGGGTAAATAAGGAGTTATAGATGACCAGAGAGGGGAGCATAGACCTAAGGGGAATTCGTACCTGGGTCGAGTGTCCTCCACAAACCTCCTCTGCTGCTCACACAAAAGACTAGGGCCCAGAGACCTTCAAAAGTCTCCTTGGTGGGGTTCCCTAAGGGGAGGGGACAGCAGCAGGAGGGCAGAAAGACCACCCTGCTCCCCCAGCTCTCCTATGGAATGGAAGCTTACAACCCTGGGAGAAGAGTGCGATAGTTTCGTCCAGAGTTAAGCATATGCTCACCCCCAACTCAGCATTCCCACACATTCCCATTCCTAGGCATTTACCCCGATGATTTGAAATTTGTGTTCACAAAAAATTAAGAACCTATGTACTGATGTTTATGGGTTTCCCTGGTGGCTCAGTGTAAAAATGTCCATTTGCAACGAAGGAGGCTCAGGAAATGGGGGTTCAAACCCTAGGTCAGGAAGATCCCCTGGAGAAGGGCATGGCAACCCACTCCAGTATCCTTGCCTGGAGAATCCTGTGGACAGCGGAGCCTGGTGGGCTACAGTCCATAGGGTCACAAAGAGTCGGACGTGACTGAAGCGACTGGGCACGCACGTACTAGTGTTTATAGGAATTTTCTTAGTAATCGCCAAGAACAGTCCACATGTCCTTCAACTGGTGGATGGATAATCAGTGGAGATGGTCCCTCCCCACTTGCAGTAAAAACAATGAGCCATTGAGAAGCAAAACTTATGTGAACTCATAAATATTATACTGACTCACAAGGCTCCATGCNCCTGGCTAATCCAGGAGACTCTTGCCATCTCAGAGGCAAGCTGATTAGCCACCTTAATCCCACCTGCATCCTTCATTCCCTTTGCCACGAACCCTAACATATTCACAGGTTCTGGAGAGTAGGGTGTGGACATTGTTGTGAAACTGAAAGTCGCCCAGTTGTGTCCGACTCTTTGCAACCCCATGGACTATACAGTCCATGGAATTCTCCAGGCCAGAATACTGGAGTGGATAGCCTTTCCCTTCTCCAAGGGATCTTCCCAACCCAGGCATTGAACCCAGGTCTCCTGCATTGCAAGCGGATTCTTTACCAGCTGAGCCACAAGGGAAGCCCATGGACATGATTGGGAGGCTATTATTCTGCCTACCACAAGTAACAGCTTTGGAAAAGACAGACTTGAGTTTGACTCTGATTTGGGTCCTTTGCTTAACCTGTCAGAATGCCTTTTCTTTGTCTGTAAGCTGGATGGTGACATCTGTTTCACAGGGGCATTGTGAGAATTGAATGGAGTCCTTCCACCAACCTCTGGGGACATCACTGGAGCTGCAGATGAGAGCCACCTTTGCTCCTCTGAGTTCCCAGTTGATCCCTATGTCCTCCTCCCCAGGCTCCCCATGAAGATCACATCTTACTGCTTTCACCTTCAGCATTAGGCTACATCTGATCATCTTGCCAGCAGGCCATCCTGAAGGATCCCTGCAGCCCGTCACACTCATTTCCCTCCAGCACCTGGCTGGTGTGGGACACCAAGTCAGCCTCAAAACAAGCTGTCAGGAGCCTTGGAACCTGGAGTGAGAAACCTGGGGAGAACACACTCATCCTTGTCATTCAGAGGAGCCGTCTCTGTGTCTCTGTCTCTCTCTGTATCCGTCTCTTTCTCAATTTACTCATGACTGTTCCTGGCTGAACACAAGGGACATACCAGAATAAATGTCTTATTGGAAGAAGCTGTACCTGATCTTTCTTAGACACAATGAATTTCAAAGAGGGTTGTTTAGGAATTTTCTTCTGGTGCACTATAAGCCAGAAAGGCATTTTGAAGGACAAAGTATCGTAATCACCTCCTATAAATTGAATGAGTGTGTGTGACTTTTCACCGGAAGGAAAATGAACCCATTTTTGACCTTGAAATCATGCCAATTTTACAGCTGAAATATTTGACTGGAGCGGGTGGCAGAGGGAACAATGGGTGTTGGAGATGGAAAGAGAGAAAGAAAAGATGACTTTTGTGTCTTGGGGATCCTCTTTGACTAAGTTCAAGGGAAAAGTGAAAGACAATATCCGCTTTATCAAGCTTCCAAAGATATGATTTTCTTGTCAGTTTCCCAGCAGTGACAATCTTTCACACAGCATGAAGTAGGAGGATGCCCTAAAGTCATGGCCGAGATGCAACTTGCAGAAAATCACTGTATTTTTGTTACATGGAGTTTTGTGGGGGTTTTTTCCCCCAGAGAAGTAAGTTTATTGTTACGTTGTACTTTCTTTGTACTTTCCCTTCATTTCATGTACTTTTCTCTTTGGGACTTAATGATGAGTTAAAAGAAGCTCAGGGAGGTCCCAGCTAGACGTTTAAAAGATCTCCACTTAGGTTTACCTTGATGACTCACCCGTGGGGAAGGCAAGCCTTCTGCTGACAGATTTTTCAAAACATTCTCTATTCTAGGGGCTACATATGACTCAGAGAATGTAAAACTTCAGAAGACATGATGCCTGCTATGAGGATTAAGAGCATCTCTATTCCTTCCCGTACGCATGTAGCGTCCTCCATAGACAGAAAGTCGGGCTCTCCCTGCTCCTGTCTTACCTCGCATTTTCTTTAAGTCAAACGCCAGGTGTGTCCACTCCATCCACTTTCCATCCACATTCCATCCACTCCAATCCATCCACTTCCCTCTCCAGTCTTGCCACCACCTTGATTCAGACCCCCATCAACTCTGCCTTCTAAATGCCCTCCACGTCTCTGATATCTTTCCATCACAACCCCTCCACCTGTTCTCCAGGCAGATTTATCTTTTGAAGTGAAATCTAATCATATCACTCTCCTGCTTGAAAACTTCCAGTGTTCCCCACTCCTTCAAGACCCTATCCAGCACAATAGGGTAGCTCTCTGGACCCCTCCGGTCTGCCTCCTGCTTGACTCTGGCTAATCCTGGAGCTCTCATAACCCCAGCCCTGAGTTCCATGCCTTCTGGGTCATCACACACCTAACCCCTCACAAGGGTCTCAGGTAGGTGCTGCCACACCTTCACTTCCAAGAAGGGGAAATTGAGGAACAGAGAAGTTAAATGGTATTTCAGAGGCCACCCAGATGCTAAGTGGCAGGGCCAGGATTACAGACCCAACAGTCCAGCTGTCTCCCAAAGCCGCACTCTGACCCCTCCATGAATCAGCCTGCTGGACACAGCAGACTCAACTCTCTCCCACCCCCGGTATGCCATGTCCATGCTCCAACCATGTAAACAGCACTCACCACTGATACAGCCCACCCTGTGTCCCCTGGCCAGGTTGACATCCGTCTCAGACATCACCCTCTCTGGGAAGCTTCCCTGGACACCTCCCGCTTCCTACCCTCTGGACCACAGTCGCTGCAGCACTCTGTCCTCACTGAACTATGAATCTGCCTCACTACTGGACTAAGCTACCTGGGAGCAAGCGAGCCCTCTCAATTCACTATTCAGTCTCCAGTCCCGGCTTGGCGCCTGGCTCAAAGTAGGGTTCAATAAAGACTGACCGAATGAACAAATAATCTTCCAGCAGACTTCACCTGTTCTTTCTCTGAATACCCCTGAGACAGAGGAGAAAGATACACCAGGGTTCAAGTTCATATGATCAGACGTTCATCCGCAGGACTTCCAGCTTCTGTAGAGGATGGAGAGAGCTGGAAAGAGGCTTGCTTCCATCCTTAGGAGTTAGGCAGTCTGCAGGGTCACGCTTTTTCCTGAATCCACCAGCGAGCCCTGGTCACAGGGCAACCAACTAACCAGACATCTGAGGACAGGCTGGTACCTCTAAGTTCAGACAGCGCTCTGAGCACCTGTGTAAAGGGACACCATTGAGGAGAATTCAGCTAAAATTTTAGGAAGTTGCTAAAGGCCGAGTGGGTAAATAAGGAATTATAGATGACCAGAGAGGGGAGCATAGACCTAAGGGGAATTCGTACCTGGGTCGAGTGTCCTCCACAAACCTCCTCTGCTGCTCACACAAAAGACTAGGGCCCAGAGACCTTCAAAAGTCTCCTTGGTGGGGTTCCCTAAGGGGAGGGGACAGCAGCAGGAGGGCAGAAAGACCACCCTGCTCCCCCAGCTCTCCTATGGAATGGAAGCTTACAACCCTGGGAGAAGAGTGCGATAGTTTCGTCCAGAGTTAAGCATATGCTCACCCCCAACTCAGCATTCCCACACATTCCCATTCCTAGGCATTTACCCCGATGATTTGAAATTTGTGTTCACAAAAAATTAAGAACCTATGTACTGATGTTTATGGGTTTCCCTGGTGGCTCAGTGTAAAAATGTCCATTTGCAACGAAGGAGGCTCAGGAAATGGGGGTTCAAACCCTAGGTCAGGAAGATCCCCTGGAGAAGGGCATGGCAACCCACTCCAGTATCCTTGCCTGGAGAATCCTGTGGACAGCGGAGCCTGGTGGGCTACAGTCCATAGGGTCACAAAGAGTCGGACGTGACTGAAGCGACTGGGCACGCACGTACTAGTGTTTATAGGAATTTTCTTAGTAATCGCCAAGAACAGTCCACATGTCCTTCAACTGGTGGATGGATAATCAGTGGAGATGGTCCCTCCCCACTTGCAGTAAAAACAATGAGCCATTGAGAAGCAAAACTTATGTGAACTCATAAATATTATACTGACTCACAAGGCTCCATGCTGCCTGATTCCATTTCTATGATATTCTAGAAAGGCAAAGCTATAGAGATAGAAAACAGTTCAGTGGCTGCCTGGGGGCTTGGGGGAAGGCTTGATTATAAAGGGATGGTGGCTCAGAGGTTAAAGCATCTGCCTCCAATGCGGGAGACCTGGGTTCGATCCCTGGGTCGGGAAGATCCCCTGGAGAAGGAAATGGCAATCCACTCCAGTATTTTTGCCTGGAGAATCCCATGGATGGAGAAGCCTAGTAGGTTACAGTCCACAAGGTCGCAAAAGAGTCGGACACGACTGAGTGACTTCACCTTCCTTCCTACAAGGAAATCGGGGGTTGAGTGATGAAACTGTTCTGCACCTTGGTTGTAATGGTAGTTACAGAACTGCATGCGTTCGTCCAAATTGGCAGAAATGAACATGAAAGGGGAAGGGGGTTTTACTGTGTTTAAAAACCATACCTTAAATAAAATGGAGGGATACAGAATGCACAGAACAGAAGGGGAAATTTTCTGACCAGCCCATACATATGGAACAGCGGCTCATCTGCCTGAGGGCTCTTAATGATTAGACTATAGCCACCTCTCCTGACACCGCAGTGTTCCCGCCTGCATTCAACCAATATTCCCCAGCCTGGAGTTCCACAGAGCAACATTTTGGGAGATTTAATTAAGTGCCAAGACAAAGGGTTGAATTCTCCCCTCACCCCACCCCCATACCTGGCACCAAGAGATTCAAGATATTGCCTGGACCTATTCAAGCCTCAGGAAGTTTTCTAATAATAATAAAAAAAAAAACCACCATCTTTAACTTTTTAAACTAATTTGGGAACAGAACCCCCAGGGTACCCTCTGGTCTTCCCTCTCCCACTAACATGGCCTGTTTGCATCCTATGGAACCGTTGGGTAAAACACGATTTTGAAAAAATTGCTTAATTGCCTTTTTAGCATTGGGTAGTCAGTAATCTTAAGAACAAAGTCGATGCTAACTAACAATATTCTTAAGTTCTGATAACTTTACATAATCTTTTAATCTCTATAAATGGTTTGCACAGATTTAACACTCTGAGAATATTCTTGAGTGTCCCTTGGACAGCAAGGAGATCAAACCAGTCAATCCTAAATGAAATCAGCCCTGAATATTCATTGGAAGGACTGATGTTGAAGCTGAAACTCCAATACTTTCATCACCTGATGCAAAGAGCTGACTCATTGAAAAATACCCTGATTGAAGATTGAAGGCAGGAGGAGAAGGGGCCAACAGAGGATGAGATGGTTGGATGGCATCACTGACTCAGCAGACATGAGTTTAAGCACGCTCCAGGAGAGAGTGAAGGAGGAAAAACCTGATGTGCTGCAGTCCATAGGGTCACAAAGAGTCAGATGTGACTTAGCGACTGAACAACAACAAGCTCTTATGGTGTTTTACATATCACCGATGCCGTTGTATCATATCCTTTTTGGATATAAGAGGTAGGGCAGAACTGATCAATTTTTGATGAAAATTACTATCAGCAGAGAAGCTATGGCAAAGTGTAGAGTAGACAGAGAAGCCAATATATTCAAGCAATCACTGGGAAGATGACAACTGCTGATTAGTTTATGACTAATCATAACTGCTTGTCAGAGCATGCTTGAGGTGCTTGAGGCGTCAGAGCGTGCTTGACATTGGGCTATGAATGAAGGGCGTGAAGGTGAGGAAGATGTTGCCTCTGGTTTCAGGCTCACATTTTAGTGGGAAAGAGAGATGAACAAACCAGTAACTCTAGGATTCCAGGTAGTAAGTTCAGTGCTATAATATAAGAGCTTGTGATAGAGGAGGATTGCAGATCCATCTAGGGAACCTGTTCCATTTGGGATGGGGCTTCAAGAACTGGACACTTCCATGTGGATCTGGAAGACAGGAAGAGAAAGTTCATCTGAGACATAGCACAGAGCATGTGCCAACTCCTGTCTCGCTTCAATCACATTTTTGCCTGGTCCTTGTCAGTGTAGAGGAGTCTCTCCCAAGAATGAATTAGAGGCGTCTCCAGTCACCCAGCCCACAACCGCCTAGATCTAAACATCTCATCCTGTCTGTTCTACCTCCCAAATATTTCTCTGTTCTGTCCTGTTCTTCCGACCTCCATTTGCTTGATTCAAGACCCATCACTCATCCCAGATTCTAGCCTCTTTGCTAATCTTTTCTTCTGATCCCTGCATCCCCATCCACTGCAATCCAGCTCCAGTACAAAGTCAGTGATCTACCTGGGAAGTCGAACTACTCACGCCACTGCCTATGTAGAATTCTCCCGGGGCTTTCCACTGCCAAAGGGAAAACCTGACCTCCTTTGTGAGCAGTACATGACCCATCACGATGTTTACAATTCCCCTCATCATAAAACAATAACACATCAACCAGTTTATTATATTTTAACTAAAAACCTACATCATTCATTAGCCAAGAACTTCATGGCAAGCCCAGAGCTTTTCTCTGAGACCAAGCTCTTTGCTTGGAGTTCCCAGCCTTCTTTCTTATATAAAGCCTGCCCCAAACACATCGCCTATAATTTCCAATTTTGATTTCTTTAAAATAAGTGAGAATTTAAAGTCTTGTAAGTGCACATATTTTTAGGCTTAGACAACTCTCTTCAATTTTTAAAGCCATCTAGCCCATGCTTAATTCAATTGCAGTTATTTTTAGTGAGATCCCTTGATAGAAAGAGACTTTCCAAAGAGTTAAACTTAGTTTTTGTGGAAACCACTCTCTTTCAGTCTTTCTTATTTTATCATGCATGCGTGCTAAGTCACTTTAGTTGTGTTGACTTTTGCAACCCCACGGACTGTAGCCCACCAACCACTAGCGCCACCTAGAAAGCCCTTTATTTCATCAGTTTTTATAAACTGTTTCATTAAAATGAGAAGCACAGCTGACCCAGGGAGGGAGTCTGTCACACCAGGGAGCAGAGATGTTGGCCCAGGAGAAAGTGGCCGCCTGTCCCAGCACGGTGGGCAGTGGGGAGGCTGGGAGTACAGCCCAAGAAGACGGCACACAAAGAGCAGAGCTGTTGTTTGGGAATTCTCAGATAGAATGGGTGCTCTTTTAACAGACTTCTGCTTGACTAACCAACACTCCTGNCATCCACTGCAATCCAGCTCCAGTACAAAGTCAGTGATCTACCTGGGAAGTCGAACTACTCACGCCACTGCCTATGTAGAATTCTCCCGGGGCTTTCCACTGCCAAAGGGAAAACCTGACCTCCTTTGTGAGCAGTACATGACCCATCACGATGTTTACAATTCCCCTCATCATAAAACAATAACACATCAACCAGTTTATTATATTTTAACTAAAAACCTACATCATTCATTAGCCAAGAACTTCATGGCAAGCCCAGAGCTTTTCTCTGAGACCAAGCTCTTTGCTTGGAGTTCCCAGCCTTCTTTCTTATATAAAGCCTGCCCCAAACACATCGCCTATAATTTCCAATTTTGATTTCTTTAAAATAAGTGAGAATTTAAAGTCTTGTAAGTGCACATATTTTTAGGCTTAGACAACTCTCTTCAATTTTTAAAGCCATCTAGCCCATGCTTAATTCAATTGCAGTTATTTTTAGTGAGATCCCTTGATAGAAAGAGACTTTCCAAAGAGTTAAACTTAGTTTTTGTGGAAACCACTCTCTTTCAGTCTTTCTTATTTTATCATGCATGCGTGCTAAGTCACTTTAGTTGTGTTGACTTTTGCAACCCCACGGACTGTAGCCCACCAACCACTAGCGCCACCTAGAAAGCCCTTTATTTCATCAGTTTTTATAAACTGTTTCATTAAAATGAGAAGCACAGCTGACCCAGGGAGGGAGTCTGTCACACCAGGGAGCAGAGATGTTGGCCCAGGAGAAAGTGGCCGCCTGTCCCAGCACGGTGGGCAGTGGGGAGGCTGGGAGTACAGCCCAAGAAGATGGCACACAAAGAGCAGAGCTGTTGTTTGGGAATTCTCAGATAGAATGGGTGCTCTTTTAACAGACTTCTGCTTGACTAACCAACACTCCTGTTTCTTTCTATAAAACATCCCACCTGATACCACCCCAAGCCAATGCTCCTCTCCAAGGCAGCCTTTGGATGAACCCAACAACTGCCATTCTAGACTCAAGAACTGAAGTGCTCCTACTTATTTGGGAAGCTGCTTTTCACATTCACTCCTAGATTTCTATCTCTTCTCATGCAATCCTAAAGTTCAGATTAGGATTTACCGGTCATGTTCTAAAAGACTCAGCCAAGAGTGGAGGGACTGGGCAGCAATGTCTGATTGAGCTGCTTTGTGGGGAGCCAGAAAAATGCATTTGCAAAACAGGACTAACTCCCAGATACTGAGACCGAGCTTGGGTTTACCAAATGGGAGAGAGAAGGTGGGAGGACAAGCGGGAAATAGAGGGTGGAGAGATATCGTGTATGTTTGTGCATGTGTGCTGAGTCGGTTCAGTCACGTCCAGCTCTTTGCAACTTCATGAACTGTAGCCCTCCAGGCTCCTCTGTCCATGGGATTCTTCAGGCCAGAATACTGGAGTGGGTAGTCATGTCCTTCTCCAGGGGATCTTCCTGACCCAGGGATCAAAGCTGGGTCTCCTGCCTGACAGGCAGATTCTTTACTGTCTGAGCCACCAGAGAAGCCTATAAAATAGATAAGCAACAAGGATATACTGTATAGCACAGGGAATTATACCCATTATCTTGGAATAACCTCTAATGGAATATAATCTACAAAAATACTAAACCACGATGCAGTACACCTGAAACTAACACAGTATTGTAAATCACCGGTCTCCAACTAGAAGGAGCACACTTGATTCTCATGCTTGCCCTGACCTTCCTTGGGATGAAGGTGGATTGACCCCCAGGATCCAAGCAAGTCATTGCACCTCTCAGTATTCGGACACTTGAGGGGCTGCCTCTAGGATGACTGTGAAGACTGAAGACCACTGCTTAGCTTACTGTTTTCCTAGAATTGTCTTCAAAGCTAATTCCTTGCTTTGGTAGGTGTTTATATACTTCCTCCGATCCTCCCCTCCCACACTCCACACTTCTACGTATCACATAACTTTGACCTACATAGCATTTCTTTCCAAAACTAGAATGTTCTCAGGATGCAGAAGTAAAAGAGAGAAAAAAAAAAAGAGGGCAGGGGATGCAGCGGGGGCGGGAGAGGAGAAGAAAGGATAAACAAGAAGTAAAGGAAAGCAGGAAGGAAATTTGCAAACTGGGTGTCTTCCCACCGCCCAGGCCATTTCGCTTTTCTGTAAAGATTTTTGTAAACGTCAGTCTTGCATTAGCTCATTTGCAGTGGCAAGTGCTCTTAGCAACATAGTGGTATTCAAATTGGATTGGGGCAATGGACATTCCCTGAAGTAATTTGCACATATTAGCTCCAGAGTTTCAGGAGCTGGAGTTGCTTAGGAGCAGAGACTCTGGCTCCCTGGATTCTGGTGAGTAAGGGGCATGGATGACTGAAGCTAGGGCCGCTTGGTANTGGAATAACCTCTAATGGAATATAATCTACAAAAATACTAAACCACGATGCAGTACACCTGAAACTAACACAGTATTGTAAATCACAGGTCTCCAACTAGAAGGAGCACACTTGATTCTCATGCTTGCCCTGACCTTCCTTGGGATGAAGGTGGATTGACCCCCAGGATCCAAGCAAGTCATTGCACCTCTCAGTATTCGGACACTTGAGGGGCTGCCTCTAGGATGACTGTGAAGACTGAAGACCACTGCTTAGCTTACTGTTTTCCTAGAATTGTCTTCAAAGCTAATTCCTTGCTTTGGTAGGTGTTTATATACTTCCTCCGATCCTCCCCTCCCACACTCCACACTTCTACGTATCACATAACTTTGACCTACATAGCATTTCTTTCCAAAATTAGAATGTTCTCAGGATGCAGAAGTAAAAGAGAGAGAAAAAAAAAGAGGGCAGGGGATGCAGGGCGGGGGGGAGAGGAGAAGAAAGGATAAACAAGAAGTAAAGGAAAGCAGGAAGGAAATTTGCAAACTGGGTGTCTTCCCACCGCCCAGGCCATTTCGCTTTTCTGTAAAGATTTTTGTAAACGTCAGTCTTGCATTAGCTCATTTGCAGTGGCAAGTGCTCTTAGCAACATAGTGGTATTCAAATTGGATTGGGGCAATGGACATTCCCTGAAGTAATTTGCACATATTAGCTCCAGAGTTTCAGGAGCTGGAGTTGCTTAGGAGCAGAGACTCTGGCTCCCTGGATTCTGGTGAGTAAGGGGCATGGATGACTGAAGCTAGGGCCGCTTGGTACCCGGTACCCAAGGCCCAAGCTCTCCCTGCAGCCTAGCCCCCAGGGGAGGCGGTTTTATCAGCCCTGATTTTCACTAAGCTTGACTGTCCCTTGCAGGTTCTCCTGAGGTCAAAACAGCCCATCACAGGGGTTTACAAATATGCTGAGTCTTAGAACCCCCTGGATGAGATCCCATCCAAAACTTACGAAACCAGACTCGAGGAGAGGCAAGGAGTCTGTGTTTTTAGCAGGATGAACGAAGTGACTTTCCAAGGCCTTCCTCAGAGCCACTTTGTGCCAGCTCCTCAATATCCAGGCTGGGAAACAGAGCATCCTCTTTCTTCTAGCAAGTTCTCCACAGCTTCCAGCAGCTTCTGGAAAAGGGATAGTTTGACATCTGACCTTGAGCCCAGCAATGGTGCTGAAGGCTGCTCAGGGCAGGTGGCATGTAAGAGCAGCTTTCCTTCCTCAGGACCCCTGTCTCCTTGGGCACAGGGACTCTTATAACCCCGCCAAGGCTAATGAAACATCCCTGCCTGCCTGGAAGTGGACTTCCACCCTAGGAGACAGCAAAATCTACTGTGAGGATTTTAAATCGGTAGATGGTTAGACCAATAAATAGATCAAACTAGATAGATAGGTAGATAGATAAGTAGATAGATAGGTCATTTCATGATAGAACATCTGAGATAGATGATTTTGGTTCATTTCCAAAGACCTGTGGGCCTTGAGCCAGTCTCTTTGCCTCTCCGAGCCCCACACAGTTATCTATAAAATGAATGAACTGAAGTTAACCCTGGCAACCTGTGCCTGTCCTCCTAAAAGTGTCCCAGGCAGTCAAACGGAGGGAGGTCACTCTGAGTGGCAGGCACCGTGTCCCCATTGTGGAGGTGGTGCAGGTGAGAAGAGGAGATGCAGGAATAAATGCCACGTGCAGTGGAGGATGGGATCAGGATGAAATGTGAGGAGGAAAGGATTCCCTTAGAAGGAAATAGGAAGAAGAGAGCTGGCTTCCACTTAAGGGAGACATGTCCAGCCTGGAGGTTCGAGGTGGGCTTTTTATTTGTCTTAGTTCTGGCGGTGCAGGGTCTCGGGTGCTGTGCAGGGTCTCGGGTGCTGGGCAGGCTCTCGGGTGCTGGGCAGGGTCTCGGGTGCTGGGCAGGCTTTGTCTGGGTGCTGTGCAGGGTCTCGGGTGCTGTGCAGGGTCTCGGGTGCTGTGCGGGCTCTCAGGTGCTGGGCAGGGTCTCGGGTGCTGGGCAGGGTCTCGNGGAGACATGTCCAGCCTGGAGGTTCGAGGTGGGCTTTTTATTTGTCTTAGTTCTGGCGGTGCAGGGTCTCGGGTGCTGGGCAGGCTCTCGGGTGCTGGGCAGGCTCTCGGGTGCTGGGCAGGCTTTGTCTGGGTGCTGGGCAGGGTCTCGGGTGCTGTGCAGGCTCTCGGGTGCTGGGCAGGGTCTCGGGTGCTGGGCAGGGTCTCGGGTGCTGGGCAGGCTTTGTCTGGGTGCAGTGAGTGGAGGCTACTCTGGTTGCATGTGGGCTCAGTGGCTGCGGCTCTCGGGTTCTAGAGTCCAGGCTCAGCAGCCCTGGCACACAGGCCACTCTGCACCATGTGCTGTCTTCCCCAGCCAGGGACTGAGCCATGTCTCCTGCATTGGCAAGCGCATGCTTTATCAGTGAACCATCACGGAAGCCCTAGAGGTGGCTTTAAGGGAAGTGGCTGCAGCAAGTGGCTTCTGATTGAGGCCACCACTTCCTGAGAAAGACAACTCTGGGGGTAAGGTGGCAAGAAGGTGGGTACCTCAGATTTCCTTGAGCCCTTTCCCCATCACATTGGAGCTCTGCCCATGGGACAAGTGTGACATTGGGGTGCAGTTTTGTCCCTTGGGACCGGGATAGATGGGTGTTGAGAGAGGAAAAATTCTCCAAGTAGCATTTTTCCTATAAGGACACATAGACTGAGCAGAAAGGCTGTGAGCTGGAGAAGATGCACCCCACACGGAGTTCCCAGGCTAGAACATGGGGCTGGAAGAGCTTCGCGACTTCCGGGAACACTTTCCTTACGGGAAATGGCATCAGTCAGCGTCCAGCCATGACACGGCCTGGGGAGGTGGTGGTGATGGATGAATACCAGGCCTGGAGGAGGGGTCCATGTAAGAATCTGGAGACTATCTAGCCACGGGCCCAGCTTTGTGAGCCCGTTCCGGGATCTTGAGGAAGACACTGCTGCTCTGTAGATTCGGTTTCCTATCTGGAGATAAGGGGATGGAGATCTCCTAGGGGGCCTCTCTTTCAGACCACTCAAGCCTAGGTCAGGGAAATGCCGTATTGCCAGGAGACGGAATGAGCATGATGCTTCACCTCTGCCTTGGGAAACCGAGTCTCTGATTTGTAACAGTTAGGTCATCATATGAATGATGTGAATGGTAGACCAGCAAGCCCTGGGGGCCTCCACGTTACAGATGATGAAACTCCCCCAATTTATGGTGTCCCTCCAGTAGCAAGATGCATACCTAACACTCAGATCTTGGTTTCTTATGCCCTTCTCCAATGAAAGGAACCAGGGCTCCTTGGAGAACTGACAGATTCTAGGACTGAAGAAGGACATATGCAAGATAAACCTACAGTGTCCTACACCAGAAAGTATGGGAGTGCTAACACGTGTGTGCGTGCATGCATACACACACACACACACACACACACACACATATGGAAAGTGATAAGTCTATGTCAAAGACACACAGGAGATAACTGAAAGAGCTCCCAAATTGAACAAAAAACAAATATGGCAGTATCAGATTATAACCCAATGTATGAAATAAGTATGAATCCATACTGATAACTAGATGAATGAATAAACAAATAAAAGGAGGGATGAGATAAACCCTCCTATGCAGAAGAATTTCAAAGAATTGATGTGTGCTGCATGCTGTGACTGTATTTCAAAGAATAGAATATGGGAGGTGAGTAGAACAGGAAAAAAGAGTAACTTTACGGTGGAGAAATCTTAGGAACACAGAGTAGGCATTTACGAACACTGTTAGGCAGATGGTTAAAATTAACCTCAACAATGACAACTCACAGTGATAGTATGTACCCTTGATACAATGTGATGAAAATAGCACCTTACCTCTGTGGTTTTCCTTCCCAAAACCTACAGAACCAGTGGAGAAAATATCAGACAGATTGCAATACACGCACATTCTGCAAAATACCTGACTGGTGTCCCTCAAGACTGTCAAGGTGATTGACAACATGGAGAGTCTCAGGTATTGTCAGAACCAAGAGAAGCCTAAGGAGGCATGACAGCAGGTAATGTGTGATCCTGGTTGGGATCCTGGAACAGAAAAACGGGAGATTAGCTAAAAACAAAGGAAACTTGAGTCAAATATGCAGTTTAGTTTAAAACGTTGGTTCATTACCTGTGACACATTAATGTACCACAATAAGGTAAGATGCTAATGACAGGAGAAGCAAGGTTTAGGGTATGCACAAATGTTGTCCCATGGCAACTTGTATACAAATCTATCTTTGTAAATTAGCCATATTTCAAAAAAATCTAAAAGCAAATCTAAGTTTCCCCTAAGATTAAAATATTTACAAGAAAAACAACAATGAAGGAGGACTCACTACATCCTGGGAGTGACTTTGACATGCTATAGGAGCTGTGTTCACATCTCTCTCTCAGGGCTTCGGTAATTAATCATGCATAATGAATAGATTTAAAATTAGCCCAGGCATTTTGGTAACAGCTGGTCTCCCCAGTCCCCCCCCCCCAGAATCCACAATATACAATTTATTTTGACAGACTGTTACTGGAAGCATTGGTGGGGGAAGCACAGAAGATTTGCTGGTGCCTGGAAAATGGTCCTTCTGGTCCCCAGCTGAAGGTCTGTCGGGGAAGCTGGGAGCCTGGGTCTACACTCCCATCCTGCCATCAAAGCCCTGGTTGGATCCCTCTGTTTCCCACTGATGGGGATGTGTCTGGCCATATCTGCTGAAGCAAGGGAAGTGTGTGTGGACGCCGGCCAGTGCTAGCTGGTGAGGGATGTCTGGCTTTGCCCTCTGCCAAAGGACACACAAGCCTCCTCCTGGCAGGTCGTGGGTGCCATTCCAGGCAGAAGGGCTGGTGCTGAGGCTGGACCGTGGACAGCCATGCTGGAGGCCATGGATGGGGGTGGAAGCGGGCTGTGATAGTCCAGCTTTGAAAGGGAATCAGACAGCCCTGGCCCTGGTCTGGGTTGTGATCCCACGAAGCTAAAGATGCATAAGCAATGTACCTTTTCTCTCTGGGCCTCTGTTTCCAGCGTGTCAGTGATGAATGCAGGTCTGAAGTCTGACCTGCCCAGCCCCAAGTTCTGATAATCATGCCATCTCTTCTGCCAGCCAATTACTCCCCTCGGATACTCTCAGTTCATCCCTTGACTATTTGGAAAAAATAATGTTGTAAATTTGGAGAAGCCACAAGCCCTTAGCATTCTGTCCCTAAGTTTTTAAGAGAGCCAGATTATTTACACTTTTCCATTGCAAAGCAGTGGAGCCGATGAAATGTCATAACAAAAGTGTTAGCTTTCTCATGGCGTTCCACATGACCCTGCGTGCGTGTGTGCGTGCGTGCGTGCATGCGTGCTAAGTCACGTCAGTCATGTCTGACTCTTTGCAACCCCATGGACTGTATCCCACCAGGGTCTTCTGTCCGTGAGATTTCCCAGGCAAGAATACTGGAGTAGGTTATCATGCCCTTCTCCAGGGGATCTTCCCAACCCAAGGATGGAACCTGTGTTCTCTCACGTCTCCTGGATTGACAAGCAGATTGTTTACCACACCCGGGAAGCCCTCCATGTGGCCCTAAACCACCAGTAATTTGAATGTCCCAGTCATCTTCCTGGATCTCTTGTTGCATACTTACAGCAACTTGATTCATTCTTATTTTAACCCCTTATGTTCCAGAAAATAAACAAAGGCTAATGGGATACCATATTGGAACCTCCCTGAAGTCCACAAAAGGAAGGAGTTCCTTTATAGCATTTCTTGTCCTTGAGAAATGCTGGAGCCTCAAGTCAGAAAATCTATAAAGCTAATCGTTGCTGCCAGACACAGAAGGGTCTGTGGAAGTTCAAGGCCAGGTGAGAGTCCAGTCTTGTAGTGCCTGGGTGTTTAGTGGCTTGAGTAATTCATCCGCCACATTGTTCAAGCCTGGCCAGCTTTTGTATTTGGAGCCTGATAGGCTACAGTCCATGGGATTGCAAAGAGTCGGACACGACTGAGCGACTTCACTTCACTACTTTGAACCATGGTCCCAGCATTGGAAAGAAGGGGTTTGGGTCTGGGTGGGGAAGGTGTGTGCTGGAATGAGGTGTGGCTGGGGTGGCAGAAGTGAGAGGCAGTCTGAAAGGTCCCCTAGCCTTGCAGCCCACGTCCCCACCTGCTCCCTGACCATGTGGGCCTCCAAAGGCCGAAGCAGCCAGGTTAACCCTGTGCCGCCTCTGGAGCTGTTGTGTGAATTAGACAGGTGCTCCTGCAGGCGATGATTTGCACAAGTCTCAGCCAAGAACCGAGAGCGCCTGGATTTCTGGCTGTTGCCTAGCCCCACCTACACCCTGAGGTAAGGTACCTGTGGTCCCGGGACAACTTGTGCGGTCGTAAACGGCAGTCCTGAAACGTGCTGTTTGGCTGGGCCCACCTGTCCTGTCTTCCACACCCTGTGAGCTCTGCTCAGCTCTGCTGCAGAGATCAGAGGGTGGAGGAAGAGTTGCTTGTTGCTTCACCAGCTCCTCCCCCAGGGAAACAACTGCTCTCTCCTCCTTCTCACCCTCACCATGTCCCCCATCTCCTGAGAACCTGAGTGACGTCCCATTTGTTTCTGTCCATTTATTCAACAGGGGAATTTTACACAGGAGATGATGCCCGTCGGTCAGTTCAGTTCAGTTGCTCAGTCGCGTCTGACTCTTGGCAACCCCATGGACTGCAGCACGCCAGGCCTCCCTGTCCATCATCAACTCCCTGAGCTTACTCAGACTCACGTTCATTGAGTCCATGATGCCATCCAGCCATCTTGTCCTGTGTCATCCGTGTGAAGGTGAACATGGTCCATGGCAAAAAAGGAAATGCACATTAAAACAACAATGAGAGGTTATTTTCCTGTCATATAATCAAGAATTACAAAGAAAGATAACATCAAGTGTTAACATATATGCAGGTAAATAGGAATGTGTGTATATTGTCATGGATGTGAAAATGTATGAGGGGCTTTTGAAGATCATTTGATAGTATAGATATTAAAACTCCAGATCTAACAATTCCACTTCTAGGGATCTATCCAAAAGAGATGATCTACAAGTCTTCAAAGATTTATGTACCAAAGATATTCATTGATTCATTCTTTACAATAGTGAGAAACTGGAAAGTGAAAACTGTTATCGCTCAGTCATGTCTGACTCCTTGTGGTCCATGGACTGGAGCCCACCAGGCTTTTCTGTACATGGGATTTCCCAAGCAAAAATACTAGAGTGGGTAGCCATTTGCTTCTCAAGGGGATCGTCCCAACTCAGGGATCGAACTCAGGTCTCCTGCATTGCAGGCGGATTCTTCACTANGTGTTCACAAAAAATTAAGAACCTATGTGCTGATGTTTATGGGTTTCCCTGGTGGCTCAGTGTAAAAATATCCATTTGCAACGAAGGAGGCTCAGGAAATGGGGGTTCAAACCCTAGGTCAGGAAGATCCCCTGGAGAAGGGCATGGCAACCCACTCCAGTATCCTTGCCTGGAGAATCCTGTGGACAGCGGAGCCTGGTGGGCTACAGTCCATAGGGTCACAAAGAGTCGGACGTGACTGAAGCGACTGGGCACGCACGTACTAGTGTTTATAGGAATTTTCTTAGTAATCGCCAAGAACAGTCCACATGTCCTTCAACTGGTGGATGGATAATCAGTGGAGATGGTCCCTCCCCACTTGCAGTAAAAACAATGAGCCATTGAGAAGCAAAACTTATGTGAACTCATAAATATTATACTGACTCACAAGGCTACATGCTGCCTGATTCCATTTCTATGATATTCTAGAAAGGCAAAGCTATAGAGATAGAAAACAGTTCAGTGGCTGCCTGGGGGCATGGGGGAAGGCTTGATTATAAAGGGATGGTGGCTCAGAGGTTAAAGCATCTGCCTCCAATGTGGGAGACCTGGGTTCGATCCCTGGGTCGGGAAGATCCCCTGGAGAAGGAAATGGCAATCCACTCCAGTATTTTTGCCTGGAGAATCCCATGGATGGAGAAGCCTAGTAGGTTACAGTCCACAAGGTCGCAAAAGAGTCGGACACGACTGAGTGACTTCACCTTCCTTCCTACAAGGAAATCGGGGGTTGAGTGATGAAACTGTTCTGCACCTTGGTTGTAATGGTAGTTGCAGAACTGCATGCATTCGTCCAAATTGGCAGAAATGAACATGAAAGGGGAAGGGGGTTTTACTGTGTTTAAAAACCATACCTTAAATAAAATGGAGGGATACAGAATGCACAGAACAGAAGGGGAAATTTTCTGACCAGCCCATACATATGGAACAGCGGCTCATCTGCCTGAGGGCTCTTAATGATTAGACTATAGCCACCTCTCCTGACACCGCAGTGTTCCCGCCTGCATTCAACCAATATTCCCCAGCCTGGAGTTCCACAGAGCAACATTTTGGGAGATTTAATTAAGTGCCAAGACAAAGGGTTGAATTCTCCCCTCACCCCACCCCCATACCTGGCACCAAGAGATTCAAGATATTGCCTGGACCTATTCAAGCCTCAGGAAGTTTTCTAATAATAATAAAAAAAAAAACCACCATCTTTAACTTTTTAAACTAATTTGGGAACAGAACCCCCAGGGTACCCTCTGGTCTTCCCTCTCCCACTAACATGGCCTGTTTGCATCCTATGGAACCGTTGGGTAAAACACGATTTTGAAAAAATTGCTTAATTGCCTTTTTAGCATTGGGTAGTCAGTAATCTTAAGAACAAAGTCGATGCTAACTAACAATATTCTTAAGTTCTGATAACTTTACATAATCTTTTAATCTCTATAAATGGTTTGCACAGATTTAACACTCTGAGAATATTCTTGAGTGTCCCTTGGACAGCAAGGAGATCAAACCAGTCAATCCTAAATGAAATCAGCCCTGAATATTCATTGGAAGGACTGATGTTGAAGCTGAAACTCCAATACTTTCATCACCTGATGCAAAGAGCTGACTCATTGAAAAATACCCTGATTGAAGATTGAAGGCAGGAGGAGAAGGGGCCAACAGAGGATGAGATGGTTGGATGGCATCACTGACTCAGCAGACATGAGTTTAAGCACGCTCCAGGAGAGAGTGAAGGAGGAAAAACCTGATGTGCTGCAGTCCATAGGGTCACAAAGAGTCAGATGTGACTTAGCGACTGAACAACAACAAGCTCTTATGGTGTTTTACATATCACCGATGCCGTTGTATCATATCCTTTTTGGATATAAGAGGTAGGGCAGAACTGATCAATTTTTGATGAAAATTACTATCAGCAGAGAAGCTATGGCAAAGTGTAGAGTAGACAGAGAAGCCAATATATTCAAGCAATCACTGGGAAGATGACAACTGCTGATTAGTTTATGACTAATCATAACTGCTTGTCAGAGCGTGCTTGAGGTGCTTGAGGCGTCAGAGCGTGCTTGACATTGGGCTATGAATGAAGGGCGTGAAGGTGAGGAAGATGTTGCCTCTGGTTTCAGGCTCACATTTTAGTGGGAAAGAGAGATGAACAAACCAGTAACTCTAGGATTCCAGGTAGTAAGTTCAGTGCTATAATATAAGAGCTTGTGATAGAGGAGGATTGCAGATCCATCTAGGGAACCTGTTCCATTTGGGATGGGGCTTCAAGAACTGGACACTTCCATGTGGATCTGGAAGACAGGAAGAGAAAGTTCATCTGAGACATAGCACAGAGCATGTGCCAACTCCTGTCTCGCTTCAATCACATTTTTGCCTGGTCCTTGTCAGTGTAGAGGAGTCTCTCCCAAGAATGAATTAGAGGCGTCTCCAGTCACCCAGCCCACAACCGCCTAGATCTAAACATCTCATCCTGTCTGTTCTACCTCCCAAATATTTCTCTGTTCTGTCCTGTTCCTCCGACCTCCATTTGCTTGATTCAAGACCCATCACTCATCCCAGATTCTAGCCTCTTTGCTAATCTTTTCTTCTGATCCCTGCATCCCCATCCACTGCAATCCAGCTCCAGTACAAAGTCAGTGATCTACCTGGGAAGTCGAACTACTCACGCCACTGCCTATGTAGAATTCTCCCGGGGCTTTCCACTGCCAAAGGGAAAACCTGACCTCCTTTGTGAGCAGTACATGACCCATCACGATGTTTACAATTCCCCTCATCATAAAACAATAACACATCAACCAGTTTATTATATTTTAACTAAAAACCTACATCATTCATTAGCCAAGAACTTCATGGCAAGCCCAGAGCTTTTCTCTGAGACCAAGCTCTTTGCTTGGAGTTCCCAGCCTTCTTTCTTATATAAAGCCTGCCCCAAACACATCGCCTATAATTTCCAATTTTGATTTCTTTAAAATAAGTGAGAATTTAAAGTCTTGTAAGTGCACATATTTTTAGGCTTAGACAACTCTCTTCAATTTTTAAAGCCATCTAGCCCATGCTTAATTCAATTGCAGTTATTTTTAGTGAGATCCCTTGATAGAAAGAGACTTTCCAAAGAGTTAAACTTAGTTTTTGTGGAAACCACTCTCTTTCAGTCTTTCTTATTTTATCATGCATGCGTGCTAAGTCACTTTAGTTGTGTTGACTTTTGCAACCCCACGGACTGTAGCCCACCAACCACTAGCGCCACCTAGAAAGCCCTTTATTTCATCAGTTTTTATAAACTGTTTCATTAAAATGAGAAGCACAGCTGACCCAGGGAGGGAGTCTGTCGCACCAGGGAGCAGAGATGTTGGCCCAGGAGAAAGTGGCCGCCTGTCCCAGCACGGTGGGCAGTGGGGAGGCTGGGAGTACAGCCCAAGAAGATGGCACACAAAGAGCAGAGCTGTTGTTTGGGAATTCTCAGATAGAATGGGTGCTCTTTTAACAGACTTCTGCTTGACTAACCAACACTCCTGTTTCTTTCTATAAAACATCCCACCTGATACCACCCCAAGCCAATGCTCCTCTCCAAGGCAGCCTTTGGATGAACCCAACAACTGCCATTCTAGACTCAAGAACTGAAGTGCTCCTACTTATTTGGGAAGCTGCTTTTCACATTCACTCCTAGATTTCTATCTCTTCTCATGCAATCCTAAAGTTCAGATTAGGATTTACCGGTCATGTTCTAAAAGACTCAGCCAAGAGTGGAGGGACTGGGCAGCAATGTCTGATTGAGCTGCTTTGTGGGGAGCCAGAAAAATGCATTTGCAAAACAGGACTAACTCCCAGATACTGAGACCGAGCTTGGGTTTACCAAATGGGAGAGAGAAGGTGGGAGGACAAGCGGGAAATAGAGGGTGGAGAGATATCGTGTATGTTTGTGCATGTGTGCTGAGTCGGTTCAGTCACGTCCAGCTCTTTGCAACTTCATGAACTGTAGCCCTCCAGGCTCCTCTGTCCATGGGATTCTTCAGGCCAGAATACTGGAGTGGGTAGTCATGTCCTTCTCCAGGGGATCTTCCTGACCCAGGGATCAAAGCTGGGTCTCCTGCCTGACAGGCAGATTCTTTACTGTCTGAGCCACCAGAGAAGCCTATAAAATAGATAAGCAACAAGGATATACTGTATAGCACAGGGAATTATACCCATTATCTTGGAATAACCTCTAATGGAATATAATCTACAAAAATACTAAACCACGATGCAGTACACCTGAAACTAACACAGTATTGTAAATCACCGGTCTCCAACTAGAAGGAGCACACTTGATTCTCATGCTTGCCCTGACCTTCCTTGGGATGAAGGTGGATTGACCCCCAGGATCCAAGCAAGTCATTGCACCTCTCAGTATTCGGACACTTGAGGGGCTGCCTCTAGGATGACTGTGAAGACTGAAGACCACTGCTTAGCTTACTGTTTTCCTAGAATTGTCTTCAAAGCTAATTCCTTGCTTTGGTAGGTGTTTATATACTTCCTCCGATCCTCCCCTCCCACACTCCACACTTCTACGTATCACATAACTTTGACCTACATAGCATTTCTTTCCAAAACTAGAATGTTCTCAGGATGCAGAAGTAAAAGAGAGAAAAAAAAAAAGAGGGCAGGGGATGCAGCGGGGGCGGGAGAGGAGAAGAAAGGATAAACAAGAAGTAAAGGAAAGCAGGAAGGAAATTTGCAAACTGGGTGTCTTCCCACCGCCCAGGCCATTTCGCTTTTCTGTAAAGATTTTTGTAAACGTCAGTCTTGCATTAGCTCATTTGCAGTGGCAAGTGCTCTTAGCAACATAGTGGTATTCAAATTGGATTGGGGCAATGGACATTCCCTGAAGTAATTTGCACATATTAGCTCCAGAGTTTCAGGAGCTGGAGTTGCTTAGGAGCAGAGACTCTGGCTCCCTGGATTCTGGTGAGTAAGGGGCATGGATGACTGAAGCTAGGGCCGCTTGGTACCCGGTACCCAAGGCCCAAGCTCTCCCTGCAGCCTAGCCCCCAGGGGAGGCGGTTTTATCAGCCCTGATTTTCACTAAGCTTGACTGTCCCTTGCAGGTTCTCCTGAGGTCAAAACAGCCCATCACAGGGGTTTACAAATATGCTGAGTCTTAGAACCCCCTGGATGAGATCCCATCCAAAACTTACGAAACCAGACTCGAGGAGAGGCAAGGAGTCTGTGTTTTTAGCAGGATGAACGAAGTGACTTTCCAAGGCCTTCCTCAGAGCCACTTTGTGCCAGCTCCTCAATATCCAGGCTGGGAAACAGAGCATCCTCTTTCTTCTAGCAAGTTCTCCACAGCTTCCAGCAGCTTCTGGAAAAGGGATAGTTTGACATCTGACCTTGAGCCCAGCAATGGTGCTGAAGGCTGCTCAGGGCAGGTGGCATGTAAGAGCAGCTTTCCTTCCTCAGGACCCCTGTCTCCTTGGGCACAGGGACTCTTATAACCCCGCCAAGGCTAATGAAACATCCCTGCCTGCCTGGAAGTGGACTTCCACCCTAGGAGACAGCAAAATCTACTGTGAGGATTTTAAATCGGTAGATGGTTAGACCAATAAATAGATCAAACTAGATAGATAGGTAGATAGATAAGTAGATAGATAGGTCATTTCATGATAGAACATCTGAGATAGATGATTTTGGTTCATTTCCAAAGACCTGTGGGCCTTGAGCCAGTCTCTTTGCCTCTCCGAGCCCCACACAGTTATCTATAAAATGAATGAACTGAAGTTAACCCTGGCAACCTGTGCCTGTCCTCCTAAAAGTGTCCCAGGCAGTCAAACGGAGGGAGGTCACTCTGAGTGGCAGGCACCGTGTCCCCATTGTGGAGGTGGTGCAGGTGAGAAGAGGAGATGCAGGAATAAATGCCACGTGCAGTGGAGGATGGGATCAGGATGAAATGTGAGGAGGAAAGGATTCCCTTAGAAGGAAATAGGAAGAAGAGAGCTGGCTTCCACTTAAGGGAGACATGTCCAGCCTGGAGGTTCGAGGTGGGCTTTTTATTTGTCTTAGTTCTGGCGGTGCAGGGTCTCGGGTGCTGGGCAGGCTCTCGGGTGCTGGGCAGGCTCTCGGGTGCTGGGCAGGCTTTGTCTGGGTGCTGGGCAGGGTCTCGGGTGCTGTGCAGGCTCTCGGGTGCTGGGCAGGGTCTCGGGTGCTGGGCAGGGTCTCGGGTGCTGGGCAGGCTTTGTCTGGGTGCAGTGAGTGGAGGCTACTCTGGTTGCATGTGGGCTCAGTGGCTGCGGCTCTTGGGTTCTAGAGTCCAGGCTCAGCAGCCCTGGCACACAGGCCACTCTGCACCATGTGCTGTCTTCCCCAGCCAGGGACTGAGCCATGTCTCCTGCATTGGCAAGCGCATGCTTTATCAGTGAACCATCACGGAAGCCCTAGAGGTGGCTTTAAGGGAAGTGGCTGCAGCAAGTGGCTTCTGATTGAGGCCACCACTTCCTGAGAAAGACAACTCTGGGGGTAAGGTGGCAAGAAGGTGGGTACCTCAGATTTCCTTGAGCCCTTTCCCCATCACATTGGAGCTCTGCCCATGGGACAAGTGTGACATTGGGGTGCAGTTTTGTCCCTTGGGACCGGGATAGATGGGTGTTGAGAGAGGAAAAATTCTCCAAGTAGCATTTTTCCTATAAGGACACATAGACTGAGCAGAAAGGCTGTGAGCTGGAGAAGATGCACCCCACACGGAGTTCCCAGGCTAGAACATGGGGCTGGAAGAGCTTCGCGACTTCCGGGAACACTTTCCTTACGGGAAATGGCATCAGTCAGCATCCAGCCATGACACGGCCTGGGGAGGTGGTGGTGATGGATGAATACCAGGCCTGGAGGAGGGGTCCATGTAAGAATCTGGAGACTATCTAGCCACGGGCCCAGCTTTGTGAGCCCGTTCCGGGATCTTGAGGAAGACACTGCTGCTCTGTAGATTCGGTTTCCTATCTGGAGATAAGGGGATGGAGATCTCCTAGGGGGCCTCTCTTTCAGACCACTCAAGCCTAGGTCAGGGAAATGCCGTATTGCCAGGAGACGGAATGAGCATGATGCTTCACCTCTGCCTTGGGAAACCGAGTCTCTGATTTGTAACAGTTAGGTCATCATATGAATGATGTGAATGGTAGACCAGCAAGCCCTGGGGGCCTCCACGTTACAGATGATGAAACTCCCCCAATTTATGGTGTCCCTCCAGTAGCAAGATGCATACCTAACACTCAGATCTTGGTTTCTTATGCCCTTCTCCAATGAAAGGAACCAGGGCTCCTTGGAGAACTGACAGATTCTAGGACTGAAGAAGGACATATGCAAGATAAACCTACAGTGTCCTACACCAGAAAGTATGGGAGTGCTAACACGTGTGTGCGTGCATGCATACACACACACACACACACACACACACACATATGGAAAGTGATAAGTCTATGTCAAAGACACACAGGAGATAACTGAAAGAGCTCCCAAATTGAACAAAAAACAAATATGGCAGTATCAGATTATAACCCAATGTATGAAATAAGTATGAATCCATACTGATAACTAGATGAATGAATAAACAAATAAAAGGAGGGATGAGATAAACCCTCCTATGCAGAAGAATTTCAAAGAATTGATGTGTGCTGCATGCTGTGACTTTATTTCAAAGAATAGAATATGGGAGGTGAGTAGAACAGGAAAAAAGAGTAACTTTACGGTGGAGAAATCTTAGGAACACACAGTAGGCATTTACGAACACTGTTAGGCAGATGGTTAAAATTAACCTCAACAATGACAACTCACAGTGATAGTATGTACCCTTGATACAATGTGATGAAAATAGCACCTTACCTCTGTGGTTTTCCTTCCCAAAACCTACAGAACCAGTGGAGAAAATATCAGACAGATTGCAATACACGCACATTCTGCAAAATACCTGACTGGTGTCCCTCAAGACTGTCAAGGTGATTGACAACATGGAGAGTCTCAGGTATTGTCAGAACCAAGAGAAGCCTAAGGAGGCATGACAGCAGGTAATGTGTGATCCTGGTTGGGATCCTGGAACAGAAAAACGGGAGATTAGCTAAAAACAAAGGAAACTTGAGTCAAATATGCAGTTTAGTTTAAAACGTTGGTTCATTACCTGTGACACATTAATGTACCACAATAAGGTAAGATGCTAATGACAGGGGAAGCAAGGTTTAGGGTATGCACAAATGTTGTCCCATGGCAACTTGTATACAAATCTATCTTTGTAAATTAGCCATATTTCAAAAAAATCTAAAAGCAAATCTAAGTTTCCCCTAAGATTAAAATATTTACAAGAAAAACAACAATGAAGGAGGACTCACTACATCCTGGGAGTGACTTTGACATGCTATAGGAGCTGTGTTCACATCTCTCTCTCAGGGCTTCGGTAATTAATCATGCATAATGAATAGATTTAAAATTAGCCCAGGCATTTTGGTAACAGCTGGTCTCCCCAGTCCCCCCCCCCCAGAATCCACAATATACAATTTATTTTGACAGACTGTTACTGGAAGCATTGGTGGGGGAAGCACAGAAGATTTGCTGGTGCCTGGAAAATGGTCCTTCTGGTCCCCAGCTGAAGGTCTGTCGGGGAAGCTGGGAGCCTGGGTCTACACTCCCATCCTGCCATCAAAGCCCTGGTTGGATCCCTCTGTTTCCCACTGATGGGGATGTGTCTGGCCATATCTGCTGAAGCAAGGGAAGTGTGTGTGGACGCCGGCCAGTGCTAGCTGGTGAGGGATGTCTGGCTTTGCCCTCTGCCAAAGGACACACAAGCCTCCTCCTGGCAGGTCGTGGGTGCCATTCCAGGCAGAAGGGCTGGTGCTGAGGCTGGACCGTGGACAGCCATGCTGGAGGCCATGGATGGGGGTGGAAGCGGGCTGTGATAGTCCAGCTTTGAAAGGGAATCAGACAGCCCTGGCCCTGGTCTGGGTTGTGATCCCACGAAGCTAAAGATGCATAAGCAATGTACCTTTTCTCTCTGGGCCTCTGTTTCCAGCGTGTCAGTGATGAATGCAGGTCTGAAGTCTGACCTGCCCAGCCCCAAGTTCTGATAATCATGCCATCTCTTCTGCCAGCCAATTACTCCCCTCGGATACTCTCAGTTCATCCCTTGACTATTTGGAAAAAATAATGTTGTAAATTTGGAGAAGCCACAAGCCCTTAGCATTCTGTCCCTAAGTTTTTAAGAGAGCCAGATTATTTACACTTTTCCATTGCAAAGCAGTGGAGCCGATGAAATGTCATAACAAAAGTGTTAGCTTTCTCATGGCGTTCCACATGACCCTGCGTGCGTGTGTGCGTGCGTGCGTGCATGCGTGCTAAGTCACGTCAGTCATGTCTGACTCTTTGCAACCCCATGGACTGTATCCCACCAGGGTCTTCTGTCCGTGAGATTTCCCAGGCAAGAATACTGGAGTAGGTTATCATGCCCTTCTCCAGGGGATCTTCCCAGCCCAAGGATGGAACCTGTGTTCTCTCACGTCTCCTGGATTGACAAGCAGATTGTTTACCACACCTGGGAAGCCCTCCATGTGGCCCTAAACCACCAATAATTTGAATGTCCCAATCATCTTCCTGGATCTCTTGTTGCATACTTACAGCAACTTGATTCATTCTTATTTTAACCCCTTATGTTCCAGAAAATAAATAAAGGCTAATGGGATACCATATTGGAACCTCCCTGAAGTCCACAAAAGGAAGAAGTTCCTTTATAGCATTTCTTGTCCTTGAGAAATGCTGGAGCCTCAAGTCAGAAAATCTATAAAGCTACTCGTTGCTGCCAGACACAGAAGGGTCTGTGGAAGTTCAAGGCCAGGTGAGAGTTCAGTCTTGTAGTGCCTGGGTGTTTAGTGGCTTGAGTAATTCATCCGCCACATTGTTCAAGCCTGGCCAGCTTTTGTATTTGGAGCCTGATAGGCTACAGTCCATGGGATTGCAAAGAGTCAGACACGACTGAGCGACTTCACTTCACTACTTCGAACCATGGTCCCAGTATTGGAAGGAAGGGGTTTGGGTCTGGGTGGGGAAGGTATGTACTGGAATGGGGGTGCCTCAGCACCCTCTGAAGGTGTGGCTGGGGTGGCAGAAGTGAGAGGCAGTCTGAAAGATCCCCTAGCCTTGCAGCCCACGTCCCCACCTGCTCCCTGACCATGTGGGCCTCCAAAGGCCGAAGCAGCCAGGTTAACCCTGTGCCACCTCTGGAGCTGTTGTGTGAATTAGACAGGTGCTCCTGCAGGCGATGATTTGCACAAGTCTCAGCCAAGAACCGAGAGCGCCTGGGTTTCTGGCTGTTGCCTAGCCCCACCTACACCCTGAGGTAAGGTACCTGTGGTCCCGGGACAACTTGTGCGGTTGTAAACGGCAGTCCTGAAACGTGCTGCTTGGCTGGGCCCACCTGTCTTGTCTTCCACACCCTGTGAGCTCTGCTCAGCTCTGCTGCAGAGATCAGAGGGTGGAGGAAGAGTTGCTTGTTGCTTCACCAGCTCCTCCCCCATGGAAACAACTGCTCTCTCCTCCTTCTCACCCTCACCATGTCCCCCATCTCCTGGGAACCTGAGTGACGTCCCATTTGTTCCTGTCNAAGTATAAAAATTGAATGAAAAAGTAGTCAAAATTAAGTAAATATTTATGACTTTTGCAGAGGATTGAGTTTTCTCTAACATTGAGGCTCTGGAAGAAATCACAAAGGGAAGGTTGAAAAATTCCACTGCAGAACAATTGGAAACGTCTGTGCAAACTGCCCTGTACAAATTCAAGGGAAACAAACAGGCCAGACAAAAGGGATTGCTGCTATGTGGATTGTGCAATAAGTAATTACTTAAATCAAGGCACAAAACAGCCCAGCTAACAAACAGATAAATTGGGACATATTTGCTTTAGAAAAGGATTCACCACATTTTTCTTTTAAATGGGAAGATCTCCTGGAGTATCTAAAATATAACTCGTTTTTGTTTCCAAAATTCCTCTACCCTAGACTTTCCAGTCCATACCACAGCATAAATTAAAAAGCCATCTCTGCCTTCCTTGGTTCTCTTTGCTCCCAAGATGCAACGGTCTGGTCCACAAATGGAGGATGCTGCTGTAGGTAGGATGAGCCTCCAGGACTAGGCAGAGGTAACCACTCAGAGTGTCCCGTCCATGAGCACTGCACAGTGGCTGTGGGGCAGCTAAAGCTTCTCTGGGCTTCCCTTTCCTCGTCACCTCTGGCCTGCCCCCTCAGATGACCTGACGGGATAATACATGGGTGGAGGCAAGCTCTGTTCTCTGCTGTTTCCTAAGGGCCTGGGACCCAACAGTAACATGCAGTGTGGTTGTTGTTGTTGAGTTGACAAGTTGTGTCCAAATCTTTGCGACCCCATGGACTGTAGCACGCCAGCCTCCTCTGCCCTCCACTGTCTCCCGGAGTTTACTCAAAGTCGTGTCCACTGAGCTGGTGATGCTGTCTAGCCATCTCATCCTCTGCCACCTTCTTCTCCTCCTGTCCTCAGTCTTTCCCAGCATNCTCCTCTGCCCTCCACTGTCTCCCGGAGTTTACTCAAAGTCGTGTCCACTGAGCTGGTGATGCTGTCTAGCCATCTCATCCTCTGCCACCTTCTTCTCCTCCTGTCCTCAGTCTTTCCCAGCATCAGGGTCTTTTCCAGTGGGTCAGCTCTTCACATCAGGTGGCCAAAGAATTGGAGCTTCAGCATCAGTCCTTCCAGCGAATATTCAGGACTGATTTCCTTTAGGATTGACTGGTTGGATCTCCTTGCAGTCCAAGAGACTCTCAACAGTCTTCTCCAGCACCACAATTCGAAAGCATCAAGTCTTCGGTACTCAGCCTTCTTTATGGTTCAACTCTCATATCCGTACGTGACTACTGGAAAAAACATTGTATCAACCATACCTTTGTCAGTAAAGGATGTCTAAGTTTGTCACAGCTTTCTATCCAAGGAGCAAGTGTCCTTTAATTTCATTGCTGCCATCACCATCTGCAGTGATTTTGAAGCCCAAGGAAATGAAATCTATCACTGCTTCCACTTTTCCCCCTTCTATTTGCCATGCAATGACTGGTCCAGATGCCATGATCTTAGTTTTCTGAATGAGTTTTAAGCCAGCATTTCACTCTCCTCTTTCACCTTCCTCAAGAGGCTCTCTAGTTCTTCTTCACTTTCTGCCATTAGAGTGGTATTATCTGCATATCTGAGGTTGTTGGTATTTCTACTGGCAATCTTGATTCTTGTGATTCATCCAGCCCAGCGTTTCACATGATGCACTCTGCATACAAGCTAAATAAGTAGGATGACAATGCACAGCTTTATCATACTCCTTTCCCAATTTTGAACCCTGCAGAGGGTTTCCATTAATGTCCACTTGTTTTGGATCCTAAATGCCCTGCTGGTGTTTGGGCCTGTGAGTCAGGGTCTCCCTTCTCTTTTCTGACTAAATAACATGCCAGGCTCCACGCTCTCTCCTTGGTGGCTTGGAAGATGCCCTAGAATCTTAGTAGGTCTTTCTGAACTTGGTCCTGAATGAAAGTAGCCTCTGCATCCAGGCCAGGAAGCTCCTAGGACACCTTATCTGCTTCCTAGTGGACACAGCCCTGAAATTTCTGCCTGCATCTGGTCCTGGAGGAATCCCAGAGGTTTCACAGAGGAGGTGGCACTGCAGCTCTCCCTGAAGGATGAGCAGGAGCTCCCCAGAGATGAAGGGAGTAGTCAGCAGGTGCTAAAGAGCGTGGTGTGGAGAGAGCAGAGTGGAGCCCTTTGTGCTCAGGCTGTGGGGGTGGGGGGTCAAGTTGCAGACATGGGCAGGGCAGGAGCTGACAAAGGGACCCAACCGTGGAGGTAGGTTTGCTGGGCTGGAGCTGAAGGCAAGGGCTGGGTCAGGAGGTTTAAAGAAGAAAGCAAGTAGTGGCATGAAGCATAAGACATAATCCTTTTTATACAGGAAAAGGATTCACATAGAGACAGTGCATGCATGTGAGTGCGAGGCAGCAGCGGTCACGTGGGGCTGCACCCACAGCTGTAATTCACTCATTCATCTCTTAGTCCTGGTGTCTGTTCCAGGCTTGAGCCAGGTAAGGGGCTCCCAGAGGACTCAAATGTTCTTTCTTACCTCAAAGGAGTGAGGGAATCAGAGTGGGCTTCCTGGAGGTGGTGACTCTTCCAACAGGTGACAGGAAGCCCAGAGTAGAATAAAATGCAAGTGGGCTCCTGGGAATCACATTCGCTCAGGCGCCCTCCGTGTTGAGAGGGGTTGAGGGAGGAGCCGCTGACTATCAGGGAGACCCAGGGACAGGGCACAGTGCAGCCTGGAGTGCCCCTTGGAGGCGGCCGGAGCCTCCCACCTGGAGTCTTAGCACCGTGCCTGCTTCACCTGGCGGGTGTACCTCCATTGCTTCTTCCCAAAATGGGAGGCCTGGGGGCTCTGTCCACCCCCAGGAAACATGGTCAGGTGTCTTGCCAAGCCAGACCTCTGCTGAAGGACTGGGTTGGCTGCAGTGGTGAGGAGGCCATCTGCCCAGTGGGCTCCTCCAGTCTTGCCGACGAGCAGGACAGGGCACGGGACCCTGGCCGGAGGGGCAACCAGAGTCACATCTCATGGAGGAGGGCAGGGCAGAGGTAAGTGTCTCAGTGAGGGAGAAGTTTGGCAATAATACTTCAGGGCTTGGGTTCTCCCCTCCAGCACCCTCTTCCCAAAAAAACCATCAGGCTTTGCAGGAGGCAGGCAGCTCCTTTGTGTGCCAAAGACAGACTTCTGCCAGATTGCCGAAAATGAGCAGCGAATCAAAATACAATTCTGATGGCTTGAGCCGCACCTCCCGGCTGCTGTGCAAACCACCTGCTGGGGAGAAACCAGACTTGGAGGCATCGCTCAAGTCAAAAGCTGGCACATCTGCCCTCTGGTGGTCTGTTCGTGCAAAGACACCGGCTTCCCACCTCTCGGACACTACAGTCTATTTCAGTTCAGTTCAGTCGCTCAGTGGTGCCCACCTCTTTGCAACCCCACGGACTGCAGCACACTGTTAGGAAATCCATAAGGAGCATTTGAAAAATAAACACATGCTCTTTTTCACCTTCTAGACTTCTTAAAGTCTAAGAAATATATGTCATTCGCACTACTGATACTGACTTGTATTCAGCAAAATAAGAAACTTTTCTCATAAAGATGAGCTCTAAAGACAGACAAGTGGTTTTTATCACTAAACCACAGAGACAAGGAATGCTTAGATGAGCGTAGGAGCTTCAACTCGATATGCCTGGGTGCTGTTTGGTCCATTTCTTGGGTGTGAGTGAAGTGAAAGTTGCTCAGTTGTGTCTGACTCTTTGCGACCCCATGGAATTCTCCAGGCCAGAACACTGGAGTGGGTGGCCTTTCCCTTCTCCAGGGGATCTTCCCAACCCAGGGATCGAAGCCAGGTCTCCTGCATTGCAGGCGGATTCTTTACCAGCTGAGCCACAAGGGAAGCCCTTTTCTTGGGTGAAAGTCAAAGAAAGTGAAGTGGCTTAGTCGTGTCCAACTCTTGGCGACCCCACAGGCTGTAGCCTACCAGGCTCCTCTGTCCATGGGATTTTTCCAGGCAATAGTGCTGGAGTGGATTTACATTTCCTTCTCCAGGGGATCTTCCCAACCCAGGGATCAAACCCAGGTCTTCCACATTGTAAACAGACGCTTTACCCTCTGAGTCACCAGGGAAATCAAGTCATTGAAGGTGCCTAAAGGGCAGCCTAACCTAGGATTAAGAGAATCAGTCTACGTGTGTGCATGCTAAGTGGCTTCAGCTGTGTCCGACTCTCTGCGACCCTCTGGACTGTAGCCCACCAGGCTCCTCTGTCCATGGGGATTCTCCAGGCAAGAGTACCGGAGTGGGTTGCCATGCCCTCCTCCAGGGGATCTTCCCAACCCAGGGATCGAACCCACATCTCTTATGTCTCTTGCATTGGCAGGCAGGTTCTTAACCACTGGCGCCACCTGGGAAGCCCAAGAGAAGCAGACTGCCTGTAAACAAATTATTTCAACTCTCCCGTTTCCTCGTCTGTAAAATGAGGGTGATAATAGAATTTATCTGGTAGAATTATCCTGAGGGTCAAGTGACTCTATATATGTAATATATNTGCCCTCCTCCAGGGGATCTTCCCAACCCAGGGATCGAACCCACATCTCTTATGTCTCTTGCATTGGCAGGCAGGTTCTTTACCACTGGCGCCACCTGGGAAGCCCAAGAGAAGCAGACTGCCTGTAAACAAATTATTTCAACTCTCCCGTTTCCTCCTCTGTAAAATGAGGGTGATAATAGAATTTATCTGGTAGAATTGTCCTGAGGGTCAAGTGACTCTATATATGTAATATATATACAAATATTTTGAATCATGTCTGACTCATGCTACATAAGCGCTCAAGATTGTTATTACTTTAGGGTATAAGAGGTCAGGCTGATCCAGCCATCTGCAGTATAGACAAGGAAATGTGGCAAATGGTCACTTTGAGCCCCCAGCATCTGAAAGTCTTCTTCCTGGGGACTGGCACGTTTCTGCACCGGGGAAATAGGAGGGGGCAGACGGCCCCTCTCCCCAGCCTTGCACAGATGGCTCATGGCCATGTGACCCCCTCCGAGACAGGAACCATGGACAAAGGACACACATTCAGAGATGCCAGCAGCCCGCACCCTGGCAGGGGGCGGGGGGGTGGTCACAGTGGGATGGGACAGACAGGGTGCCTCGCATGGACAAGGGACACACATTCAGAGATGCCAGCAGCCCGCACCCCGGCGGGGGGTGGTCACAGTGGGATGGGACAGACAGGGCGCCTCGAGCCGTGCTTTGGAGTGGCAGTGCTTGGTCCCCAGCTGCCAGAACCTCTGGTGTTTGGCTCACCCGAAGCTCTGCCTTCCTCTGAATTCGGTGAGCTGTCCAGCAGCTCCCTTGAGTCATTTCTACCACTTCTACCTGGGAATCCTGACCAGCATAAGGTCACTGGAACCCAGAGGGCAAGGGGCCTGGCCAAAGTCACACCGCAAGCCTAGGGGAGTCAGTGCTGACTCCCCCTGCCTAGGTCACCGGTCCTGATCCTCCACCCATGGGGAGGGTAACCAGGTGTATCTTTCCCAGCTCGGCCAAGATCTAGGCACAGAGCCGCGGCGTGTTTGAAGGAGTAGCAACACGTTCTGAACTGCTGCAGGACCCGAGAAAACCCCAAACCAGTACATGTCAGGCACCAAGTTTTTCAGGGGCTGCAAACTCCCCTTGTCTGGATCCTTTTAACCAATAGCGCAAATCCATCGGTGGTTTATGGCTCAAGGGCTCCCCCCAGTGGCTATCTTGCTGGCAGCAGGGTCTTGGAGGCCTGGACAGCTGACTTCCTGGACCAGAGGCTAGGACCACCCTCATAAGTGGTGTGACTATCCTCTGGACTCTGACTCCCNTCCATTCATTCAGCGGTTGAATGGAGAGGATCCCAAGGACTCAGAATAGAGAGGAGCCACAAGATGGAAGGAGCCTGGGTCCCTGGAGGACTGGGTGGAGCAAAGAGCCCCACTACCACCGCCGCCGCCGCCACCCGACCAGGCGGTGACACATTGAACTGTGTTAAACCACAAAAATGGTGGGGCAGCCGCGGCAACAGTGACTCTACCTTGGTTAATACTGGTGGTGCCCATATCTAAGCCTCCAACCTTCCCATAATTCCTTCCAATAAAATTCTTCTATACGGCCGTATCTTCTTGTTTGCAATCAAAGAAACCTGATGATAAGAGCTAGAAGTGGCCACAGCGACCCTTTCCCCAAACTCAGGTCTAGAGAGGAAAAGTAAATGGTCCTAAATCACACAGATGTAAATGGCAGATCTGAGCTGGAACCCAGACCTCCTGACTCCCCTTTCAGCTCCTTTTCCATGACCCTGGGATATATCTTCTGCAAAACATAAATCTGGATTCCCGTGATGGCAGTGAAATGCACAGAGTCACCTCCAGGCATCGATTTTGCCCAGAGGACCTGCGCCTGCACTGGGGGCTCAGAGCGAGGATCGATGGGGGTCCAGGTCCTTGGGTGTAAATCACAGTGAACAGAGCAAGGCAGCCCTGTTTCCTAGCAGTAAATTCAGCTCCAGCCAGCAGCCAGCTGTTCTCTTTTCATGATTCTACCTTGTAGATTAGTGTTTAAGAGAGAGAGAGAGAACATTCCTCGCCTCATGTATTTTCCCCCTCAATATATTTTATATATTTTTTAAAACTTTAAATTTTGAAATAAGTTTAGATTCAGAGAAAAACTGCAAAGATAACACATAGAGGTCTCTTCTCCCCTTCACCCAGCTTTTCTTGACATGAACAACTCGCACCAGAAGACATTTATTAAAACTGAGAAATGTGCATGGAGCTATGAACTACAGAGCTCATTTGAATTTCCCCAATTATGAAAAAGCTGGCTTAAAACTCAACATTCAGAAAAGTAAGACTATGGCATCTAGTACCATCACTTCATGGCAAATAGGTGGAGGAAAAATGCAAACAGTGACAGGCTTTATTTTCTTGGGCTCCAAAATCACTGTGGACGGTGACTGCAGCCATGAAATTAAAAGATACTTGCTCCTTGGAAGAAAAGCTATGACAAACTCAGACAGTATATTTAAAAAGAGAGACATCACTTTGCCAACAAAGGTCTGTATAGTCAAAGCTGTGGTTTTTCCAGTAGTCATGTATGGATATAAGAGTTGGGCCATAATGAACGCTGAGTGCTGAAGAATTGATGCTTTCCAACTGTGGTGTTGGAGAAAGTTCTTGAGAGTCCATTGGGTAGCAAGGAGATCAAACCAGTCAACCCTATAGGAAATCAACCCTAAATATTTATTGGAAGAACTAATGCTGAAGCTGAAGCTCCGATACTTTGGCCATCTGATGCCAAGAGCTGACTCATTGTAAAAGACCCTAGTGCTGGGAAAGACTGAGGGCAGGAGAAGAGGGTGGCAGAGGATGAGGTGACTGGATGGACTTGAGTTTGAGAAAACTCTGGGAGAGAGTGAATGGGGTGGGGGGAAGCCTGGTGTACTGCAGTCCAAAGCCTGGTGTCACAAAGAGCCAGACAACTGAGCAACTCAGAAACAACAATTTTCCCCCTGAGGTCCTTTCTCTACTAGGAAGGATTTGAAGGTCAATCTGTTACAGCTTCCCATTTTTCCTTAGTTTTCCTAGATAGTTCGTTTCCTTAAATACTTTTGAAGAGTACTGATCAAGCATTTGTAAAATGCCCCTCAATTGGAGTTTATCTGGTATTTTTCTCATGAGTGGAGTGTGGCTGTAGATTGGAGAGAAGAATACAGAGAGGTGAGGTGTGTTCTCTTTGCACGAGCTGTCCGTGGGATCGCGGTGATATTGTGAGTGGTGTTGACCTGATCACTTGGCCAGGGAGGGGCCTGCCAGGCTCCTCTGCTGGGTGCTCACTCCTGTCTCCTTTCCATACTCTACTGTCATAATTGAGCCACAGGTCCAGCCCACACTCCAGGGGAGAGGAATTTGCCCTCAGCACTTAGGAAACACTATCTGTGACCCCGGGGACCTGATGACTCTTGTTCAACCCATACTCAAAAGCCTGTGGGGGACTTCCTTGGCAGCCCAGCATTTACGACTCTGCACTTCCGATGCAGAGGATGCAGGCTCGATCCCTGGTGGGGGAACAAAGATACCACATGGCACACAGCATGGCCAAGAAATTTAAAAAGAAAGAGAAGGGCCGCGGGGGCTTGGACTGATGGCAGGGTCCTTCACATCGGCCTGCCACCTCTTCCAGAGGGAAATATCCAGTTGCCCACTGGCTGCCCAGTGGCTGGGGCGGAGTGGGTGAGAGCCTGGCTGGTGACTGGCCTCTTGTTAAGAGCCTAGGGGAGGCCGCTGGGCTGGGGGACAGGTGGGGACACTGAGGAGGTTTGGGGGTGAGGGGCCACTCTTTCTCCATCTCCTACCTCACCCCTGCCTGCAGCAGAGGAAGAGGCTCTGCCCCCAACTCTGAGTAACTCAGGGGTTCAGAATGCACACAGACCTGGGGTGCTGGTCTTTCAGAACTAGGATGTTTGTACCCCCTCCACCCTGCAGAGTTCTGAGTGATGAAGCCCCCTCAACAAGTAAAAATAGCCAGGTGGGCAAGAAAGTGCTGCTGTAAGTGTCACAGAAAATACCCTATACCCAGAACTGCCAATGCAAGTTCAGCTCAGTTCAGTCACTCAGTCATGTCCGACCCTTTGCGACCCCATGGACTGCAGCACGCCAGGCCTCCCTGTTCATCACCAACTCCCAGAGCTTACTCAGACTCATGTCCATAGAGTCGGTGATGTCATCCAACCATCTCATCCTCTGTCATCCCCTTCTTCTCCCACCTTCAATCTTTCCCAGCATCAGGGTCTTTCCCACTGAGTCAGCTCTTCACATCAGGTGGCCAAGGTATTGGAGCTTCAGCTTCAGCATCAGTCCTTCCAGTGAATATTCAGGACTGATTTCCTTTAGGATGGACTGCCTGGTAAGAAGCTCCCTTGGAGGGCTTTCCCTGGTGGTCCGGTGGTTGGGGCTCTGGGCTTGCAATGCAGGGGGCCCGGGTTCGGTCCCCGATCAGGGAAGTGGGATCCCACATGCCGCGCAGCGTGGCCAATAAATAAATAAATTTAAAAAAAAAAAAAAAAGAAGCTCCCTTGGAAAGAAAAACTCGGGTTTGAGGGCAGCTCATTCTGGGGGACCTAGTTTCTCAGGTGAGCAGAGGAGGCTGGGGAAGGAGGAGGGTGAGGAGGATGAGGAGGAGGACGAGGAAAGGGGATCGTGTCCGTGGAGCAGAATTCTGGCACCAAGTTCAATCAGCCCACTCCCCAGATAGCCACAGGTGGAAACGGAGAGCCAGGCCTGCTTCTAGAACAGTCGTTCTCAACTTCAGTTGCACGTAAGAACCTCCTGGGGAACGATAAAGATGCCCACCCCCAGTCTCTGCCCCTGAAAGGCTATAATTTAATTTGTCTGAGTGGGGCCAGGAATCCAATATGTTTTAAAGGTTCCCTGGGTGTTTGTCCTGTTGCACTGAGGTTGTAAACCCGTTGCTTTAAAATGTCGCTCCTCAACCATCGCCTGGGAGACAGGAAAGCCCGATTCTGGGCTTTGGCCAGAGCAGCGCGGGAAGCACCTGTATCTGCAGGAGGGCCTAGGCAGCTTGAGGCACTCGGTGAGGACGTGCTTCCTTCAGGGGAGCCCTTCCCGAATGGAGGAAGTCCACCACCAGGACACCTGGGAAGCGCGGTCACCTGCCCACCAGGAAATGTCGCAGATCCCCACCCAACAGGAGGGGCCAGGTGTGGGGGGGCCTCAGAAGAGCTGCAGGGGTCTCTTTGGCCTTCCTGCCTCTTGGGGAGAGGAAGTGTGTGTGGTTCAAGATTCTCTTGGAAAGAATCAAAACACAGAGACAGGAAGATGCCTCCCACCGCTCAGCCCTGCCGCCTTGACTTAAAGGCCACGTGCCGCACCGCATCCCGGCATAACTGTACCCGCCCCGCCTCCCCACGCCCCCTTCGCTCGGGACACTTCGTCGTCACCTTCTTGACTCAACAAGTCGATTCCTCACACCTCCCTAGCAATCCCTCTACTTGGAGGCCCTCTCCAGTTAAGCTTTAGCCTCACCTTTGAGGCTTCCAACTTGGCCGTGATGGCACAGCCCGCATCTAAGCAGACGCTGCTGCCTGGCACACTCTGTTCATCTCACTAAGTTCTGCTTTTGAGGCACTTGGTGGAGAATATTCTGAAAGACACATGGGAATAAATATTAGAGTGTCTGCTGAACCCGCCCCTTCCGTATCCATTACTTCATTTCGTCTTCCCCAGAACCCTATGAAGTGTACATGGTCATCAGAGAGAGGAAGTGACCTGCCCAAGCTCACCCGGCCACGAAGCCCATCTGCTAAGCTGTGATTGGATTCCATCTGACTCCAAACCCTGCTCTTCTCACTCTTATGCCTGTTTTCTTCTCCATTTCCCTTCTTTCCTTGTTCTTTGTTTTCACATAGAGTTGTATATATTTTTCTGAAAAGGAAAAATAATGTTATCTTTTCTTTAGTCGCTAAGCCATGTCTGACTCTTACAACCCCATGGACTGTAGCCTTCCAGGCTCCTCTGCCCATGGGATTCTCCAGGCAATAGTGCTGGAGTGGATTGCCATTTCCTTCTCCAGGGGATCTTCCCAATCCAGGAATCAAAACCAGGTCTCCTGCACTGCAGGCAGATTCTTTACAAACTGAGATACAAGGGAAAAAGAATGTTATAGGAAGATAATAATTCCACAAAGAACGGACGCAACTGTCAGAAAATAAATGCATTCAATGATCTGTGAAGCCACATTTCACAAGGACCCCAGTGTCTCTTGTCTGTATGTAAAATACATGTGTGTGCAAGGACATAGCAGCTCAACAAAGCCAAGGACCTGGGCCTGAGGTTTACATGTTGGCTGTACACATTGCGGTCCTCAGGACCCAGGAAGCTAACACCTGGGAAAGCAGGTCCTGAGCAGTAGATGTTCAAGGCTGCAGAACGATAATGCTGAACCCGCGCATCATCAAATCCAAATGCTGAGGTCCAGCCAGGCTGGGCTGCAAAATACGCCCAAATTTCCTTTAACATGCAAACACTGGCCACTGCAAGAACCTGTGCCCACCTCACAGCGGGCCTGATCCTGACCCGAGGGTCTCCTCTTCCCCATCGCAGAGGCTGGCACATGTGTGAGCGTCTGTCATCACAGAGGATACCTGTCAAGGGAGGGGGGCTCAGCCAGGCAGCCCGTGACCTCAAACCCCTCTGGTCAATCCCGAGAGAGCTTCTGATGGCTCGTTCTCAAAAGGACTGCCCTCATCCTGATGGTTGTGGATGGCTGTGGCACGTCCCCACAGCCCCACGGAAGTGGACATGATGTCCCACTGGCAACCGGGCCCTGCCCAGGTCTAGGTGATTCCTTGTGGCACAAGGCAGGGACCTCCTCTTTCCTCAAAGTGCTGCTCAGCCAGGGGACCCCGTGGTACAGCCTTGAGGCCCAGAGCTTTCTACCCAGGCAGTATATTTGATTGCTAGGGCTGCCATACCAAACTCAGCAGTTTGAAAGAGTAGAAGTGTATTTTTTCATGGTTCCAAAGGCTGAAAGGCCAAAATCAAGTTGTCACAAAGGCTGGTGCACCCTCTGGGGACTCTGAGGGGGATTCCTCACTGACTCTCTCCCAGCTTCTGGCAAGTCCTTGCGTGCAAAGGCATCCAGTCTCTGCCGCCATCTTCCCTCTGGGCATATCCATGTATCCTTTTTCTCTTATAGGGACGCCAGCCACTGGGTCTAGGGGCCCCCATTCCAGTAAGCCATCACCCTAAGTTGATTATATTTGCAAACACCTTACTTCCAGATAAGGTCACTTTCACCTAGGAGTCAGGACCCGAACATCTCCTTTAGGGGAGACATAATCCAGTCCACCCCAAAGACCCTGGATTCCAGTTGAGGGGATACAACATCAGCTCCTCCCTGGACCCAGGAACATCCCCCTTCTTCTGATTGTCTGGACATGTTCCTCCCTCTCTGTTCCCTCTCATCACTCTTCCACCCTGCCTCCTGGTTACCCTCAGAGCCTCCTGAGGTCAGAGGGGTCTGCGAGAAGAGAGGGCTCAGCAAAGGGCATACAACATATAGCTCTCTGTGTCACCACACTGCTCCCTGGGGAACCTTTCCAGCCCTCAGAGCATGTTCATATCCAGAGCCCTATCTCGTCATGACATGTGGATCACTGACCCCATTGCACAGCTGGGGAAACTGAGGCTCAGAGAGGGCCAACAACTTGCTCAATGTCACACAGCAAACGCAGGGCACAGCTAGGACTTCGGATGCCAAGACCAGGATTGCTATTGATTGGCTGCTTCTGTGACGTCACATGGCGGGTCCTCCCCATGCTGGGTCCAGTATAAAGAAGAGGAGCTGATGNTCTTGACTCAACAAGTCGATTCCTCACACCTCCCTAGCAATCCCTCTACTTGGAGGCCCTCTCCAGTTAAGCTTTAGCCTCACCTTTGAGGCTTCCAACTTGGCCGTGATGGCACAGCCCGCATCTAAGCAGACGCTGCTGCCTGGCACACTCTGTTCATCTCACTAAGTTCTGCTTTTGAGGCACTTGGTGGAGAATATTCTGAAAGACACATGGGAATAAATATTAGAGTGTCTGCTGAACCCGCCCCTTCCGTATCCATTACTTCATTTCGTCTTCCCCAGAACCCTATGAAGTGTACATGGTCATCAGAGAGAGGAAGTGACCTGCCCAAGCTCACCCGGCCACGAAGCCCATCTGCTAAGCTGTGATTGGATTCCATCTGACTCCAAACCCTGCTCTTCTCACTCTTATGCCTGTTTTCTTCTCCATTTCCCTTCTTTCCTTGTTCTTTGTTTTCACATAGAGTTGTATATATTTTTCTGAAAAGGAAAAATAATGTTATCTTTTCTTTAGTCGCTAAGCCATGTCTGACTCTTACAACCCCATGGACTGTAGCCTTCCAGGCTCCTCTGCCCATGGGATTCTCCAGGCAATAGTGCTGGAGTGGATTGCCATTTCCTTCTCCAGGGGATCTTCCCAATCCAGGAATCAAAACCAGGTCTCCTGCACTGCAGGCAGATTCTTTACAAACTGAGATACAAGGGAAAAAGAATGTTATAGGAAGATAATAATTCCACAAAGAACGGACGCAACTGTCAGAAAATAAATGCATTCAATGATCTGTGAAGCCACATTTCACAAGGACCCCAGTGTCTCTTGTCTGTATGTAAAATACATGTGTGTGCAAGGACATAGCAGCTCAACAAAGCCAAGGACCTGGGCCTGAGGTTTACATGTTGGCTGTACACATTGCGGTCCTCAGGACCCAGGAAGCTAACACCTGGGAAAGCAGGTCCTGAGCAGTAGATGTTCAAGGCTGCAGAACGATAATGCTGAACCCGCGCATCATCAAATCCAAATGCTGAGGTCCAGCCAGGCTGGGCTGCAAAATACGCCCAAATTTCCTTTAACATGCAAACACTGGCCACTGCAAGAACCTGTGCCCACCTCACAGCGGGCCTGATCCTGACCCGAGGGTCTCCTCTTCCCCATCGCAGAGGCTGGCACATGTGTGAGCGTCTGTCATCACAGAGGATACCTGTCAAGGGAGGGGGGCTCAGCCAGGCAGCCCGTGACCTCAAACCCCTCTGGTCAATCCCGAGAGAGCTTCTGATGGCTCGTTCTCAAAAGGACTGCCCTCATCCTGACGGTTGTGGATGGCTGTGGCACGTCCCCACAGCCCCACGGAAGTGGACATGATGTCCCACTGGCAACCGGGCCCTGCCCAGGTCTAGGTGATTCCTTGTGGCACAAGGCAGGGACCTCCTCTTTCCTCAAAGTGCTGCTCAGCCAGGGGACCCCGTGGTACAGCCTTGAGGCCCAGAGCTTTCTACCCAGGCAGTATATTTGATTGCTAGGGCTGCCATACCAAACTCAGCAGTTTGAAAGAGTAGAAGTGTATTTTTTCATGGTTCCAAAGGCTGAAAGGCCAAAGTCAAGTTGTCACAAAGGCCGGTGCACCCTCTGGGGACTCTGAGGGGGATTCCTCACTGACTCTCTCCCAGCTTCTGGCAAGTCCTTGCGTGCAAAGGCATCCAGTCTCTGCCGCCATCTTCCCTCTGGGCATATCCATGTATCCTTTTTCTCTTATAGGGACGCCAGCCACTGGGTCTAGGGGCCCCCATTCCAGTAAGCCATCACCCTAAGTTGATTATATTTGCAAACACCTTACTTCCAGATAAGGTCACTTTCACCTAGGAGTCAGGACCCGAACATCTCCTTTAGGGGAGACATAATCCAGTCCACCCCAAAGACCCTGGATTCCAGTTGAGGGGATACAACATCAGCTCCTCCCTGGACCCAGGAACATCCCCCTTCTTCTGATTGTCTGGACATGTTCCTCCCTCTCTGTTCCCTCTCATCACTCTTCCACCCTGCCTCCTGGTTACCCTCAGAGCCTCCTGAGGTCAGAGGGGTCTGCGAGAAGAGAGGGCTCAGCAAAGGGCATACAACATATAGCTCTCTGTGTCACCACACTGCTCCCTGGGGAACCTTTCCAGCCCTCAGAGCATGTTCATATCCAGAGCCCTATCTCGTCATGACATGTGGATCACTGACCCCATTGCACAGCTGGGGAAACTGAGGCTCAGAGAGGGCCAACAACTTGCTCAATGTCACACAGCAAACGCAGGGCACAGCTAGGACTTCGGATGCCAAGACCAGGATTGCTATTGATTGGCTGCTTCTGTGACGTCACATGGCGGGTCCTCCCCATGCTGGGTCCAGTATAAAGAAGAGGAGCTGATGACTGGAGCAGGACCAATTGGCATCGATGCCGGAGACAGCAAAGCAGACACTTCTCCCATCACCCCCAGCTTCCCGCCCTCTAAGCCCCATGGAAGACACATGGATTAGATGTCACAAGAATGATCTCTTTAAGGAGCATAAATATCCCCTCCTGATGGCCTGGCACCTTGCCTTTCATCTTCTCATGGCAATCTTTTCCCTTTTTTTTTAGCTTCTGCTCCTCAGAACGTTTCTTACCCTGAATAGAAAACTAAGTGGAGAGTAAATCGGAAGTAAAACGCCCGGGACTGGCCTTCTCGCGGCGTCTTTTTGCTGGGCTGCCTGCTGCGTCTGCTGCTACTGATCGAGTCGTTATTTTAACTGTTGCTTGCTTTTAAGGCCTGTTGATGTATTGGAGGCTTTTTTATATGTGGTGGGTCATTTGTGTGACTGATTTCGTGGCTCTCGCCGCCTGCTGAAGGACACCCCTGGAAACAGACCCAGCGACTGAGTTCGCAGGGTGCAAACAATTGCAGGGAAGCGTCGGCGAGAAGGAGGGCTGTGATTGCACTCTGCCGTCCTCAGCCGTGGGCACAAGCTGACTGGATGCGGTGGCGTGGCAATAAACGGGGGGGAAATTGATAGAATCCAGGTGTCAGTCTTTGACATTAGACTCCTTTCTCACTCGGAAAAGAGTAAATGATGTGGACAGAGGGAAATAGCAACCTGTGGCCAAATGAGTCTCCAAGAAATGGTCTTGCCCTGCCTGTTGGAGTTTCAGCAGCTGTGAGAATCCCTGGGCAGACTTTGCCAGATGACCGTGAAAAAAAAGAGAGAAAGAGAGGCATTGTTCTGCTTCCAGAACTCAAATCGATCAAACAGCCCGGCAATGATGGCTACTTACTCCTCATCACCCCATCGGGACTGGTCGACGGCTGCTGTATGTTGCTGGCAAGTGACATTCACTGTCAGAGTGGATTTGCCCCAATGCCCACGTTGCCGGGGCGTTTTCCCAGAGGTGTGGACGTGGGGACGCATCTGTTCACTCCAGAGAATATTCTACTGCTCTGGGTTTGAACAATTCAACACTCAGAGAAGCCGGCTCTAACTATGATCCCTTTCCTTTTCTTTTCCTATTTTTTCCTCATTTTTCCCCATCTCCTTTTCTTAAAAGCACATATTATTTAAGATCCCGAAAGCTTTAAAAACAGCGCAATGCATTATTATAAACCCATATCACCCAGCTTAAGAAACAAAATGTCACATATGCATGAAGACCACATGTGTCCCCTACTCCAGCCACATCCTGACTCGTCGCCTTGTAGGTGGCCTCTCCCAGTCTGAAGCACCCCACCTCACCACCACCCCCACCAAATCTTTTCTCCACAAAGAACTCAGGAGGATCCTGCCAGATGGGATCATGTCACTTCCCTCTGCAAAAGGCCCCGAGGCCCCTGCGCTGTGAGACTGAAAAGCCCCTCCATCACTTTCATGACCTCATCTTCCTCTGCAGTCTCCAATCCCAGCACGAGGGATGCGCGGCCTTCTTCTGTACATCGAGCCTCTAGCCCATGCCATCTTGAGGCCTTTGCCCTTGCTGTTGCCTCTGGCTGGGACAATTCTCCACCCAGGGCGTCTCCCCTTCACGCCTTACTCCTACTCATCACTCAGTTACTATTCAGACACCTCCTCCTCCACCAGGCCCCTCCTCATCCCAACCTCTCCACTGGCTCAAAGGCCATCACCATCACTCCCTTTTCACTTTGCTTTCTTGTCATCATTTTCCATGTCATGAGACATTATATTTCTCTTATTCATCTTTTGTCTCCCCACCAGAATACAAGCTCCACAAAGGTGGGGACTTTTGTTCATGCTGTGTTATAATCCCAACGCTGAAGACTATGCCTGACACAGGATAGGCAGTCAGATAGCCGTTGAATCAATGGGTTCCAAATATAGGTATAGAAACTGAGGCTCGATGAGATCACATGCTTGGCCAGTGATCTGCAGCTCCTGAGCTGAGACTGGTCCCTGAGTAGTGATGTGCTGGCTAATGCTGAAACCCTGGCTCTTCCCAGGGATGGGGTGGGGGTGGGTGGGAGGAGGTCCTGGTTGCATGTGTTGATCTCCATGGTGTAAGTACTGATGGCTCAGTGGTAAAGAATCCTGCCAATGCAGGAGACACGGAGTTTGAATCCTGGGTCAGGAAGATCTCTTGGAGAAGGAAATGGCAACCCACTTCAGTATTCTTGCCTGCAAAATCCCATGGACAGAGCCGCCTGGCAGGTTACAGGCCACGGAGTTGCAGAGTCGGACATGACTTAGTGACTAACTACAAGTGCTTCAACAGCTGCCGAATGCAAGCTATACGAAATAACATGACTGATCAGGGGATTGGGAAGATGCGTGTTCCACACGCTCTAGAAGGACATGGGCCAACGCCGACTCCTGCACGCCCCTGCCCTCGGCTCCGGCGCTCTTCCATTCCCTAGGCTTGGTGTTTAACACAGCAGGGGAAATAATTTCTGCTCCACTTCCCCCTGGCCCAAATCCCGCCTCAAGAAGAGGATCCGAGCTGAGTCACCGGGAGCTCCTGGGCCTCGGCTTCCCCATCTGTGTGATTTCTAAGCGCCAGGTCACCCCAGATCGCCTGAAGGGTCCAGGCCTGGCCAAGTGCAGTACCCCTGGTGGGACACCAGGAGGCAGTCCTCTCCCGTCGAATCCATCTGCTGCTCTCATTTCCTCTATCAGCACCTGTCTTGAGCAGAGCACAACCTGGGCACTGGGGCCCTTGCCTAGCTCATGAATCAGCAACTGTGCACAGCTTGGGGCGGATGGCCACACAAAGGATCTGTTGTCTGCATGGAGGCCTCTTGTTCCAGGGGTTGCCCAGGGAAATTGGGGGCTGGGGGCCTGGAAGGAAAGTGGAAAGACCCTTGCAGGCCCTCTCCCCTTTCTCCACCCCTGCCTCTCCCACTGCTTACTGAGGATGCTGACGGGTGGCACTTCTTACCTGTGACCTGGCCTCTGCCCCTTGCAGCCCAGCCCAGCCCCGCTAGAGTTTCCTTCCTGCAGTCCTGAGTGGGTGGTGGGGGGCGGTGTTCATCAGGTTACTCCATCTATCCCTGCTCTAATTAGCCCAACTGGACCTCATGGGTGAGTGTTGGGGTTTTAGCTGGACTTTTGATTTCCTGCCTTCTGCCATCCTCTGCAATGGAGTGAGCAGGCTTGGAGACATATTCTTGGTATGCCCGGGCTTTGGGCCCTCTGTTCATATGGAATCAGAGACTTGGCACCACCCACCCTGCAGCCAAGCTGGACCCTTTGGGGACCTCATCTCAGCTCTCCTGGCTCACACTAGCCCTGCAGGCCCTCTCTCCATCCCGCTGGCTCCCTGGGTACTTCCCGCCTCAGGGCCTTCACGCCTGCTCTTCCCTCTGCCCGAGTCTCCGTCCCCCTCTCCTCCAGCACCTCTACACTTGGTGTGGTTGACTTGTCCTCACCCTGGATCAAATGTCCATCCTTTCTGGGGCTGCCCTCCCTGGCCAAAAGCTGAAGAAGCTACCTCCATCCCCAACCAGGTTGCTAATCTCTACAGCTGGATGTTTTCCTTCCATTATAACTCTTACCTCTGATTGTAATTAAGCATTTCTTTGTCTGTTTTCACTGGTCTTGGGGGCCACGAGGATGTAACTTTGTCGGATTTATTCACGGCTCCATCCTCAGTATCTGCACAGAGCAGTTGCTCAGTAAACACCATCAAGTGAACCAAGGGCAGATGCAGGGATGGTGGTGATGACCTGAGCTAGGTCTGCAGCCCACCCGCACCTCCCAGGAGGTCCTGGCCGAGTGGACCAATGGGGCGTGTGGTCCCAGCAACAGCGCTTTGCCCTAGACCAGACCAGGCCCCCGCAGAGCCGCCTCTCAGGAAGCGGGCTCCAGAGCAGCCCCCATGGGAAAGGGGCTGGGGCGCAGGGAGCAGGCAAGCTCATGGCTTCCCGTCCTGCCCTGGGAAGGAGAGGGTCTCCTCTAACCTACAGCTCAGACTCCTGGCATATTCCCGGCCACACACACACACACCTCTTCACTCTGCCCCTATGGCTCCATCAGGGGACCCCAGGCTGGGCCTAGAATCCAAGGCTGCACTTGAGTAGAAGCCATTTGCTTGGGCCTGTAAACACAGGTTTGGCTCCACTTAAGGAAGCACAGCAGGGATTTTCCTGCTGGTGGTGGTTGTTGAGGTGCAAAGTCGTGTCTGACTCTGTGTCCCCGTGGCTTGCAGCATGCCAGGCTTCCTTGTCCTTCACTATTTCCTGGAGTTTGCTCAGACTCATATCCATTGAGTCGGTGATGCCATCCAACCATCTTGTCCTGTGTCGTCCCCTTCTATTCTGCCTTCAGTCTTTCCCAGCATCAGGGTCTTTTTCAGTGAGTCATGTCTTCGCATCAGATGGCCAAAGAACTGGAGCTTCCACTTCAGCATGAGTCATTCCTGTGAATACTCAGGGTTGCTTTTCCTTAAGATTGACTGGTTTGATATTCTTACTGTCCAAGGGAGTCTCAAGAGTCTTTTCCAACACCACGGTTCAAAAGCATCAATTCTTTGGCACTCAGCCATTTTTGTAGTCCAGCTCTCACATCCAAACATGACCACTGCAAAAACCATAGCTTTGGCTGCATGGACCTTTGTTGGCAAAGTGATGTCTCTGCTCTCCACAGTCTAGATTCATCATTGCTTTTCTTCCAAGGAGCAAGCGGCTTTTAATTTCATGGTTGTAGTCACTGTCCACAGTGATTTTGGAGCCCAAGAAAATAGTCTGTCACTGTTTCCATGGTTTCCCCATCTATTTGTCCTGAAGCAATGGGATCGGATGCCACGATTTTCATTTTTATTTATGTTCCCTGGTGGTACAGTGGATAGGAATCTACCTGCCAACACAGGGGATGTGGGTTCAATCCCTGGTCCTGGAGGACCCCGCGTGCCAGGGAGCATCCAAGCCTGTGTGCCGCAACTACTGAAGCCCGTGCGCCCTAGCGGCTGCACGCTGCAACAAGAGAAGAGAAGCCGCCACGACTAGGAAGCGGCCCCTGCTGGCTGCTGTCTCTCTACCAGAGAAAGCCAGCCCTCAGCAACGAAGACCCAGGGGAACCAAAAAAATAAATACTTTTTTGAAAAAGAAAGCACAGGAACTTGTCTTTCTCAGAGCACGTCGCTCCCCACACCTCCCCTCTCCATCCAACTCCATCTCCCCAACAGATTTCCACCCTCGGGCGCTGCAGAGGCTGAGCCCGGGCCTCGGCAACCCTGTTACAGGTGGAAGAGCATCCAAGGAGGTTGAGTGAAGCTCCGTCTTGAGCAGCAGCCCGGGATTGGCTCAGAAAACAAGTCTGGACCTGAAGGAAGTTAGACTCTGAGCCCCTGGGTGAGCCTTGTAGCCAAACCCAGGCTCAAGATGTTGCACCATGGTCTCATGGATGTAACACCGACTTAGAGGCAAACCAAAGGCCCAATTCCAGCAGCGTGACCCTGGGCGAGTCAGTTCGCAGGGCTGGGCCTCCGTCAGCCTCTGATCTGCGAGATGGGAGACAGTAAGACCCGCTTTCCAGGTTGTGGCCTGGTTTCTGCTGAAGGCCCAGGACAGAGTCATGTGGGGAACCAGGAAACCAGCCTGGGCAGCAGAATCTGAGCTCTCCCTGGGTGCTGCTCTCCTGGGTGGGAAGGTGAGTGAAAGGCTGCCTGTCTCCCAGCCCATGCCCTGGGCAGGAAACCAGCAGGAGCTGTATGTGCCTGACTGGCTTCAGTGCCACCTACAGCCTGTGACGCCCCCAGAGCCACCTCCACCCGAGCCTCTTTCACCTCAGAATTGGAAAAATCACTGCATTTCCTCTTTGCAGGGAGCAATGGTCTACTGTGAGCTTCTAGCACATTTAGAGGCTGCAGGAGTCAGAAGCAATGGCTGTCTTCTTTTCTGACCCTTTGTTCCTGCCTCCAGGGTCTCTGAGGGTCTCTGCCCTGAAAACTCTTGGAAACATCACTTGTCTCAGCCCCAGGCAAGACCCTGATTGATCCACCAAAGGCACGAAGGGGTGTCGCAGGGCAAAGTTTCTGCCTGCTGAGGTCCCTCCACTCCATGGGATGGGGGGTGAAATCCCCAGAGCACACACTGGTTAGGACAAACCCAGGTTTAAATCCCAGATGGCACTGGGGAAGTTCTGATGCCTTGCCTGCATCCCAGCTTTTATATGGGGACAGAAGGGACTCTACCTTCAGGAAGGGGGTTGGGACTGCCATTCTATCAGCATTTGACATGCGCACTTGAGATGTCATAGGACACTATATTTTATGAGCAGAAAAAGTGTAGTCCACGAACAGGTGTACAAATGCGACCCGGCTGTGTCTTACGCTGTCCTTAAGGCAAGAGTCTGTAGGGCAGAGGGAAGGTTCTGCTTTCCGGGACTGCTTGTCCCACTAAAACAAAAGCGCATTATTCACTGTGCAACAAGGTTTGATTACTAAAATATTCAATTTGCTGCTCTGTTTAGTCATTAGGTCGTGTCCAACTCTTTGTTCCATTTTCTTCGCCAGGGGAATCTTCCCGACCCAAGGATCGAACTTGCGTCTCCTGCGCTGGCAGACACATCCTTTACCATTGTTGTGGCTCAGATGGTAAAGAGCCTGCCTGCAATGTAGCAGACCCGGATTTGATCCCTGCATCAGGAAGATTCCCCTGGAGAAGGAAATGGCAACCAACCCCAGCACTCTTGCCTGGAGAATCCCGTGGACAGAGGAGCCTGGTGGGCTACAGTCCATGGGGTCGCAAAGAGTTGAACATGCCTGAGCGACCAAAACTTTACCTTTTCTTTACCAGTCAGCACCTGGGAAGCCCAAAATATTTGATACTGGTGTTTAAGAATTCAGAAATACATATGAAACACCTCTGTGATGAGCTGCACCCACAAGCAGCCTGGGTGGGCTTGAGGCAGTAGCATGTGAGAGTCCCTATAAGGGGACTTAACCCTGAAGCTGACCTGCTTTTCTATGCCCTGCAAGTGCACCGGCAGTTGAGCCCATTGGCTCCAGGTGCCCCTGGTGCCCCGGGGAGGGTGGAGGCTGATTCTGGAGGTTCAGCTCACAACACCCCATCAAGGAGGAGGCAGCGAGGGCCTGGCCAGCAGGGCTGTGACCTCAGGTCCCCACCCGTGGATGCGACTGCGGCCTCTGCTCACACACAGGCGACTCAGCTCGTGGCCTAGCCTCCCTTTCCTTGGAGAGATCTCTTTTCTCCCTGCCTGTTGATTGGCAGCCTCTATAGTCCTGTCTCCCTTTAATAGTATCTCTGAGGGACACACACTTGGTGCAAAAATCAGTTTTTCTCTGTTTTTTCTTTTTGTAGTTTGTTCCTCCCTTTGTGATGCAGGTGGCGAGCAGATGCCTTTTAGGGAACTGGAGGCCACAGGCTGCCATGCTGCACTGTGGGATGGGCACCCTTCCCCTGCTCTCCTAGGAAGGTTTTGTTGGGGGCTTTCTGGGCTCCCCGAGCACTGGCAGTCCATGAAGCCAACTGGGAGAGGAGGACAAGGGGGTCCCCGCGCTCTGGGAGCTGACACTTGAGCAGGAAAGACCTTCCCAAGACCCCAGATCATTGTCCTTAGGCCCCTACTCCCATCCCCATCTGCTTCCCCCAGCTCCTCCCAGATTACCCAAAATGCCAAGCTGCTGCTAGGATCAGTGGAGAGCTGCTTTTCTCCAGTCCATGACAGACGAAGGACATGCCCTCCCAATTTCCTAGTGCATCCATCTCCCCGCCCCCCAGCCCATCCTGTGATACAGGCCAAGTGTGGACTCCTGGCTTTCAAGCGCTCCCCTGAACTCCTCCTAGCTGGAGATCAGAGAGGTTGACTGGGGGACCAGCAGTCACCAGACGCCCCCATCCCGTTCCTGAATAACAACAGGGTCTGATTGCCCATCCCAAGTCCCTTCATCCTGAGGAGCTCAGCCCAAAGCCCCAGCCTCCACAAGCCCTCACTGGCCCCACAGGGATGTGAAAGAGACCCCGTGGTAAAGGTCATTGCCCCAGATGGTCTGCTTCAGGTAGGAATCTCAGTGGCAGCTTGAGACAAACAGCAATCCTAAGGCGCTAAGTAGTACCCCTGAGATGAATATTGGAGAAGTAAATGGCAGCCCACTCCAGTATTCTTGCCTAGAGAATCCTGTGGACGGAGAAGCCCGGTGGGCTGTTGTCTGTAGCGTCGCAGAGTTGGATACGACTGAAGCGACTTAGCATGCATGCA